>JAWWMS010000024.1:978180-990380 GCA_035048045.1 Chlorospingus semifuscus
GAACCCATGGGTGGTGGTCAGGAGCTCAGAGAGGAAATCAGACAGGAATACACAGCTCCTTGTGAGCTCTGGGGGCAGCTGGGAACCCATGGGTGGTGGTCAGGAGCTCAGAGAGGAAATCAGACAGGAATACACAGCTCCTTGTGAGCTCTGGGGGCAACAGGTCTGGATTGGGGCTTGCCAAAGCAAGGCAGAGTGTGAACTGGAGGTTTAAGCGTTGTTTTCAGAGGGGGAAAACAGCATGCAAAAAGTAAAGGAAGTGCTTGATAAATAGCAGGAATATTTACAAGAATGTTCAAGGTACTTGCAGGCATTGTGAATGTGGGATTTAACTGCAGTATATTTGATTGAATTACCTACCTCAGTTTGACACCTTGAGCTGTGTCAAGACCAAGCAGTTGTAGTTAAATCAATTTAAATACAGTTGGAAAAGCTTGTTTATTTTGCTTATCAGGCCAGAAATTACAAAGATTACAGGAGAAAATAAAGTTAGTGTAATCTTGGTGCTTTTATGATCTTAAAGATTTGGAAGAAACTTTTGAGGACTTCATTATAGCTAAAATAATATTCCTAAACAACTGCAATTACTGGGTTTAGAGTCCTTTACTTTTGTGTTGCTTAGGGACTAGGAAGCTCATTGGTACTTTTAAGAGAAAGGTTTTTGCGAGCTCAGTTGGAAAAATGGGCTGCAGAGGTTCAGGTGAAGAGATGTCAGACTTAATTGTTAGGTGTAATTACCCTGTTGGACTTATTTGAAGATAATTCTCTTTTGATAGTAGATTGGTTTATTAAATACCTGAAAAGGTTTGATAACGGTCCATCTCAAAGATTAATAGTTAATACAGAAATATCCTAAGTCAGTTAACATAGGAGCAGGCAGAGGATGGCACGCTGCTGGTGAGGTGTTGTGGTAAACCCCTGGGGAAAGCAGGGAGGAGCCATGGAAGGGACAAACCGGGGGGGAAAGGCTGTAGAAGAGGGTTCAGAGCCCCACTCAGCACCCACAGGACGGAGGCAGAGCATCTGTGCAGCTTTCTGTGTGTCACAATGGGTTTGAGGCGTTGCTCAGTTCTGCTCCCTCCCTGTGCCTGCACGGACACTCCTGCTCTGAGCTCTGCAATGGGTGCTTGTTTAAACTCAGGTGGGCTTTGCTTACCCTCTGTGCTCAGAGAGAGTTAACAACACTCATTTCTGGTTTGTAACACACATGACACCAAAAGGATGAAGCAAGGAATTTTCTCCTACTCTAATGTGCCAGGTTTTATATATTCCAGAGGTGGGATAAGCAAGGAAGCAAGGTGGAATGTGCCTGTGTGTAAGGACTGAGCCACAACCATCTTTGGCTTACTTGGGATGCTTGAAGGGTCTGTCTTACCTACACAGGTTTGAATTTTCAGAAACCCTGTAGAAACTGAGTATATTTAAAATTTCTGTTCCTCTGTGACATTGGGTTGATGCTGGTCCAAGGGCTCTGCATTTCCCAGGGAGGACTGACAGACACACAGACACTTGCAGTTGGATAAGCCTCATTTTCTCTAGGAAGAGCTGGTCAGTGTTTCTGTGCTGAAGGACAGAGCCCATCAAAGAGTGCAGTGAGCAAAAGAAACCCGTGCTGGAACTGTCCTTTCCCTGCCAGGAGTTACATGTTTTATTCCCGTGTGGAAGCACTGCAGCCTGAAGACATGGCTGCCTGGAGGGTCAGGACAAAGGAGCTGTGGGGCTGGAAGGGATGCAGGGAAAGGAGGAATGGGAATTAGAAAGCATTCCTTTCACCTCCAGTAAAACATTTCTGCTCTCCCACAGTTTTGCTGAGTTGTTTCTTCAGCACTGCTGGTGAGAAGTGATGTGTGCTCTGTCATATACCACACGGCACAGAGGTGGCAGCTAAGTTTTTCAAGTATTTCTTTGGTATTTCGGGTAACTTGAATGAAATTTGTTATTTAAGTTAACTCAGGTTTCCTCAGTATCTGGAAGATTTTCCCAGAGTCAAATGTAGCTGCTTTGCAGTGTGATAAATTAACCACTTGTGCTGCTTTGGAACGTGGCTTGGTGCTTTCTCCATCGCAGGGATTTCTGATCAGAGGCCAGGCTCACTCCTGATGCTGGGGAATGGCTGGAAACAAACCCAACAGCTGTGGAGGCTCCCAGGTGGTACCAGCACTTCTCGTTCCTGCTGATTTCTGTGGTTCAGGATCCCCCAGTACAGGTTTTCAGCTGGTGTGCTCACTGAATGCAGATTTCCATGAGTCTGTGGTACAGGAGCAGGACCCCCCTTTTCCCCAGCTCCAAAGCCCCTCAGACAGAACTTCCCAAAGCAGGGCACGAGCCAGGCACCTTCTCCTCACTCAGCAGAGCAGTGCCCTGGCTGTCGGCAGAGCACAGCCAGAAAATTTTGTTTCATTGCATGTTGTGCATTTCAGAGTGACAGAGGTACATTAGACCAACCTGGAGGTGATTGTCTTGTGAAAGAAATAAGTGAAATTCAGGGTGAAATTGACTGGAAATATTACAGTGTGGATGCAGGGCAGTTTCACCCTACAGAACTTCTGTTGTCATTGGTAGCTTGTGCTTATTGTACTTTGTATTATTGGAATATTGAGCAGAAACTTCCTATAACTTTCCATTGAGTAGGCAACAAGGCTTGTTGTTGTTTTTTCTTTTTCTTTCTTGTGGATTTTTCACCCAAAATAAAACAGGGAGTAAAAAAGAGAATGAAGTAAAACGTACAAAATAGCTTCATTGTGATGGAATCAGGCAGGTCCCTGAAATTCATTTCAGGGAAGTTTTTGGGACTGGATGCGTTTCAAGTTCATCATGTTTTTACTAGGTAAAAACCTAGTATCACTCACAAGTAAGTACAGCTGTTAAACCTTTAGAACTTATTTTCATGTCAGTCTTAACTCAGGTACAGGCACAAATTAATCTCAGATTTGCAATTTTGTAAGAATGAAGTTTTCCATGCAGGAAAGAAGCCAGGATGGGCTATGAAAGAGTCAGTATTAATTCAGCATGTATTCATAAGGGAAAATGATTCGTTTAAATTTTGTCTGGACACTGCGTAATATGAATCCTGACTGTGCTGGAATTTTCCCCATTTTAACAACAGAGTTGGTTGGTTTTTTGTTGTAAATCAGGGAAGCCAGGTGCGAGGAGAGCATGAAAGCAGCCCCGTGCAAAGGGGAGAGCAGAGTTTCACCTCTTGTGAAAGGCTCTGAAGGGGTTCAGTGTACCAAGGAAGGTGTTTGCCAGGGCAATGAGAATCATATTATCATTTAAAGAGTCCTTATCCTGCAATAAAAATAGTCTGCTATTTTTGAGGCCAGAGGAGCAGCCAGACCCCTTATCTGTCCCTTTAAAAGACAGCAGCCTGACAAGGTCCTGTGGGATACGTGGTTGTGGGAGGATTCAGGTGGAGTGGAGCAGGATTCGGTTTTCTGAAGTTGAGCAAAAGGCAGCTCTGCTGCTGTGCAGACCATGCAGAAATTCCTAGATTCCCCTCACAAACACAGGAGCTGCTCCAAGTTCAACACAGACTTACTCAGGCTCATTAATCTGCTGTTTCTGTTGGTTTTTAATGGAAAAGATAACGGGTATGGGTGAGCCGAACAATTAGCACAGGGAACTCCTCGGGATTGTTTTGTGCTCAGACCACATCCCGGAAGGTCTGGTCAGGAAGTGTTTGCAACCTGTCCATGCCACGGCTTCTAGCAGAGGGACTTGACTTCCATAAATAGGCTCCCTGTGTGCCTGGCAGTGTGGATTAAATGTCCAGAGAGCCTGAGGACAGCTGGTCCCTCCCAGAATCCCAACAGGAGCAGTGCTGCTTCTGTGGAGTCTGTTCCTGCTCGTCTACAACTCCAGCTCTGCAAACTTTCCTCTCCCAACCTCTCAGGAGCCCCACAAGATCTGGAGGTGCTGATGTGAAATTCTCATCTTGGCAGCGCCAGAGGCTGGAAATAGGCCCTTCTTTCTGCAACAGGTTTTGGGGTTTGCTCTGAGCTTTGCTTACCCCAGTTCTCCATGTTTCCTCCTTGCTTAGTGTGACACAAACTGGAAAGCCTGAATTAATTACCAGCGTGTACCCTCAGTGCAAAGAGAAAAATATCTTGGCTGGGAGGGAATAAACTTTCAGTTCCAAATGCATTTGGTATAATCAAAACAAAGCCTCACTAGCAAAGCAATGGCAAAACAGAAATATGATGGCTAGGGCAGAAAAAGAAGGGAACAGAAGATCTATTTTCTGTTGAGGCCAGTTATAAAAAGCTACCATCCTTCTTTGGCAAATCCTTCTGAGGATGGGTTTGTTTTAGGGGAGATACTCAGACTTTGGGAGAGTAGAAGTGAGCACAAGGTAGGTGTGCTGAGGGATCAGGGTTTGAACAGGGAGACTGAAGAGCAAGGATTTCAAGCAGGATTTTGTTTCAGGTGGAAGTGATTTGGTGCCCTGGAAGGTGGGGAGGAGCAGAAAACGGGCTTTCAGTGAAACAGGGAGAATTTAGAGGTGCCTTTGATAGCTGTAATTCCTTACTGTTGTTTTGGTGGAACTTGTGCTTGCTTTATACATTTATCCAGATTTCATAACCCAGCACCAGTATCTGAATAGTACGTATTGGGTGATTTGCTCTTTTAATAAATCAGTGCCTTTTCATTTTGCTTTCACCTACCCCCGACTAGCATCACTTCCAGACTGCTTTGAGTCAGGCTTTCCTGGTTTATTGCTCTCTCTGTTCTGCACTGGCAGAATAACACACCTAAAGATTGGAAAAGAGTGACAAGTAGTGCAGTACGTTGGAAAACATGAAATACATCTGCTGGGTGACATGAAATGGCTGTAATTTTCTGGAGAAGGAGAGTAAGTTGGTTAAAAAAGGCCAAGAGTCGTTGAAGGGGAAGAGTCTCAACATCTTGAACTAACAAGGAGTATTTCCTTGAGGTGTGAGAAGGGCTCTGGGGCCTGTCTGGGTGCAGGTTTGGCTGCCCACCCTTGGCTTTGGGGGCACACCATGGTTCAGCCCACGCTGCTCTGTCCCCAGAGCCCTGCCAGCGTGTATATATAACATAGCAATAACAGAATATTAACAGCATAACCTCCCCTGTGGCTCAGGGCTGTCCCAGCTCGGGCTCTGGCTTTCCTGAAAGCATCCCAGCACCGCGGGGACGGATCCCAGCCAGGCAGGAGCACATCTCCTCACCCTGAAATCTGGGTCACGCCACAGCCGTGAAACGTGCTGACAAAGCACCTCTGCCATGACTTGTCTGAGAGGAAACTGAGCACAATACCTGCTCCTGGTTCCCCTGCCCGTGGCTGTGCCTGCTGATCCTGCAGGCACTGAGAGAAGCACTCACAGATCCCAGTCCCAGCAGGGAGCTGTGTGTCGGCTGGGCTGGCAGGGCGCAGGGACACCGAGCCTGCCGCTCCCGCAGTCTCAAACCCCTCAGTTGTCGCAGCTGTTAAACGTGGGGACAGGTCACAGCTTTGTGCACGTGGTCACGTCTCCATCTCTGTTTACACCACGCGTTGATGCTCTTGCTCAGGATTTTAAAATTGTTTAAAAATTTACTTTCTTGGCTTTGTGTAAAAAATGTTTCAAGAAAAACTGCAGATAAAGAAATGGAAGTTTTTCACCTCCTGTGTTGCTGTCACCAAAGTCACACTCTGGACATATTCAAATTGTCTGAATGCTCTGCAGCTGCTGTGGTGTGGAGCCTTGGGATGGATTGATTTCTGTGGTGGCAGCTCAGTGTTATTCCTGAGTCCCAAACTGAATGGAGAAATTGTTCAACACCACAGTTTTGAATTTTCTTGTCACTTATCTCTGCCTATTGTTCTTCACCATTGTTCTTTTACCATCTTCAACCTTTTCCTGTATCAGAAAGCCCTAAGCCCTGTAATTAGATGTGCCTCACCTAATTTTCCTTTTAATAGTTTGGGGGAAAGCAGAGAAAACAGCAGTGTCATACGTGGTGGGAAATAAACCATCCCTCAGTGCAGATCCCGTGGAGGTGTGCTCTCAGTTTGAAACATGAGTCATTCACAGGAATTTCTTTCCTGTAAGTACAGTGTACCTGGGCTGTGGAATAACAACAGTATTGTCAGGGTAGGGAGCCTGACACTTGGTGTGTGTGAACTCAGAAAAATGGAATTTATTGCAGCCATAGCTCCTTCGGCTGCTGCTTTTAAAGAGCTCCTACATTTTATTTTCCTGTCCCACAAATTATTAAGTGGATATTCCTTTTAGTCCTTCTTTGCTGTGTAATTCTCTCTTGAAGAACAAGGTTTTTCCCTTTTTTCCCCCCACTCTTTCTGGGTTTATTGTAAGTGTAGAAGTAATTGAAGAGAGGTTTTGGGAGCTGATTTCCCTGAGCAAACACCCTGGCACAGTGGAGGTGGCAGTGCCAGCCCGGGCTCAGGTCCTTGGTCACCCGTCAGGGATGGCACATGCTGGGGAAATCCAGATCCTGCAGGTCTGAGGAAGGAAATTCTCCTGCATGTTTAGACTTGATTATTTTGACTGCATTAAGTTTTGTAGACTGGTTCAGGAAAGAACTACAACTATAATTCAATAAAAACTCTCCTCCCATCTGGATCCAGGGCTAGGAAAGCAAACTCCAGTCTCTGAGAGGATTGTAGGTACCTGTTGCTAAGTCCATTAGAGATATTTATAACCCCAGGCTTGATACCCAGCATGAGCAGTGAGCCAAAGGAGTCCCTGGCAGGGCTGCACTGAGGAGCTGAGCGTTTCCCTGCTGCATAAATGTGTCCTCACCACTGACAAGTATTTAATTGATTCATCCTTTGTCCCACTGATATTTGTTTCAGTTCTAGAAAAAGCAGGCAACTTATAACAAATTTGAAGTGATATTTTCATTCCCACATTGGAATTTCACTAGTGTCTGCCTCCTTTCCGTGTTTTACAGTTTTAATTCCTTTTTACACGCATTTGTTTTGTGTGGTCAGTACAGCAGTGTGGGCGCAAGCCCAGGGCAGTGCCTGTCCCCTGTGCTGGCACTGCTGGGGCACCTTCAGTGCTGTAGGACAGAAAGTGGAGTCAGCTCTGGACCCCTCCCTAAAAAAGAGACCTGGAGGGGCTGGAGCATGTCCAGGGCAGGGAATGGAGCCCCAGGAGGGGCTGAGGGAGCTGGGAAGGGGCTGGAGAATCCCTGAGGGATTTGGAAAGCGCTCAGCCTGGAGAAAAGGAGGCTCAGGGGGGCCCTTGTGGCTCTGCACAGCTCCTGCCAGGAGGGCACAGCCGGGTTGGACTGGGAACAGGGGCAGGAGGAGGGGGAACGGCCCCAGGCTGGCCCAGGGCAGGCTCAGGGTGGATGTTAAGGAACGTTTCTTCACTGGGAGTTCTGCAGCCCTGGCACAGCTGCCCGGGACAGCGATGGAGTGAGTCCCCACCCCTGGAGGGGTTGAACAGCCCTGTGCATGTGGCACTTGGGGACACGGGCTGGGGTGGCCCTGCAGTGCTGGGGGCCGTTGGGCTGGGTGTTCTCACGGCTCCATGACATCACGGGCAGGTCACAGAGGCCAGCTGGCTCTGTTCCGTGTGCCGTGGCCCCACACACACTGCCCACATCACTGCAGGGTGAGGGGCTGCTCCTGAGCTCAGGGCTGCAGCACAGTGAGTGCTCTGGCAAAGGAGCCCCCTGAAACTCCCTGCTGCCCTGCTGCTGTCCTTGGGCTCTGTCCTGTCCAGCTGTCCAGCGTCCCCACGGGCTGTGGCATGTCCAGCTGTGGCACGGACACTCCGTTGCATTGCTCAGATGCTCACTGGCTCCCCTTGTAGACTGGCTTGGTGGTGTAGAAATGAAGGGATTTCCCCTGTTATCTCGGTGAGCTGCTCAGGTATCTGAGGAGGAGACAGGAACTGAAGTAAGTGTGGGAAAGAAATGAGGAGGGAGCAGGAGCAAGGCCACTGAGGTGTTGGAGCGTGTCCAGACAAGGGCAGTAGAGCTGGGGAAGGGTCTGAACCACAAATCCTGTGAGGAGCTTCTGAGGGAGCTGGGAAGGGCTCAGCCTGGAGCAAAGGAGGCTCAGGGGGACCCTGTGGCTCTGCACAGCTCCTGCCAGGAGGGGACAGCCGGGGGGATCAGGCTGAGAACAGGGACAGGAGGAGAGGGAACTGGGCCAAGGGAGGCTCAGGGTGGCTATTGGGGAAAATTTCATCATGGAAAGGGCTGTCCAGCCATGGCACAGCTGCCCAGGGCAGTGCTGGGGACCCTGCAGAGATTTACCGGCCCTGTGGATGTGGCCCCTAGGTCAGTGGTGGCCTTGCAGTGCTGGGGACAGTTGGACTGAGCTGGCCACTGATGGAAGGGCTGAGCATGGAGCTGTGCAAAATGAGCCCCGTGTTTGGTGACATTCCAGTGAATATTCCATCAGTAATTCTGTGTAACACCGAGTTTCACCCTTGGCAATACCCACAGAGCACTTCCCTTACTAAGCCTGGCAGCAGTGTCAGTGCTCGGGTCATTCCTCGTTAGCTGCAGCACCCTTGTGTGAGACTGAGACTGACCTGGGAACAAACACTGCTGTGTAACAGGCTTTCAAAAACATTGTCGGTGTTTCCATGTCTGTGACTCATCCCAGTGCCACCATTGCCTTTTCCTGAGCAACATACCTGTTGTGACAGTGCCTATGTGTTAAATGTTGCAGATTGTTTATTCTGTCTCTGCAGCAATCAGATCCACACTAAATGGACTCCAGAAAGGCAACTTACATGTTAAATGCTATATTTATTCTGTCTGTGCAGCAATGAGATCTGCACTAAATGGACTCCAGAAAGGCAGGCACTGATTCCTGTAATGATAAGCATACAATTTTCTATACAAACCTGGGTTTTGTCATGATTTCTGCTAGGAAAGGTAAATTACTTTATTTCCAGTATTTCTGTGCATTGCACCTCAGATGGATTTCTTGCTACTTCATTTTTCTGCTCCTGATCCATCATGAGCGTGATTTTAATCAGGAGGAGTCCCCTTCAAACCAGCCCAGCTCCAGGCAGCTGCAGAGGGCACGTCCCCAGCCCAGAGAACAGTGACATTGAGGCTCGGTGTGACAGTACCAGCAGCCCCCTTGGAGGCTGGAGATAAATGGGATGCATTCCCTGGAATGGCCTTTTACTGTGCTTTAATGGATACTGCCCTTGCAGGAGTGTTCCCAAGGTCTGGTGTGGTTCCCAGACTCAGCTCTGTTGGAGCTCGGTTTGGGTTCCTCTGCAGAGCTGCCCTGTCCTCACCCACTGAGGGCACAGGCTCATGATTCCTGCTGTGGGCACTCGACAGGAATTCACATTTGTGCCTCATCCCAAGTTTAATGTGGAGACTTGCAGTGAAGGATTTTGTGGAACAGACAGAGGAAGGAACTTCCTGGGTCACAGAGTGCAGTCATTTGGGGCTGGAGACATCAGGCACCCTACAATCAATGCTTTCATCAGGGCAGGTAACACCCTGCTGGTTGACAAGGTGTCATTGTTCTCAGGTTGGACTCCATGACCTGAGAGGTGCTTTCCACCCTAGACAGCTCTGTTGTTCTGAGCAGGTCGGGGTTTTCTGCCTGTCCCAGCTGTACCAGGGCTGTGCCAGGCTCAGTGATGGGCTGGGTGCTGTACCCAAGGATGTGCCAGGCTCACTGATGTGCTGGGTGCTGTACCAGGGCTGTGCCAGGCTCAGTGCTGTGTCCATGGATGTGCTGGGTGCTGTACCCATGGCAGATTCCACCGTTTGTCCCCCCTGGCAGCGTGGTGCCCTCCTGAGCACACAGCTCTGTGCTGGAGCGTGCCATGCACCAGCAGCACCACCGGCCTCACATCACCCTTGAGATTCGGGAGCTGCAGCTTTACCACGTTTCCTCAGTGAGGGATTTTTCCCCTTTTCCCCTGTGCAGCTTTCCATGTGGTACCCATGAAGATGAGGCTGAGGACACGGAAAGCTTCCCAGCAGTCCAACCAGCTCCACACGCAGCGGGCGCTGCGGGCCAAGCGGAAACACTCGGAGGTGGAGGAGCCCTTAGCTGGCGGTGGGGGAAAACCACCCAAAAATGAGACAGGCCTCTTGTCTTCGATCAAAAAGTTCATTAAAGGAAGCACACCCAAGGTATGCCGCCTGCAGGGCCCTGCTTTGCTTTCAAGTGGGTCGTAATCACTTCAAGTTTGATTGAAAACCAGTTCTGTTAAGAATTAATCGTGTGGTGGAAGCAAAACGTAAAGAGTTGGAAGGCAACAGGTGCCTGTGAGTTGTGTCGGGTAAAGCTGACTTTGAAACCTTCAGGAGTCAATTGTAGGTGTATTCAACAGTCCAATAAATCACAGGCTTTATTGCCTGGTGTTTCTTTGTGAAAATGTCAAATAAATGCAGTACATTTTTAATTTCTACTTTAAGGATTCCTTGGATCCAAACTCAAGGAATTACCAGTACTAATAACTTAGAAAAGCCAGTCTGTAAGCATTAATTTCTTGACTATTTCTGGCAATTTTATTCAAGATTGTTCAGGAGTCATTTAATCAATGAGGGTCAAACCTCACGAATCCAAGTGCCATGGAATTGATGCAGCTGCTCAGGGACTCCTGCAGTGAGCACTTCCCTGCTTAGAGCATCACATCCAGGTTTTGCTGGGGAAAACCACAAATCTCACATCTTGGTGCAACTAGAAAGCTGAGCTTTACTGATCTGCACATGGGAGCACCTGTTGTGTGTGCTGCATAGATATTTGAGAGTGGAAAATACATATGCACAAACACACACACATATATAAATTAAAAATATAAATTTATATATAAAAACTTTTATAGGCTGAATGTAACCTTGCAATTACTTCAAAAACTGGCTTTTTTTCTCTAGATGGAGGCCAGTTAAAAACCCCACATCATCCATCCATCCCAGCGGTTCAGATACTGCCATTATGTAACTGCAGATTCGAAAGAAGAGTATCCAGGAAGTCAGAACTAATTTACAATGTATCCCAGATCAGCTCTGTGATAAATAAAAATCTGATAAAATTTCAACATTTTATCGACTTGTCGTAGGTGTTTTGGGGGAAAAGGGTAAGAAACCTGCCATAAACCTGCCATAAACGTGTGCCTGCACATACAGCCATGCACAGAAGATGTGCAGAACTGTTTGGTTCTGTCTCATTGCCATGAGTGCTGCAGTCACTTATTCCCAGGTAAGGAGAATCCTTGGATTTTTCACAGCTCAGTTTTGCCCTGTACTGATATGGATTGTCACATTGGATATTGTTGGGCAGTGCACCTGTTGTGTGTTTAGCAGGCAGAGAAATCAAGTTTCAGGTAATTTTAGTTGCTTTGTCTGCATTTCCCAGCCTCTGCAGCACTGGAATATTTAGCTTGGCTGTAAAGACAATTTTTCTACTACAGCAGCTCTGTGTACAGTTTTCATTCCCCATACTTTGATTTAGTTTAAACTCATGTAAGATCCCAGCTGGCCAGCCCCTTGTTGCACGTTCTGCACCTGGAAGTGGAGCAGCAAAGGGATCTTTGGTGAACTTTCTCCAGGAGGTGACATTCTCTGGTCTGTTCCGTGGAACACTGCTCAGCACGTTTGTTTTTCCCCTCTTTTGTATTTTAAGGAAGAAAGAGAAAATCCCCCCAAGAGGAGTCGGATTGAGCGGGATATCGATAACAACTTGATCACCTCCACACCCCAGACAGGAGAGAAGCCCAACAAACAGCTCTCACGTGTGCGGCGGAAAAGTCAGCTCAATGGAGGTGGGTAATGGTACAACACTGCAGGGCAGGGCACTGTGGGGCACTGCAGGGCAGGGCAGGGCAGGGCTGGGCACTGTGGGGCACTGCAGGGCAGGGCAGGGCAGGGCTGGGCACTGTGGGGCACTGCAGGGCAGCTCTGCCCCTCCAGCTGTGCACTGACCCAGGGCCATGGGCACACTGGGCACTGCAGGGCAGCTCTGCCACTTCCAGCTGTGCACTGACCCAGGGCCATGGGCACACTGGGCACTGCAGGGCAGCTCTGCCATCTCCAGCTGTGCACTGACCCAGGGCAGTGGGCACACTGGGCACTGCAGGGCAGCTCTGCCCCTCCAGCTGGGCACTGACCCAGGGCCATGGGCACACTGGGCACTGCAGGGCAGCTCTGCCACTTCCAGCTGGGCACTGACCCAGGGCCATGGGCACACTGGGCACTGCAGGACAGCTCTGCCCCTCCGGCTGGGCACTGACCCA
>JAWWMS010000024.1:992802-1003889 GCA_035048045.1 Chlorospingus semifuscus
CACAATGGTCCTGGGGGGACACGGTGATCCTGGGGGGACACGGTGATCCTGGGGGACACAATGGTCCTGGGGTACACGGGGATCCTGGGGGGACACGGGGATCCTGGGGGACACAATGGTCCTGGGGGACACAATGGTCCTGGGGGACACGGGGATCCTGGGGGGACACGGGGATCCTGGGGGACACAGGGATCCTGGGGGGATGCAGTCATCCTGGGGGGACATGGTGATCCTGGGGGGACACGGTGATCCTGGGGGACAGCACCTCAGCAGAGACTCCTGTCCCTCCTTCCTTTGGGTAAGGGACAGGGACAGGGGACAGTGCCTGTACCACAGGACAGGGAAGGGCTGATCCCAGGGAATCCAGCACCTCAGCAGGGACTCTCATTCCACCTTGGAGTGTGCAAACAGTGTTAATACTGATTTTTATGATTGGTAGGCAGATCTGGTTTAGGCACCAAAGACACAGTTTTGGCAGGACTTAGCTGTTCCTGGTGTAATGCAGGTGGCCTCATAACTCTTCTTCCCATGGAAGCAGAGATTCCAGAGGAAAGGAATTGCTATTAACACTGAACTTGCACACTCTGGCCTTGCTGATCTCCAAAGATGTTTGCTACATTTTGATGTCTTGCATTAGAAGCACGTAGTAATGAGAAACACACAGATCCTCCATTCATTTTCTGTGTTTTCTTCAGAAGACAACATCTTTTTTTGTCAAAAGTTCAGCTTCTGTGTGCATGGGCAGCATCAAATCCTGAGCTGAACCCTCCCGAGACCCTCCAAGCTGTGGTGGATGAGCAGCTTTGCATTAGGGGTGAATGTGACCTCTGAGCAGGGGACCTGGGGCTGGAGGGAGACTTTGCCACTGGTTTCCTCCCCCGAGTCTCGAGTGCAAATGTCACTTCAAAGAACTGCACTAATAAGACCAGCTCTTGTGGTTTTTTGTTTTATTTTTTGTTTTGGTCATTTTCGTTGAATTTCAGCACCAGTATCTCCAGACAGTGGCTACTCATCAGCTCATGCAGAAGCCACCTATGAAGAGGACTGGGAAGTCTTTGATCCGTAAGTGCCAGCGTTTCTGCTGGAAATAGTAAATTAATCATTTGGGGTACTGAATTAAGATACTTCTGTTTAAATTGGATCATTTTCATGTTATGATAATGAACTCCAAAAGCTCTGAGCTTAAATTTAAAAAAATGTGTATGCTCATGTGGGGTTTATTTCAATTTAAAATACTTACTTCTGATACCTTAAATATTTCAAATATTAAATTGGGCTACAACATTGCAGTTCAATAGTGTACATTTTTACAGCAAAATCTGTTTTCTTTTCAGATACTATTTCATCAAACATGTCCCCCCACTAACAGAAGAGCAACTGAACAGAAAGCCAGCTCTCCCACTGAAAACCAGAAGCACACCAGAGTTCTCATTAGTTCTAGACTTGGTAAATACCTTTATAAACACAAACCAGAGCAGGGGAATGGAGCATTTCCCTTATTTTGTTCATTGTGGAAATCAGTTATGCTTGCTTTAAACAAAGACTGCTGAATGTTGCATAATTTTAGTTAAAAATAGTTGAAAAAGAATTAATTGTGGTAGGAATAGAATGTGAGCTGCATTTGTCAAATACTTACATCCTGCTTTTTTTACAAAAGAAAAGCATTACAGTTTTAACATCTCAAACATTTATCTGTCCCCATAAAGCTTCCCTAAATCCAGGATGGGAAAAATGAGGTGAAATAAATAGGAAAATGCAGTTACAAGTGCCTTTCATCAACACTGATGAAAAATTAAACTTTTACTTTTTAGAACATTCTTAAGGGCCACAAATCCACTTTTTGAAATACTCTGTAAGATATATTTGTCTTTATGATGGTTTGTTTCAGTGTCTCTGTTTTGAAAGTTGTTTCAAGCCCTGTTAATGGTGGTGTGGTTTTTTGAGCAGCACCAGTTAGGCCATCCCTGTGATCATAGGGATGGGTGGATTATTCACACTGAAAGATACAGGCTGGAACTGAATGAGAGATAAATGTCTCTGCAAAATAAAATGTCTGTTTGTAACTACACCCCCAGCACACAGTTTTACTGAAAATTTTAAAAGATTACAAGAATAATGAAATGTTTAATTCATCCTTAGAATTTTCTTCAATCTTGACAGCACTTGCATGAAAGTACAATTTCCATTCTAAATAAACCTGCTTTAAAATGAACATAAAATGCAGAAAACCACTTCTATTTTCCACATTGTTTTTTCA
This sequence comes from Chlorospingus semifuscus, assembly GCA_035048045.1. Taxonomy (NCBI): domain Eukaryota; kingdom Metazoa; phylum Chordata; class Aves; order Passeriformes; family Passerellidae; genus Chlorospingus; species Chlorospingus semifuscus. Next base: position 995,060 of record JAWWMS010000024.1, read on the forward strand.
CGCTCTTTTCTTTCTTTTATGTAACTTTTTCTGTAGGATGAAACATTAGTGCACTGTAGTCTAAATGAATTAGAAGATGCTGCACTCACTTTTCCAGTTCTTTTTCAAGATGTCATTTACCAGGTAAATAGAGAAACACAAACTTTTTTTATTTTGTTTTGTGGGATTCCTTGCAGTGTGCAGTTGTTCTCAGCTTGTTTGAAGAGGGAGAAGCAGCAGCCTGGCATTTACACCTGTCTGGTGATAAGCTGTGGTGTCAGCTCTGGCAGGAAATTCTGTATTCACTGAAGCTGTTCCCCTTTCAGCTCCTGCCCGTGAGCCCAAATCCTCTGCTGGAGTCAGAGGGAGGCAGAACCCTCCTGGCTGGGGCCTCTTGTGACTCCACAGTTCCTTACAGGGAATGGCTTCTCTGCGTGTGCAGTTCTGTGCTGCTGGTGCTTGAGTTTATGGAATGATACAAACAGCTGGAGCCTTTTTTTAAATCACTCTGACATCCCCAGCCTCAGGTAGTTGTTGGTGGTTGTTCAGAAGAGGATTTATTTCTTGTGTCCAGGGCTTGAACTGATGCTGCCCTGCTGGTGAGAGCCGACTCAGGGTGTTTGGTCAAAGCAACCAGTTTCATTTTTATAACATAGAGATTGTCCAACATCTGTATTCTATTAATTTTTTTCCTAATTCCACCCAATTTTCTATGAGAATGTTCAGGCTGCTGTCAGTGTGTTACTGCTCCCTCTGAGCTGCTCAGGCTGGGAGCTGCTGGAGCATTGGTGTCCATGGGGTGCTGTTACACAGGAACCTGATCCTTGCTGTTTGTTTGTTTGTTTGTTGTTTGTTTATTTGTTTGGGATGCTGACCCTGTGGGCAGGGTGGGAGGGTGCAGGCTGGTGAAGCCTTTCTGTGTGGTGCTCACCCTGGGGGGAGGCTGGAAGCTGCCTCTGTTGGTGAAGCCCCTCTGTGTGTGATGCTCACCCTGGGGGAAGGCTGGAAGCTGCCCCCTTGCTGAAGCCCCTCTGTGTGTGATGCTCACCCTGGGGGAAGGCTGAAAGCTGCCCCCTTGCTGAAGCCCCTTTGTGTGGTGCTGATGGGAGGGTGCAGGATGCTGAAGCCCCTCTGTGTGTGGTGCTCACCCTGGGGGAAGGCTGGAAGCTGCCCCCTTGCTGAAGCCCCTCTCTGTGCAGGTGTACGTGCGGCTAAGGCCGTTCTTCCGAGAGTTCCTGGAGCGCATGTCTCAGATCTACGAGGTAAGGCTGGCACACTCCAGCTCTCCCTTTGGCACTTCTCAACTGTCTGACTCTTTTTCCCCACACTAAACACCAATTTATCAGATTAAACCCTTTTATAACCCAAAAATAAAACAACTAAAATAAAACAACTGAAAAATATCTTTAAAACTTTTATTCTATTCTCAAACTCATATAAAAAGTAAAATAACACAAATGTTATAATTCACACCATTACAATCACAAACCAACTATTTCCAAATTACAGTACACTATAAACATTTCTTAACCTATCAACTTTATCCACACCATGCTATAAATACCTTAGAACCAATAATCTAAAATTACCCCTCATAAATCTTACTACAATACATCTTTCATAATTCTATTTCTCCAAAATATCTGATCTTATTTACAAAACCGCCTTTTAAAATTTATTTCTGATTCCATTTCTCTCTCAACAATATCTGTCCTATTCCATAACATTTCTAAGTCAATATTTCTTATCCCAAAGCGTACATACAAATACACACTATAAGAGCATTCTGTCAAACTTTAAAATTTTTCTACAAATTCATTTCCCACAACCACCTTTGAATTTCATTTTTAAGTGGTATCCACTTCCTTGTACCTCCAGTGGTGACTTTTTTCCCCTCCAATCCCCAGATTATTCTGTTTACTGCTTCTAAGAAGGTGTATGCAGACAAGTTGTTGAACATCTTGGACCCCAAAAAGCAGCTGGTCAGGTAAAAACCAGAATAATGTTGTGAGCAATGAGTCCTGTGCCTGCCCACTTACTGCAGTGTCTCCCTGACTGATCCCTTGGGGGTTTGCCTGGGCTAAGAGAGGGAGAAAAATGGACTGAAGTGGTGGAATTGGTGCCTTGTGATAAAATAACCCCAGGCCAAAACCTGTCCCTGCTCAGTCTCTGTTAGGCTGGCTCATGGGAAATGTCCTCTTGGGGATCAAAAATGTGCTCTGGAATACCCACTGCAAATAAAGGAAATTAAATGAGTGCCTGATTACTTTTAAACTTAATAACTTGAGTTATTTATTATAAATTGTGACTTGTATAGCTTTTACAATCAGCATCCTTTTCATCTCATTCAATCACAAAAACATTTGTCTGTCAGTTTTGTATTGGAGCTGGTTTGGTTTTTCATTTCTCAGTACTGAGCTTTGTTGGGAAGTGTTTGGCTTTTATTGGATAGGCAGAAGGAAATTCCAGGGGTGAGATTCTGTCACTGTCACCTGGCAGGGGGACTGTACCTGGCAGTGCTGAACCCAAACTGATTCCTGCTCAGGGCTTTCCCTGTGTGGGGTGTCCAGGCCAGGGAAGGCCTCCCTGGTGGGCACACCCCAGAGGATGGTGCCTCCACACCTTCTCACCCTCCCCACTCCCTGCAGGCCCTGATCCACCTGCAGGGCTGGGAGTGCTCCTGGCTCAGGGCAGGGCCAGTGGCACGAGCAGGGGCAGGGAGCCTGCAGAGGTGTTCCTGTGCTGCCTGGCTCTGTCTGGGGCTGCTGTGGCTGCGCTCACTGGGCCCAGCTCTGCCACCAGCCCCAGTGCCTGCCAGGCCCCACACGTGTGACTCACACTCTATATATAAATGCAGCAGCTCCTTCCCCTCCATGGCAACGTGGGCAGCTCAGCTCCTGCATGGAATTAGGCACACTGTGTGCAGCTCCTGAGCATCATTTAAACATACAGCAGCCTGGAGGGGCTGCTCTGCAGTGGGGCAGCACCAAGTCTGCCTACTTTGCAATTTATGGTTCTGTGGGTATGCCATGGGATGGGAGTTTTATTCCTGCTGGGTTTTCAGTCTGAGTCCACTTAGTCAATCCATCCGTTCCTTCTGGCATGAATTACACAAGAGCAGGCTGATGGCAAAGGAAGGAGGTGATGGGATGTTTTAGCCCTAATGGGAAGGGAAGGAGGTGATGGGATGTTTTGGCCCTAATGGGAAAGGAACTAACCAGAACTGGGTTAGTGCAAAATCACCTGAACTGGGCGTTTTACCAATAAAAAGCTCTAAAGAACAGAAAAGGGGCACAATTCTCTAACAGGAGATGGAAAGAGAAAAAAACTGGATAATGCTGGCAAAGCTGCATGTTGCTGGTGCAGCGTGGATGCTGTCTTTGGTCTCATTAATGAGTATTTTCCTTTAACGACAGGCATCGACTCTTCCGTGAGCATTGTGTGTGTGTACAAGGGAATTACATCAAGGATTTGAACATCCTGGGCAGAGACCTCTCCAAAACCATCATCATTGACAATTCACCGCAAGCCTTTGCTTACCAGGTGAGGGGCTGGGGCAGGGGACACCTCAGGGGCAGGACTTCCTGAGGGGGACAGGGAAATGTAACTTTGGGGCTTGGTATTGAAGTCTGCAAACCAAACTGTGGGGAAAACACTCAGGAATCTGTAACTGGGAAACATTTTCCCTTCAAATGCTAGTTCACAAGTCTTACTTGTAGATAAATTAAATATAAATTGTGTGTTGATGAATTTTTTTTGTATTTTAACTTCAGCTTTCCAATGGAATTCCTATAGAAAGCTGGTTCATGGATAAAAATGATAATGAACTCCTAAAGTTGATTCCATTTCTGGAGAAACTAGTAGAGCTGGTAAGTGTTTGCTTTCTTGGCTTTTCCCAGAACTGTCAGTGAGTTCCTTTAATATTTTCACCTATTGTTAAGGGTTTCTGAGTCACTGAGGTTGAGGCTGGTGAAGATCCAGGGACGTGTTCACACAGCAGAGAGGGGGCTTGTCACTGCTGACTGTGCTGAAAATGCAGGGCTGTGGGATTGTGACTTCAGTCATCAGGAAATTGGGAACCTCTGAGCATTTTGATGCCATAGTGGCTGGCTGTGCTGTGTGTCTCTGCTCCTGAAAGGCCAGTAAATCGCTCCTGAGCCCTTGTGGGTGCTATGGGGTTGTTCCTGTAGGTCTCCTGAAAGGCCAGTAAATCACTCCTGAGCCCTTGTGGGTGCTATGGGGTTGTTCCTATAGGTTTCTGCAATGGCATCCTCCCTGGTTTCTGTGTGTGTGTTCAGAGAGGGGTGTCAGGCCAGGAGCCCTGCTGCAGTGGGGTTCTGGCTGTGCTCATTCTCCTAATCCTTCCCTTTCCCCCACAGAACGAAGACGTCCGACCTCACATCAGAGACAGATTTCGCTTGCATGATTTGCTACCCCCCGATTAAAGCCTGTGCTCTCGCTGCCGAGGGGAGGAAATGCAGGACCCTGTTGGACTAATACAAAACATTGCCATTACTGTTGAAATTTTGCATTTTTGTACCCCGTCTTGCTTTTCTTATCTTTGGTGCCCAACAATGATCAAGGGTTACAGGAAGAGACTTTCTACACCTGAGGTTGCCGCCATCAGTACAATCCAGTACCCGCAGTAGGGAGGCTAGAACAGAAAAGTCTTTAGAACTAGTGCAACTCCAAGGAAATTTTTTATGTACAGGACATCTGCAGTTTATAAAGAAAATTCTGTTTCTGCCACCAGCAGTTTGACCTGTAGAAACACAGGATTTTATGATACAACAGAGATTGAAAACGGACTCGGATTTTCTCTCTGTTCGGTGCTCTAAGTGGGTTTGTAGCCACTTTTCTGTTACTTTTAAGATTCTCATTTCAACAGGAATGGCCAGTAAAAGTTGTTTTATTTTTCCTGTTAAGGTTTATAACCTTTTTACATTTTTGACCTGTATTAGATTAGAATTTCATTATGCATTCCTTTTAGTTGAGGCGCTTCATAGTTTTTCTGGAAATAGCCAAATTTTGTTAGTTTTTTATTAAACAGTTGGCTGGCCGTTTCCCTGCTTTGTCTGCCTGCATCCTGTATATTTGTTTAAAAATATTCTCTAGTTTTAGCCCACGTAAGTTTCATTTAGAAAGAAAAAAAAAAAGAAACCCTGCATTTATATTTTCTTTCTGTAATATTCTACTGTAGTCGAAAACCTTTTCAAAAAATCAAGAGACTGGCTAGATAAGACGAAGATAAGAATGACTAATGTTGGGAGTACCCTAAACCATTGCGATGGCACGTCCTCTGGACAGAGCACAGCTGGCAGTGGCACCACGATGGACAAGGAATACCTCACCCTCTGCCGTGCCCGGCCCGGGGCAGGGGCAGGGGCAGGACGGGCGTGCTCCCCTGGCAGCTATGGCCAGGCCGCCCCGGGCAGGGCTCCTGTGACACTCCTGGTTCCAACCAGCCTCTCCGGGGCAGGGCTGCCCTGCCATCCCACTGGTTTGCGAGGGAACAGCCCGGCCCTGGCTCCTAATGCAGCGCCCCGGAGGGATATTTTTGTAGCGGCGGGAGTCGCCTTTCCCGGAGGCTTTTTACGGAAGGTAGGATTTGTACGAGTTAGGAAGCTTTGCCTCTCGACTGCATTACCACGCCACAGGCTCGGACTGGTTTTGTGTAAAAGATGTCACAGAACGGCACTTTTTCTAAAGAGAAGTTTGCTATTTTGTATGCTTGATAAGAAAGTACAGTATTGGAAATTAAAGGTGGACAGCTGATAATTGAGAAGTATGTCAATTAATTTTTTATGTATATTACCTGTTTACTTGTACAATTTTATTGTACAAATTACATGCAGCTTCATTTTCAAATGAGTCCTTAAAATAAGGAAAATCTTTTTAGCAAAACATTTAATTTTTGTATTTTTGATTTTAAAAGGCATGAGTTATGTCAACTTTTTCCAGTGTATTAATGAAGATTTTAACTTTTCATCAGGTTGAGTGTTTTCTTACTATATTATCTGTTGTGTATGTAGCTAGCACATGGTGTCACTGAACTGTTAAAACTTAGCATGTAGAGCAAGCCTGTTTTGTGGAAAATCCTTATTCATTAAAAACAAAATCATCATGGCAGATTTTCTGCAAAAAAGTGAAAACATTTGCAATTCAGAATACTGATTTTTTTTGTATTTAAAGAAAGGTATTTTGCTTGCAGGAAAGAAATACTACAGATTCATTTTAATGAGAATCTTTTAAATGTATTTATCTTTAGGGCATCTGGGCATCTTTACGCTGTTTGTCTTATGTCTTTATTGAAATAAAATGTACAGAACATTACCTTTACATCTGCTTGGTGCAGCCGTGTCCCCTGGGCAGCTGATGGAGAGATGGATGGATGGACTCTGGAAGGCAGGGGCAGCTTGTGTGCAGCTGCCCCTTGCTTTGCAGCCATTTCTCCCTTGTTCCTTGCGATGTAAATCTCAGTCTGAGGGGTTTCAGTTCCCTGGTGAAGCTGTGCCTAACGGGGGATTCCTCCCAGTTTCTCCACATCACAGAAGTGCTGTAAAATCCACGGATCTGCCAGAAGGAGCCCAGCTTTAGCTCACGGCCTTTTCCGGCTGTGGTGGGATGTTCAGTGTTCCAGTGACATCCCCAGGTCCTCTGTGGCTCCAGCCATCCCAGCAGTGCTTCCAGAGCTGAGGACACCAAAGGCATGTTGCACTTTGCAGCCGTGTGTGTGCTGTGCCCATCAGATCCGCGAGGGAAACCCGAATGTGAACGAGGGGATGTGGTTCTGCAGCGGTGCACAACGGGACTGACAGAGGTGCTTGGTAAACATATTAAATATTCATATTTTCCTGTGCTGCCAGCCTGGTGTTTATCACTGAACTCTGCACAGTGCCTCTGCCTCCTGCTAACCTCTCTGCTGTGAGGCAGAGTTTTCATCCACAGGTTTTATTTCTGTCCTGTCCATCTCGAGGGGGAGTTCCCTGTTCCTGTGCCGAGCTCTGGGTCAGGCTGTGTCCCCAAACCCCCCCTGTGCCTGGGGGGCTCAGCCAGGTGTCAGTGTGGCTTGGGGGCACCGTGCAGCTGGATCACTGATCCCTTATGGAATGTAGTCTTGTCCTTGTGGAAAGCACCACATCCTATTTCCAGAGTTCTGAATGATTTCCTCTGTGGTCTGTGCTGGGTTGTGGTGGCCTGTTTTCCGTGTCCCTGTGGATTCTGTTCCATGTCACACCTCCCAGCCCTTCAGTGGCAGTACCTGTTCAGGCCTTTGCTTTCCCAGCCTCGGTGTTCCTGCTTGCCCCACCTCGGATTGACCCCACCAGACAATTCCATTGCTTTTGGATGTGGCAGGCAGACTGAATGTGCCCGGACTGGAGTGGGAATCCACCAAACCACCCTGCTGCCAGCGGGAGGCATCGGCGAAGGCACGGATGGGGTCGGGAAGAGCCCTGAAATGTGGAGCCGAGCCTGGCGGGGGTGACAAGAGCCCTGCACAGCACCGTCCCTGCCCTGCACTGCCCTGCCCTGCCAGCACCGCAGCCCCAGGGCTGCAGTGGGGCCGCTGGAAATCACCGAGCCCCGGGGCAGGAGGGACCCGCAGAGGAGGAGATTTTGTTCTTGGTACTTGCAAAAATGTCATTTGTACTGATGGGGCCCAATCTTGTAAAATACTGATGGGAAGAGAAGCCCTGTGCTATGGATTTCTGTTTCTTCTGCAATCGTTTCTAGTCTACAGAAGCACAAAGATTTGATTAAATACTTATGCTCTGGATTCTGTTTTTATGATTTTTAGCTGATCTCATCCTTCACTGAGCCTCATGTTTCTGTAAGTCAAGACATTGCTCCTGTCAGTTTTCAGCCTTGAAGTGAAAGAAGTCGTGTCTGTGTTTTACTGTCAAGGAAAAGTTTAAATATTCTGTGTAAATCCTTAGAATTCCGAATTACATATTCCAATATTAACGTATTCCAAATTACTCCACAATTCCTGGCAATTTTGTGATTATTTCCACAGCACCCTGAGGTTGTGAAACTGTAGGTTTGGTGAGGATATCACTTATTTGAGCATTGACATGGTTGGAGCCGTCTGTTATTATTTATATTGTCTGGAAAAGGGAGAAGAATGGGAAAAGGATGATAAATTTGGAAGTTTCTATTTTTCCTTTGTGTTTTTCCTAGACACGTGTGATTTATACAGGTATATACAGAGATCATTGATTTGCTTTATGAAAGACACGTTTTAAATGTATTATCTTCAGACAAAATCTGTCTGTCCTCCTTTTCCACTTCCTGGGGTTGTCACAGAAGCTGGGAGCTGGCAGTGAAGAGGTGAACAATTCCAGCTTTTCTCTGTTCATGTTCCAGGACACAGGGAAGGAGAGCCTGGCGCCCCGCTGTGGGTAAACCCGCGCGTGCCGTGCCGGGATGGTGCCCGGAGCGCGGCCCGGCCCGGCCCGGCTCCCTGCGCTCCGCTCCGCTCCGCTCCCGGGCTGGGCGTGCGGCGGGGCCGGGGCGGCTCCCGCGGCTGCGGCCCGCGATAGCGCCGGGCGGGCGCTGCCCCGGGACAGGCCCGGGGGAGCGGGATGCCGGGCCCAGGGCCGATCCCGATCCCGATCCCGATCCCGTTCCTAATCCCGTTCCCGTTCCCGATCCCGATCCCGTTCCCGATCCCTGTCCCGGTCCCGTCCCCTCTCCCCCGTTCCCGCCCCGTTCCTGCGCGGCGCTCAGGCCCCGCCTCCGGGGGCGTGTCCAGGGGCGGGGCGGGGTCAGTCCGCCGCCGTCCCGGCGTGCCCCGCGCGGCGCTGCCCGGCGGCCGCGGTCGGGGCACGATGGCGGCGGAGGCGGCGGA
>JAWWMS010000024.1:1013377-1029686 GCA_035048045.1 Chlorospingus semifuscus
TCCAGCCTGGCCTTGGGCACTGCCAGGGATCCAGGGGCAGCCCCAGCTGCTCTGGGCACCTGTGCCAGGGCCTCACCACCCTCCCAGGAACAATTCTCTCCCATTATCCCATCCAACACCCTCAGGAAGCCATTCCCTGTGTCCTGTCCCTCCATCCCGTGGGATATAAGGCTGGGGTAACAGCCACAGGAGGACCCCGAGGGAGCCCAGCTCACCTGGTAGAACCTGGGCAAGGCCAGGATGGCTCCTGGCAGCTCCTGCCTGCCCAGGTTGATGATCCTGGTGCTCTGCCCTGAGCCCAGGAAGTGCAGCTGCAGCGTGATGAGCCGCGTCTGGCGGCGGCAGCGCAACGCCTGCCGCACACACGAGTCCTGCAACAGAGCAGCTGAGAGCTTCCAGGGGAGCCTGGGAGCATCCCTGAGAGAGCTCAGAGCCCTGCAGGGCCTGAGAGCAGTCACAGAGCACTGCAGCTTCACATTCACCGTATTCCATCGGCATGAAACAAAGCTTCATTCCCACAAATACTTCCACCATAATTACGCTTGGGTTTAAACACTGTAATTGTTCTACCCTTGCTCATTAAGCTTATGGTCCCTGCCCTGACAGTGGGGAACACACCTGTAACCCAGGGTTTGTTAAACCTGAGCAGGGGCCAGCACAGCACACTCAGATGCAGCCATGCTGCTGGTGCCAGGGGGCTGCAGAGACAGAGATCCCTTCTGCACTGGGCCCTGCACACCCTCCCCAGGGCAGCTCGGTGTGTTCTCCCAGCCCAGCCCACTCCTCACATGCTCCACAAATCATTCCATTCCATTCCATCTCACTTTACCTTGGAGTAACTCTCTGCTGCATCAATGAAGAGAGTCACAGCTTTCAGCAGCAGCTTCTTTAAATTTGGAACATCCTGAAGAGACTCCTCTGAAACAGGAAAAAAGAAGGAATAACCAATTATTTGTGAAGGTGACAAAGTTACTTTTAGAACTCCCTCCCAGTGCCAAGTCTGTCCCTGGTGTTGTCTCATAAAGCACCAACAAACTAAACCAACATTTATGTATTAAAAAAGCGGGATGAAACACAGTGCCTGTTCAGTTAATGGACCAAAGCTTTGCTGGAGCCCGGCTGAGTGATGGGAAGCTGGAAAGAAAGCCCAGCCACACATTTGTGGCAGATCCCAGCACTGACCACTGCCAGAGCCACTCAGAAATCCCTTGGCACAGCTCCTGGTGTCGCTGCTCTCACAGCACTGGCTGCCCACGCTGCAGAGCTCGCTCCGTGGGTGCCACACTCACAGACACAAACCCAGCACTTCACAGAACTCCTGCAAGGTCACTGTGTCACATCCTGTGGGCTGAGGGAAACCTGGGTGTGTCTGTACCCACTCCAGGGGAACATTACATCAGGAAAGAGCCCTGAACATCAGAGCCCTCTGCGCACACCCGGGGAGCTGCTCAGGGCAGGAGCTCCAGGGCTGCTCCAGGAGCCCGGGCCCGCCCCTGCCCGTCCGTCCCCGCTCACCCCAGGGCCGGCACTCGATGAGTTTGAGCTGGGTGCAGGCGGCAGCCTCGTGGTTCTGGCCGATCTCCCTGCACATGCTGAAGCACAGCGCGATCATGTTGTGCTTCTCGCTGTCGCCGGGCCGGCAGCGCTTGGTGTAGTCCAGCAGTGCCGCCTTCAGCGTCCCGCTCTGGGCACAGAGGGCACCCTCAGCACAGCCCTGGGCACCCACAGGCCACCCTGTCCCCAAAGGGACCCCAAACCCAACAGCAGCCCCCCACCCGCGCTCAGCTGGGCATGAAAATCCAGCACCCGTGTGCTTCTTTGCATACCAATGTCAACATGTGACATTTCTTCATGGCTTACTTGAAACAAACCTATGAGCATCTGTGATTTTTAAAACCCCCATGGAACTAACTGCAAATAAAAGCAAAGCAGGATGTTAAAACTCTGACAGTGCCAAGTTTAAGTTTCAACACTGCTCTCGTTGTAGCCCTGAACTAATTAGGAAATAATGGTTCAACTAAAATAAGAATAAACCCCAGCATTAATTTATTTCTATGAAACCTGACACTCTATTCAGGAAGTAAATTTTACTCAGGAAGCAACATGCCCAGACAATTTCACGCTGTGTAAACTGGGTGTAAATTCCTGATGCAGCCACACAATTCCCTGCACGTTTCCCCTCACGTACCGGGTCCAGCTTCTTCCTCATGAGCACCTCGAAGTAGTGCTTCTGGTGCAGCAGCTCGAAGATGTAGGTCATCTCATTGTACCTGCCAATGCCCGTCAGCAGGCGCACCTGGGGACACCAGGGCACCTGAGCAGCTCCAGGGCAGTGAACAATCCCCTCCCAGGGCAGCCCTGGCCGCACGTGTGCCCCTGGAGCCATGGGGGTACTCCTAAACCAGCCCAAACTACAGCTGTGAGCTGAGAGGGCATTGTTTTATCTCATAAAAATAGGCTGTGAAGCTTTCACCACTGACACCATTCCACTGGGCACATCCCAGGCTCCAGGAGATCCTTCAAGGCAGCAATTAAAGATGCCCAGTGCCACAGAGCAGCACATTTCCCCAGCAGCTGAATCACCACTGGGCAGGCACAGCCAGGACAGGCACAGCCCCAGCCAGCCCCAGGAACACTCACCAGCAGCCCGTACTCCTCCCTGGGAGCCAGGTGCTCCTCGGTGAGCAGCCGAGCTGCCTGCAGCACCCGAGTGATCCCCTCCATGTGACACGTCAGGCTGAAGAGGCTGTGGGCCAGGATCAGCAGCTCTGTAACTGAGGAGCAGAAGGGGTCTGGTACTTCACTTAAAAGGCTGAGGAAATTGTGAATTGTTGCCTCTCTCCAGAAAACACAGAACACACACCAGCACAGAAGCTGCAGCCTCCCCCAGCCAAGGCTGACAAATGTGTAACAGATCATTACTGCCCTGCCTGCCAGCCCTGCACTGGGAAAGGAAGGGCACGAGCTTTGCATTTGGGTTTGAAACGTTCAGTTTTAACTGTGATAAATATGAACAAAGTCACAATGCCCCTTCTGTAACAAACCACCAGGACAGCTCAGGTCACTCCCTGGCTGCATTTCCCACCTCTTGCTTAGCACAAAAATCTGAATTTTGTTTGGAAAATAAATCCTTAGGCAATACCCCTATCTACTGTGCACATCCTCAGCCCTACTAACTGAATATCAAAACTGAGATCAGCAGCAGAGCCTCTCCTTTGAGCTGTGAGTTTAAGCCAACAATGCCACGTTAGTTACACACAGGTTACACCAGGCAGGATTTGCCATTGACTCACTGCACGACAGCTCCCCACGGGGGACAGAGGAGATTTTATCCAGCAACTTCATCCCAACCAAGGTGTGATCCTGGCACAGCTTGGCAAGCTGCAGGAGCTCCTGGCTCTCCACTGCAGGGTTCCAAGCCTGCTTCTGCCCTGTGGCCAGAGAGAGAATTCTGTCACCACTGCTGATTGTGCAGGAGAGAACTCCTGTTATTTCTTATCATTAATTAACAAACCCCAAACAAACCAATCTGGTATCTTCCAGACTGACTGAGGACTTTGAACTACAATCCTAAAGACTCTTTGGCTGTTATTGCTTAATTTTAACAATCAGAAAATACCTTTTTGCCAGCTCAACCCAACAAAATCCTAGTGGACAGCCATACAGCTGCCCTCATTTCCCAAAGGAAAAAAGGAAAAAAGGAAGGGGAGAACCTGTTGTCATGCTTTACACAGGGAAATGCACATGATATTCCCAAATCAGATGATGTGGGGCAGCAAGGTTAAAAATCCTTTTTAAAAAATTATGTCCACAAAAATGCAACCTTAACTACTGCAACATCACACTGGGCATAGGAATAATTACAAATGAACATTTGTACAGAACTTTACACAAGGCAGACAATGCTCACAGAGCAGAACTGAGCCCTCAGGGACAGAGTGCAGGGGCTGCTTTGGGACACACAAATCCCGCCAGAGACCAAACCCCGGCACAGCCCAGGAGTGTTCCCTGTGCTCCCAGCACAGCCCCGGTGTGTCCCCACGTTTCCCCTGTGCCCACCTTTTCCCTGGGCGGAGGCCAGCAGCTCGTGGGTGATCTGCTGTGCCAGCAGAGGTGCCACGGTGGCAGGGGGCAGCCCCTGGCAGGTGATGAAGGCCTGGGCCCTGCGGCCGCGCTCCGGCCCCCGCCGCGCCAGGATGGCCCCGAGCACCTCCCGCGGCTCCCGCGCCGACACCTCCGCGAAGGAGCAGCTCAGCTCCTGGGGGAGCACACAGAACCCATGGGTCAGGGCATCCCCATCCATGGCATCCCCATCCATGGCACCTCCGCGAAGGAGCAGCTCAGCTCCTGGGGGAGCACACAAAACCCATTAGAGCACCCCTGACCCACAGCACCTCCCCTTAACTCCAGGCGATGCCTTAAGTATTCCTATTTTCCAGATTCTGTACTGCATTAGTTTATAACTCTGAACTCCATATAGACTGTTAGCAGTTCTCCTCACAGTTCAGTCAGACAAAACAATCCTTTTCCAGCCCCAGAACCAAGGACAGCATTAAATCTTGAGGCCCAAAAAGTGTAAGCAACAGGGAATTGAGGAGAGCAACCTGGGAGGATGGGACTGTGTAAACTGGAGCTGGAACTGGACAGCTGTGCTCAAGCTCAGCTCAGCACATCATGCCCAGGAAGCCTCTGGCCCTTTCCCACACAAAGAGCTGGAATTCCACCCTCTGCACACCTGCTGAGACCTTCACCTCCTCACCCTGCCCTCCCCAGCCCCAGCAGGGCTGGCCCAAGGCCCTGGCCCCTGGGCTTACCTTGGAGAGCTCATAGAGGCACAGGACCTGCCTGCAGTAGCCCCTGCCATGGACACATTCCTCTGCCAGGGCCTTCAGTGCTGCCACCACAGCATCATCCCCACACCCCAGAGGGGTCCAGTCCTCCAGGCTGGATGCTGGGAACAAAAAAACATCGATTCCTATCTTATAAAGGCAGACAGCTCCCTTACACCTGGGCAAGGCTCCCAAAACCTGCAGCAATTCCATAACACTTCCTCAGACTCTGAAAACTGAGCTCTTGGCATCTGTGATTTTTTAAATCTTACATTTGTTTCAGGGTACAAACAATGTAACAGAACACAAACACCCTCAATAATTTCTCAGATATAAAATTTATAAGATTAAGTAAGGGTTCTGCAGCCTTCCTGATAGGTTAGGATTCATTTATGCTCTTCTGTGTCTATTCAGCTTTACACATCAGTATTAGAAAGGGATGTTCCAGCTGAAACTTGCTCACTCAGACTTCACAGACATGCAGAGAACTTTACAAATAAATATCCTCAGCCTTAGCCTTGCTACTAAACAAGAAACCCTTCATAAACCCTTGCTACTAAACACCAAACCCTTCATAATGCACAAAGGAGTCAGAAAAATGTATTAACTGAGGTATTTCCTTGATTCAGCTACAGAAAAAAAATTAGGGGAGTGTTACAATTAGAGGGGTAAAGGGCAGTGCTGCTTTACTGGGCCAGAACTGAGAGCTGTGACAAATGAAAGGTTTGAGCTCAATGGAAATTGTACACAGAACACTGCCAGGAGCACACAGGGACACGTGCATGGCAAGGCCACAGACTGCCTTCAGAGGAGCATTTCTGCAGCAGGGACAGGAGGCAGGGGGAGCTGAGTCTCTGCAGAGCTGAGGGGAGCTGCAGGGACAGGGACAGGAGGAGCTGAGTCTCTGCAGAGCTGAGGGGAGCTGCAGGGACAGGGACAGGGGGAGCTGAGTGTCTGCACAGCTGAGGGGAGCTGCAGGGAGGGCAGAGCAGCGCTCAGCAGTCACTCACCGCCGGGGTCTGCGCTGGCCTCGGCCGTCAGCAGGCTCTGCACCTCGGGCTGCAGCTGCTCCAGCCCGGCCTCGCCCAGGGCCAGGGCCCTGCAGTGCAGCACCAGGGCCACGTCCCGGTGCCACAGCTGGAAGTAGTGGCACACGCGGGCGGCCTCGTGCACGCTGCCCTGCTCCAGCAGGGTCCCCAGCAGGGTCCCCAGCGCCGCCCGCTCCGCGGCCCCCAGCGCCGCCCCCGGCGCCGCCCGGGCCGGCAGCGCCCGCAGCCCGCGGGGCTCGGCCGCCTCCAGGGCCGCCAGCCTGGCAAAGGAGAACCGCTCCGCCAGCCCGCCCAAGCGCTGCGCCCCGGGGCACGGCCGCGAGCCCTCGGGCAGCAGCGCCCGCTGTGCCACGCGGCACTGCCACAGCTGCTGCTCCACCTCCTGCAGCTCCTGCACGGCCACCCCGGGCTCCTTGGCCAGCCAGTGCCCGGCCAGCGTGAGCAGCAGCTGCCTCTCCGTCATGCTGCTCGTCTGCTCCTGCCCTGAGGGGTCCCACACGCTGTCAGCCTGGTGCAGGAAGAACCCCGCTGCGGCTCGGCTGCAGATGGAATGTCTACTGAAGGTGTCGTTGCACTTCTGCCAGAACTCTGCTCTGGTCTGGCTCTGATGCCACTGGCCACTGTCTCTTAAATGATGTAGATCCCTCAGAACCTGTAAAACCCAGAGAGGTTTATCACAATTGTCTTTCCAAGAAAGAAAACTCCAGCTCACACAGGATGGGCAGCACTGGAATACTGGATTTAGGGAAGTGCCCCAACATGCAACAAGTCACAGAACTGATTTGAGTTGGAAGGGGCCTTAAAGATCATCTCCTTACACTCCCTGATGGACAAACCCATCTATTTTTCTCCCCAAATAAAACTGATTGCAAACAAATAAAACCAGGAAGAGAATGAGGACAGCTGTCCTGTATCCTGCAGCTCAGCACTTACAGCCTGTGTGTTGGGTACACTTGCATTTAAAATAAATAATTAACAAAAAAATGAATGTTTCAGGAAGGCTGAGAAGTTGCATCCTCAGTCCTGGCAGCAGCAGGAAGAGGTGACTGCCACCACGTGCACTGTACCTCGTGTGTGACCACGCCGTCCACGGGCAGCTCAGCCAGGGCTGCCACCTCCCGAGCCAGGCTGAACATTCCCTTCTCCTGCAGCTGCTCCAGGATGGAGCTGCACTGCCCCTGGAACGCCTCCAGGCTGCAGGAGGTCAGGATGGAGCGGCTGATGGGGATGGAGGAGTCCCTCAGGGCCTCACTGAGGGCACAGAGCCTCCTCAGGTGGGGGCCTGGCAGAGAGAACAAAGCTCAGCAAAGCTGGGGCTGCGGCCCAGGGGAGGCTGGGGCTCCCTCGGGAGCCAGCCCTGCCGGGGCCGGGGTTCCTGCTGTCCTCACCATCCAGCAGGAGGCTCTCTGCTGCGGCCAGGAGCTGCAGGAGCTTGCCCAGCTCGTAGTCAGTGCGGCACTGCTGCAGCATCAGCTCCAGGAGGAACAGCGCCTGCGAGCGCAGCCACGGCAGCGGCACCGCGGGGGCTGCTCCCCCTGCAGCCCCCAGCTGGGGAAACGAGGGGTTCAGGGTCAGGGGGGCTTTCCTGGGCTCCTGGGGGAATGCAAGGGGCAGCAGCTGTGCCCCTGCCTGGGGAACAGGGAGCTGCCAGGCCTGAGGTGAGCTGAGCTGAGCTGGGACAGGTGAGCAGCAGGTGCTGCACAGAGCCAGGGGGAGGTGGCAGGGCTGAGCAGGGCCAGCAGGGCCAGGTAGAGTTAATTGTTACATCAATTAATTAACTGATGGAACAGGGAGCTGCCAGCCCCGAGCTGTGCTGAGATGGGACATTGCACAGCAGGTGAGCAGCAGGTGCTCCTCAGGGCCAGGGGGAGGTGGGAGGGCTGAGCAGGGCAAGGGCCAGGTAGAGTTAATTGTTACACAAACAGCCCTAGCACTGCTGGGGAAGGGAACTGAGCTGCCTGAGCCCAGTGTCCAGGAAGGAAAACCATGAATGACAGGGAATAATGCCAGTTAGCAGGGAACCAGAAACTGGGATGCAAAGGAAAGAATTGTTAAAGCATCTGCATTGAGAGACAGAGTGTTTGCACACACTGCTCCTCTTGGCCCAGCTGCCCAATCCCAGCAATGACATTCAGAGAAAATTGATTTCCTTACGTTTGTGAGGCTTTCCTGAAATTTGTCCAGTTTGGTTTTAGCTTCGTTGTACTTCTTACAGTTCATGCAGAGTTCATACATCTCCAGGATGTGCAGCAAAGGGGAATCCTTTAAGACACAAAACCAGATCATAATAAATTCCCAGAAGTACCCAATAAATAAATCATACTTTTAAAAATAATCTATTATTTCGTTCAATAAATGTAGAATTTGTCTCCCTCACCAGCAGAACAATGAAGCTTTAATTTATTAAAATTGCATGCAAGGTTGATGTAGGATCTAAAAATCTGTGATAATTGGAAGAATTTTCACTTTGACTGGGAATTTCAGTGGACAGCCAGGTTATCCTTGGCACAAAGCAAGATAGAGGGTGAGACAGACCAAGTATACCCCTGAAACCACAGCCCCTCACCTTTAAAAAGAGCTGGAAGCCATTCAGAAGTGTTTTACTCTTCTGCTTCCTCAGGAAGACTTTCCAGATGACAGCAAGGTCCTGCAGGTCCCACTGGGGACCCTCTGCCCTTCCCTGGGTGTGGGCAGTGGCCTCAGCCCTGGTGGCATCATCCACAGAAGTGATCATCCACACACAGAGGCAGGAGATGAGGCTGGCACCCTGGAAAGGCCAAAAGGAAGGGTTTGCACCTCCCCTCCTGCTGGAAGGGGGCACGGTGGGCACAGCACCACAGAGACACAGGAGCAGCTGTGATGGCGCTGCAGACAGCCCTGGGGCAGTGCCAGCTGTGCCACCACCCATCCCCATAGGACAAGGAGGGCAGACTCACAGGACAGCAGAGCCTGGCACAGCCCTGGGGCACAGCCAGCTGTGCCACCACCCATGCCCACAGCACAAGAAATGCACACTCACAGGGCAGCAGGCTGCCAGCACGCCGAGGATGGGCGCCTGTGCCCTGAGCCCCTCAGCCAGCAGGAACCCGCAGGGGCTGGGCTGCTCCTGGCACTGCAGCAGGGTGTGGAACAGGCTCCCTGCACGGGCCCTGGCAGCAGCCCCTGCCTCAGGTCCCAGCAGCCTCCCCAGGGCCAGCTGCAGGTGGTCCTGGAGCACGGCAGGGAAATCCTGCAGCAGGGGAATGACCTGTGGGGAACAGCACCAGAACCTCGTGACAGGACAGGGCAGGATGGAAGCACTGAACACACAGAGACAAAACACTCCCCAAATTCAGTTTTAGAACAGCTTTGCAGATCTGGAGAGGAAAAGGGGTTCTGTAGGTGTGAATAATTCTAATGAAAGCTCATGCTCTTCCACAAAGCTCAAATGTCTCCTAGGGAGCCTCAGTTCTGTTCTCTTGTACAACAGAGCTGAGAAGGGTCTACTCAGGTGCTTTTGTGGAGTTATAGATTCTCCAAAACAACAAGCAGATCCAGGTTAAAATCCTGCCCTGCTAAGCACCATCTTACCTGGAATTTCCCACTTAGCTTCCTCACATGACTTTTCCCACATGCTTTTATTGGAGTGTTTTATTCATTTTTAAATCACATTCAAAATTAAAGATGGAAAATTTGGATTCTCAAAAGTTTAAGTATCTTTACAAAAAAGTCAATTTGAGTTTTGAAAGGAAAGATGAGTGGCTTTATTATAACTTACACTGAACATCTGGCAACTCTCCAATTAAAAAAAAAATCAGTAACTACTTGAGTTTCAATTAAATTTACAAGGGAAGGGCTCCCACAGTCCCAGGGTATGGAGATCCCAAGAGACCCAAACCCCAGCACTGGTGAGGCTCCTGCTGTCTGCACACTGGGACATTCCCTTGCTCCAGGACCCAGTTTAGTGCACAGGGAGCTCACCTGGGCGGGCTGGTGGCCGTGGAGCTGGGTCTGGATCAGGAACTGCAGCCACTCGTTGGCTTTGGCACATTCCCTCAGGAAGGACGTGCTCAGCTCCAGGCTGTGCAGCTTGCAGAACTGCATGACCAGGGACCACTGCCTGCTGCAGTCACTGGATGTCCTGCACAGAATTCAGAGAGCTGCAAGGTTGGCAGCAGAGGCTCAGCTCTGAAGGGACCCTGGGGCTGCCTGCACACAGCACAGGGCATGCCAGGGGTCACTGCACCAGGTCACTGTCCCGTGCTGCCCTCTTTGGTGTTCTGTGACACACAGACAGCAGAAGGCAGTGCTCAGCCTCATTTCCCAGGCAAGCCCTCACACCAGGCTGCTCTCACCTCTTTATGCCTTGCTGCTCAATGGCATCCCAGAAGGCCTCTTCCAAGGAGGTCAGAACTGCTGCTGCTGCTGCCTTTTCACCATCAGCCAACCTTGTTAACTTCTCCACTGGTTAAAAGAACACATTCCTGAGGTGCTACTGGGACCAGAGCCAGGGCAGCACTTTCAGGGGCAGCTCCCTAGCTGGGAAAGCAGATACCTGTGGCCCTGGAGTTAGAGATTCAACTTTCTCAAGTTATTTCTAGGATAAATTGAATTTCCCTACAGCTTTTAACACCTGATCTCCCTGCAGGTATATGACAGGAAGGAGAGAGGAGATTCGGCAATGGACTTTGTTTAACTCCCTGTAACATTATTACAGCTGAGCCTCACTAGTATCAGTCTCAGGCAGCTGCTGGACAGTGCCTGTTAGATCCTGATACAGCCTACATCAGCCCTCCTGCCTTATTTGGCACTACGGGATCAAAATGCACCTTTCAAAATGAGTAAAGCAACAGGAACAAAAGAACAAGAAAGCTCTTCCATGCTTTTAGGGCACTGCTGAGCCCCCAGGCAGCGCCCGGCACCCCTCCCTCCCTTGCCGAGGCACCCAGAGCACCCACGCAGGGCAGACAGGCACAGCCTTACCCAGGGAGTCCCTGGTGGGGCTGTGGCTGGAGATGAGGCTGGCAGCCCTGAGGGCCACCCGCAGCCCCAGGCTGTCCTGGCCCAGCAGCTCCAGGAAGCACACGCAGGCTGCAGCCACCGAGGGGACACCAAAGCAGCTCAGAGCCAGCAGCTGGGCCTCCCGAGCCGCCTGCTGCATCCTGCAAGGAGCACACACAGCTGGCACCCCCTGCACCGGGGGAGTCAGCCTCCCTTCCCCAGACACCCCCTAAACTCCCTCCCCAGGCAAACAAGCACTGCGGGGTTTGCTGAACTCTGAGCCACCAGCACCAGAGGTAACTGTGAGCCTAAAGTTTCATATTGGTGAAAAATGTGGGGATGAGAATGAAGGCTCACATGTGATAAGCAGAGTTTGCAATTTAATATGCTTAACAAAAACTAAAGGTAGTGGAATTGGTGCTATAATTAACAGAACACCCCCTCAGCAGCTGAGAAAGGCAGAAAGAGCCTTTGCAGAGTTTGCAGTCCACTGCAGCACCAGGAACCTGAGTCTGACCTGCAGATGGTGCTAAGGGAAAAATATACCCAAAGGGTTTTCCCACAGCAGTCACTGAAATAACCCTGCATCCCTGTCTGTTAAACCACGACTACACTCCACATTAATGTATATTTCCCTTTTTGCCCCAGTTTTACCTGTTTACACAAGAGAAACCAATCTGTGTGGAAATGATGGAGAGAAACAAACAGTGACTAATACACAAACCAGACAGAAATGAAGTGATTTGCTCTAATTCCCACACTAAACAGCAAATTTCAGTATTCAAGCAAGATGTGTCACTTGACTGAACACCTGATTTCGAAGCTTCAGCCAGGACATTTAATTCCATCAACCTCCAGTGCATTTCTTGCCTTACTAGTTAAACTGAAGAAGTATCACCAATAGGAAATGTCACAGAAAAGGGGCATCATGGTCCTACAAACTCAACTAGGGGCTCAATTTCCTAAAAGCAGAGCCCACCCATGTTTGATCCAACTGGAATATTTTCCTCACTTCCCTTGTGCAGATTTACTGAGGTAACTCCAAACCAAGCTCGCCTCCTTTCAGCGCTATGTGATTTCTAACCCTCAGGACCCCCCAGTTCCCTGCTGGGCACTCAGTGCTGCTGGGGAGGATGCAGGGGCTCCCTGCGCTGCTGGGGACACTCACAGCTGCCGGGGGGCTTTGCTCCTGGCCAGCTGCTGGCCCAGGAAGGTGCCGAAGGCGAAGGCGGGCCGGCCGTGGCGCAGGTAGAACAGGAAATGCAGCCTCTCCTGCACGGCGTGCCTGCTCACCAGCCCAGCGCTGGAGAAGTGGGGCAGCTGGCTCCAGGCATCTGGGGACACAGAGCAGCACTGTCAGGGACACTCCGAGTGCCCAGCAGCAGCAGGGCTCCGCTGCAGAGCCTCATCGGAGAGCCAAACGTGCTCCTCGGGCTCTAGGTCACATCTATGGCACACCCAAAACCACTGTGAAATCCCACTCCTCACTGGGAAAACAGAGTTCTATCACCTCAGCTTGCCTGGAAAAGAAAACAATGGTTTTCTAGCTTATATTTAGATAATTTTCTATACTTAGAAAAAGTTCTGCCTGTGAAGAGCTTAATGCGAAAATCTAGAATTCTAGTTCAAAACAGAATTTCAGTAGATTACACTCTTTTTCTTGTGAAAGAAATGGCCTTTTGAGTAAATTTATCTGCCAAACAATTCCCCTGGAAAGTAATTTACTTTAGGTGTTCAGGCTAGGAAAGCATGTAGACCTTGGCAAGGGACATACCTGAAACAGCCAGAGTGTTTGTTGACTGCCAGCCAAACAATTTCGTGGGATCAAAGGGCATTAATGACTGAAAGATCAGAAACAAAATTAATTGAGGCAGTTTAAGAATTTCACATCAATGTCCTGTAACTCTCAATTTCTAATTCTCATACAGTTACAAACATTATAAAATTGAAATACTGCAATTTCTGCACTATTAAACACCTTGCCCATTGAACACTGCAAGGACATCCCTCTGACATTCCAGCACTGCAAACCCACAGGGTGCAGAGACCACTTGAAAAAGCAGCTCAGGATGCAGCTGTGAACTTCAGCTGCTCATCCAGGATCCCAAAGAAACAACCCCTGGCCTCCCTGCCCAGTTTTAGCTGCAAACAAACCCCTCTGTCCTGGTGCCCTGCCAAAAGCACCCTGCGTACCTGCAGGAGGTGGTACAGAGAGATGTCAGGAGGCAAAACCCCATGAGCAGTGCAGGAGGGAAAGAGAGCAGCCTTGAGCTTGGGGTAAGGTGTCAAGGCCATCTTCAAGAGCTGTGGATCAACTTTCTTTAGAGGTTTTTCTGTATCTTCATTCTGAAGGACCTACATTGCAAGCAAACAAAAATAATTAGGAGGAAACTGCATTCAATAACAATAAAACAATTTTGGGGTGTCCCAATCTACCCCAATTTGACAACACAGAAAGTATCATCTCTTTTCCTGTAAAATGCTTTTAAGTTGTATCAGAGCCATGTTCCCAGCGCCTGATGCTGCAGTGACTGTGCTGTGGATCAAGACACTCTGGTCACCCCCTCTGCTCCAGCAGTTTTCCATCAAAGGGGGCACTTTTCTGTCACAGCCATGAGTGCAGCAGCAGGACAGGGGGGCAGGGGGGTCAGGCAGTACCTGGTCGATGCCCCCAGGCCCATAGACTGTGGTGGCCAGGGCCAGCAGGGTCCTGCCCTCCAGCAGGATGCTGCTCACACCCCCCTGGCTGCTGGGGATCAGCATCTGAGCGTTGGCCAGGCTGGCCTGGAAAATCATCTTGGGATCTTAAAAGGAAAAAAAAGTGACATTTATTTCCATGTAAAACCAGTATTAAACCATCAATTACATGTTGCAGATGTCCTCTGACTGTGAAAAATGTTGAATTTTCTACTTGTTGTTGTCCATACTGGTTTCCCTCACTTTGCCTAAAAACACAGAGAAGATAAGCTCAGGTTTATCAAGCTTTGCCTACACAGATAGGCTGGGCTTGAGCCCCACAGTTTAGCACTGCAGTGGTTCAATTTCTTATCCTACACTGACCATGCTTTCTAAAAAAGCTGCACTTGGGATTAATTTTGGTTTTTGTTGATGTGTGACTCTGCAGAAGACAAAATGTTTCAAGAGTGCAAGGAGTTAGGGGCACAAATTCTACTGGTTTTCAATTAAGCAAACACACAATCCAAGGGCAGGGAAATCAAAATGCACCGCAGGGACTAGAGGAAGGTTTCATTTTAATGGGATGTGTGTTTTCTCATGAATTCTCCTTCTGCTCAACCTGTTGGCAATGTAACTGAACTGGAGGGAAGGGTGATCACACACAGAGTGATTCTCACTCCTGAGCAGTCTCCAGGTCTTTGAGCACAGCTCCAGCAGGAACTACACCAGATTTCAGAGATGAGGAGGCGATGGACAGGGGCTTTGCAGCAGAGCAGAGGTTCAATCCAGCTGTGCCCAGCCCTGGGCAGGGCAGGAACATCAGCCCCCTCTGAGCAATTCCTACCTCGGGGATTGCTGGCAACCCCTCTGCACTGCACCAGGAACTCAAACCAGGGATGTGCTTCCTGCAGCTCCTTGTTACCCAGGACAGGGCAGTTTGCAGGGGTTAAACTGCAAATAAATGAGCAGCACAGTGAAAATACAGCATTGGTAACCACTGCTCTAACACAGCATTAAAGAGTGGAGCATCTCATGGGCGTTAATGCCAAATACAAGTGGTCAGACAAACAACCAGGAAATTATGTACTGGCTTTCCTTCTGGTCCACTTCTACATCTCTGGTAATTCCAGTGTTAGACCCGAGTTACAGCTCAGAAATTTTAATTGCCAAGTATCCATTAAGTGGGAAGCATTCATATAGCTCCAATAGCTACTACTGGTACCACCTTCAAGCCCCAACTAACCCTAGATTAGGTGGAAATCAGCAATTTCCTTATCTGTGAACATATCAGGAGTCAACTCACACTTGTGCTCAGGAGGGTTTCTGAATTCTGTAAATTCTGAGTTTCTGAAGAGCAACTTGTCTTGGCTCATTTAGCATTGTACTGCTTACAGCATTATACTAATTACAGCTGTAATTGTTTCCTTTCATGACTGACACACAAATTAATATTAAGACAATCTGAATAAAGCTTCAAAATACAGCTTAAAATCTCACATATTGCCCCAGAGTTCCTGGAGAATGACACTGCCAGGGCTGAGGAAAACTCTCCCCACCAACTGCTCAAACCGTGTTTCCTTCATTAAATCTGAGATCCCTCGTGGGGTTTGAGGGATGGGAAGCATTCCTACCTGTAATAGTCCAGGTAAGTGTAGAGCAGGTACTGCAGGCTGTGCTCCAGGCAGTGCAGGACAAACTGAGCATGGAAGTCCAGGCCACTGGCAGAGCTGTAGTTTGGAACAGGGTGAGGATTCTGCAGGACTCCCCCCAGGCACGACAACCTCTGGAGCAGCAGCTCAAAATCTTCCAGCTCAGAAGGGACAAAAATTCCCTTTCTGTCAGAAGAAAGCACAGACACTGATCACACAGCTCTCTTTGACAAGCTCTGATGGGTGTTTCCAGCTCAGAATTAGAGCAGACATTTCCCTCCCAGGGATTAATTCCCTGCAGAGGCAAACACAGAGTGCCAGAATCCACCTGCCTGTGCCCCACAACACTGTGGTTACTGCAGGGCACTGCCCAGGGCAGGGAGACGCTCAGCATTTCCTCCCTGGCATTAAAGTGGGCATCAGGAATATAACCCCTGACACATCCAAGGGCTGAGGGAGGAGTGCTCCTGCTCTCATGGCTCTTACTGTTGGCAGATAGCTGAAAGCAGGAGACTAAAATCACATTTATCAATGGATTCGTGCTGTTTCCAAAAAGAGCAGTATAAAAGCTAAAAGCAGTATAAAAGTACAAAAGCTACGCATCAAGGATTTTATTTCTGATTTTGGTTTCACACAGCAAGGAGAGAGAAGCCTTGGGGGCCCTACCTGGCCAGCTTGTTGAGGATGTCCTGTCTCATGTAGGGGCTGCACAGAGTGCTCCTGTCCACGAAGTCAGGGCTCAGGGGGGGCCAGGCAGCGCTGCCACAGGGAGCCTGGCTGGGCTCTGACTCCTCAATCCAGGAACAAATCCTCAGCCAGTCATGCTGGGCTGTCACGTGCATCCAGAGCACCTCAGCACTGCAGCTCTTGAGTTCTGTGTTTCAAAAAGGCAAATGGATGGAACCAGCACACACAAACGCTTCTGAGGGAAATACTGGTGTTTTCTTACACAGAATTGTGCAATGGTTTGGGCTGGGACCTTAAAGAGCATCCAGTGCCATGGCAGGGACACCTCCCACTGTCCCAGGCGGCTCCAAGTCCATCCAGCTTGGCCTTGGGCACTGCAGGGATCCAGGGGCAGCCCCAGCTGCTCTGGGCACCTGTGCCAGGGCCTGCCCACCCTCAC
>JAWWMS010000024.1:1029818-1058575 GCA_035048045.1 Chlorospingus semifuscus
CGGGGTTGAACAGGGTGAAGCCCCATCGGGATGGAACAGGGTGAGCCCCATCAGGGTGGAACAGGGTGAGCCCCACCAGGATGGAACAGGGTGAGCCCCATCAGGGTGGAACAGGGTGAGCCCCATCAGGGTGGAACAGGGTGAGCCCAGACCCAGGACAGAATAGGGTGAGCCCCACCAGGACGGAACAGGGTGGGCCCCAGTGCCACCCCCTGTGAGTGACACACACAGTGGCCCCTGTGGCCGTGCCCACAGCTCCCAGCGCTCCCCATGGCTCAGCACTTGCCTTGCTGGGCTCTCCAGGGCAGCAGCACCATGTCCTGCAGCAGTGGCTCCCAGCAGAGGGCCCAGCTGAGGGTCACTGTGAGCCGGGGGGCGCCGGGGCTGCCCCAGCCCAGCTGGGAGCCCAGCACTGCCCGGGGCCCAGCGAGCTCCTGCTGCCTCCTCCAGCTGCTGCACCTGCAACAACGGGCTGGGCTCAGGGGGCTCAGCACAGCCAACAGCACCTGGGAGGGCTCAGCAAAGCCCCCAGCCCGGCGTGCCAGAGAGACTGGGCTGAGCTCAAGGGTTCAGAAGTAAAGAACTGCCTGTTTTTCCAACAAATTATCAGTATCATAACAGCTTTATCATCATTTAACTGTAACATTATTTTCTAGGTTATTTGGCTTGCTGTATTAAAGACATCATAGATCAAAACCAGAGCAAATATCTGAACACGAATAATTGAATGGTAATTCTAATATTATTATTAAAAATGCTTCCTTTGAAGCAGGAGAGCTCTGTCACCCCCACAATAGTTTGTCATGACTCACACAGCAGTGTGTCACGAGAGAACATGACAGCAACTGCCACAGAAATGAGAAAATGACTCAGTCCCCACACTGACTCTGATTTCTGCAAGTGAACACCAGTGTGAAATTAATGAAATTAAAGACTGTATTTGTTAGTGCAGTAAATCTCTCAGAATGTAGAATCCAGCACATTTTAAACCCCATTAATGTTATTAATTAATAATTAAAATTAATAACCCACATTACCTGGAAAGAGACTGAGTCTCTTTGTTTTCCTGGAAGGATTCTGAGTAGAAGCTTTCAACCTGATGCACAAAGTCAATCATTTTCTTCTCTTTTTCAGAAAAGTAATTTTCTTCTTGTAAGACTTTCACCTTTAATTCAAATTAGAGCGTTATCTCCACCTGTTAAAATATTGCCTCCAATTGCCCCCAGTCTTTATCTATCTTTAATCTATTCAAGCTGTAAATGATCCTGCAAGTGCAAACAATTAACCAGCTGTAGGGAAACAATTCTGGAAGCAGAGGGCAATGCACTTAAATGACAAGAGGACTCAGACTGTGTGACAGAAGCAGATCAGAGCAATGAATGACACTGTACCAGCTCTGTGGTTTAACTGCAGGTGCAAAGGGACAGGAATGCTGCAGGAATGCCATCAGGAGGGTGCAGGTACAAGCCCTGGCTGTCTCTGCTCTGAAGGTCAGTGCAGTCAGGGGCTTCTTGCCAGATTAAGCTTTTTTCTGACCCAGAGATGGGGCAACTGAGAGGTATTTTAATAACTTTTAATCCATTTTCAGTCTCATGTGAAGGATGAGACAATACAGATGTTATAATTCATGCTATCACAATCAGAAGCCAACTATTTCCTAATTACACTAGAAGTGTTTCTTGGCCTATCAGCTTTTACCACACTATACTGTAAATACCGTAAAGTAAATAATCTAAAATTACCCCTTGTAAGTCCTACTGCAATACATCTTTCATAGCTCTATTTCTCTAAAACATCTAGTCTTGTTTGTGAGACTATCCTTTGAGACTTGTTTCTAGTTCAATTTCTCTCTCAAAAATGTCTGTCCTGTTCCACAACATCTCTAAGTCAGCATTTCTTATTTCAAAGTTTACATACAAACACACACCACGTGAGCCTTCCACTGAACTTTGAAAATTTTCTATAAATCCATCTCCCAGAGCTTCCCTCAGCACAAAGGCAGGCAAGGCTGCAGGGCTGGAGCCAGGCAGCCCTTGCTGCAC
Source organism: Chlorospingus semifuscus (assembly GCA_035048045.1). Taxonomy (NCBI): domain Eukaryota; kingdom Metazoa; phylum Chordata; class Aves; order Passeriformes; family Passerellidae; genus Chlorospingus; species Chlorospingus semifuscus. The sequence continues at coordinate 1,031,861 of JAWWMS010000024.1, forward strand.
TCACCAGGAGCTCCCTGACGTGCCTGTGCTGTGTGTGCAAGCAGATCTTGTGCAGCTCCTGCTTCACGTCCAAGCCCTGCCACAGAGAGACACCCCCTGGAACAGGTGCCCACAGAATGCACTGCACACATCAAGCACAGAACGATGAACACAGCTCTTTGCCCCCAAAGCACACAGCCCTGACAGCAGGCTTGTGCCAGCCCTGCACCAGCTCCTGCAGGGATGTCCCTGCTGTCCCCAAACCCTGTGGCCCCATCCCAGGGATGTCCCTGCTGTCCCCAAACCCTGTGGCCCCATCCCAGGATGTCCCTGCTGTCCCCAAACCCTGTCACCCCTCTCCAGAGCCACCCTTTCTCTGCTGCTCAGCCAAGCTCCCCCAAACCAGCCATTCCCACTGCAACCCTCCCTGTTTCTGGGGAGTCAATGCACCCCCAGGACCTGAGGCTCCCCGTGCCCTGCACAGTCCCAAAGCAGAGTGAGCACCCCAAAACACCTCTCACCATGTTCCTCAGCAGCTCTGAGGCCTCCCTGGTGCTGCCCCTCAGCAGGCAGTCATAGACCAGGCTCAAACCTGTCTGCATAAACTCCTGCAGACTCTCAGCAGGGTGTTTCTGCCTTCTGAAGAAGATCTGGGCCTCGGGTATTTTGTTGCTTAGGATGGCCTCAGCAATGACTTCCTAAAGAGAAAAACATGGAACAAGCATCCCTATGTTGATTTTCCTCCCCACTATTTTAAGATATTTCCACGTAAATGATCTCCATATACAAACTTCACCACAGCAGCAAAAACTGGGTTGCTGGTTTTCACCTCTGGAGTCAGTTTTTCCCATTCTTGGCTCTCTTCTATCTCAGGCAGGTCCTCATCCAGCTCAGCTCCCTGCCCTGGGGTCACTGCTGGGTGAGGGTATCTCCTCAGGAACTTCCTCAGCTTAATGATGTAATCAGTTAAAATATCTGCAGCCTTCTGCAGGAACTCATCAGGCTCTGCCAAAAGCAACCAAGACCTCAGTTAAATGGGAATGAACAGGCAGGATTTTAATGTTTAGCAATGCTGAATTAATAAATGTGCTGATTATGATTAATAAACAGACACCCCTCAGAGGGAAGAGCACACCAGCCCTGTCCCCTGTGCAGGCAGTGACAGCCCAGCACCCTGTCAGGACACAGGACACAGCCCCACAGAGCTCCCTGCCCTCACTGAGGGGTTTTCCTGAAATTTTGTATTAATTCCACCAATTATTAATCAGGTAAGTCCAGTCTAAAACACAGGGATGAACATCTTTCACTCACTTAATTCTAGTATCTTTATGTTAATCCCAAGCAAATTCAAGCTTTTAATTAAAAGAATCAGCAGTTCTTACTTACTTAAATGATGACACATGACTAGCTACGACGCAGCAGGAGTGCTCTTACCCTCTGTGTGCACAAAGATTTCCTCCAGCTGCTTGGTGAGGAAAGTCAGGGTGAGGCTCAGCAGCTGCTCAGAGAAGGGTTTGCTGTGGGGCTCCATATCATTGTCTTGGATTGCTGAGCAGAGCAAGTTCAGAGCTGGCCTGAGCTCCTCCAGACCTGCAATGGTTCCAGAAACAGCTCACACATCAGCATCCTGCACTGAGCCATGGACAGAGGGATGAAATGAGCCCTGAGCAGCTGAGGTTCCTCACTCACTTCTCAGGTAGGACTGGGAGGCAGCAGCCCCAGGGTGCCCAGCCCCAGGGCAGGCTGCAGACAGACTGAAAACACTTTCTTTGCTTTTCAAAAACAAGTCCACCGTGTCCAGCTGGCGATTCTCCAAACCTGCCTGGACAAACAGAAACACAACAATTAAGCATGGATTTACACCCATACACCATGCACTTACTCCAGCCTCAGTGACACACACAGAAACCAGAGGGGATTTACACTCTGTGTGCAGCCTGCAGTAACAAGGGGACCTGCACAGAGCCTGCCAGGCTCTGCTCCAGCCCTGCCCTGGACCTCCACACACAAAATGTTATTGCAGCAGTATGAAGTAAATACTATGAGAATCAGGACTCTGAATAAGCTTACAGCAATTTTATAAGAACAGCACAATAAACACAGAAATCTAGTTCCAAGGATTTCTCTTCATATTTAACATTTTGCAAAGGGACAAAAACTGCTGCTGCTGCAAACTGATTTTGGGTCCAATTAAGAGGGAATTTTGAGCGCTGTTTTGTTCTCTTTTATTTTATTAATGTGCATTCACTTTGCTGCTGTACTTCTTCCTTTGGGTTACTCATCTGCTTGGGGTTTTGCTCTTTATTCAATAACTAAACCACTTTCTTTTGCCCCTAGGTTTGAGGCACACTTTTAATTGTGTCTAAACCCACACTGGCATTGCTAAACTGCATTCAATGCTTGGAATACGGGGTTTGTTATTTGCAGGACAGCTTGCAAATAGCAGGCAGCTTTCCTCACCTCGAGGGCATGGATGGGAATGGAGCACCTCTCCCAGCCATTGAGGTGGCACAGGGAATCCACGACCCCAGCACTGCCAAACATCATCAGCCTGGTCAGGAACTCCTCCTGAGTGACCCCAAACAGCACCAGGGACAGACCACGCTCTGAATGACACAACCAAGCCATTACTAAAGACAGAGCAGCCCCTTTCTGGCAGCAGCATTTCTACCCACTGCTGCTTCCAGAAGAGCAAGGCAAGGCTGCAGCGGCTCCCTTTGGATTTCCCCAAGCAGGAATGCAATGGAAGTCACCCACCAGCAGCCAGGTAAAACACTAAACCCCCAAAGTAGCTGTCTCAGGACGGTTTATGGGCCCTCACCTGTCAGCAGCAGACACAGTGGCAGCTCTGCACTGCACTCCACATAGGCACTGCTCCTGCCAAAGGGGGAACACGTCACGCCCTGGGACTCAAAATCCCAGAGCGCCAGAGACAGCCCCGTGTCCTGTGCCTGCACCACAAACACAGCCTTGGCTCCAGTCACCAGCTTGCACTCCAGTTTCACCAAGTCCTGGGCTGCTCCCACGGGGATTTGTGCCCACTGCTGTCCTGCACCCCCAGGCTGCCCTTGGAGCGCTGGGGAAGCTGCCCAAGTGACAGCCCGGGGGACAAAGGCCACCATCCTCTCTGGATCCTCACAAACTTCAGGATCATGATCTTCCAGATGGGTGAAAAACTGATACCAAGGCAAATTCAGGTTGTTCACCAACTCTGAAGAGCCTGGTGTTCTTCTCCTCCTGACTCTGTCCCACAGTGAGGACAGGTGTGCCTTCCAGGACCTGCCAAGGGGACAGAGTCACCTTAACACCAGGTATTACCGCAGGAACAAGGCAGGCAAAGCTTTCTCAGTTAGACAAAATGGACTTAGAGATCATAAAATCCACCCAGCATCCTGCATTTTAACCTTACTACAGCCTCTTTATTTGGATTTAAATTCCACCTGCAGCCAAGCTGAGTGACCACAGCTGGATCAGCTGACAACATCCATGTTCAGCATTTTTAGTGAAAAGTTTTCTTTTCCTCACAGTAAATGCCAATTAAAAATAGCAGAACAGACAGTTATAGATAGTTACATATAAATTATATATATATAGATAGCTATCTATAAATGTTCTACTATTTTTAATTGACAACAAATAATTATCAATTAAAAAAATGTAGAACACAATTAACACCAGAACTGAACCTTTCTCATCTATACACCAAGCTATAACTGACATGTTTTATTAGTAGCAATGCTCCAAGACTCACAGGTAACCCCTAAGCAGCAATTCCTGTTTGGAAGCTGTCCAATGCCACACCTAAAGCTGTCTTGGTCCACCCCAAGTTCAGAACATTTACAGCAGAATGGCTGATTTTACCTGTCCCAACTACAAGTGAAAAACCAGACCAGCAGTTTATCATCAGTGATGCAAAGGAGGCAAAGGCCAGCCTGTGTCAGGAGTTCCTCCCCCTGTACCTGTCTGTGCGGAAGGGCAGGGGCAGGAGCTCCATGCTGTGCTCAGAACTGGCCAGCTCATCCTCGTCCAGCCCCTCTGCTGGCTTCACTGGGAGATTTTCAGGATCTCTCTTACAGAACAAATGTTCAGGGAACTGTCTGCAAAGAAATAAATACGAAATTTCACCTTGCTCAGATGATTTTTTTTTTTCATGTTTAACTCCTCCAGCAGCTCTGGGTGCAGTTTTCTCTCAGGGTTAACAGGTGAGCCATCAAAGCCTGATGCTCTTTCCTGTGAGGTGGATACCACCTCTTAATTACCAGCTGGCCCTAATTCATCAAGCTAAATCAGTACAGCTGTACCAGCACAGTTTGATAATTCCATTCCCCACAGTACTTCTAAATACCCTTGCAACTGAGAGCACCTCTTCTTCCTGGAAAAAACATGAGGGGCAAGACAAAGTTTATCTGCTCGTTAACAGACAGATTAAAATAAAGAGATGTTAAAGATACAGCTTCCTTTGTGACAGAGAATAAATTGGAGCAAGCAATGCAAGAACAATCTTTAAACAAAGAGGGAATTTCTGCTCCAGCACAGAAGTCAGAGTGAAAAGGTGCCAGCACCCCGGTGAGGACAGGCCCAGAATTCAGGAGCTGAGAGGGTCAGGGAGCCCACAGCCCAAAGCTGTACCTGAAGTAGGTGTTGAGCTGCACAGCCAGGGCCCAGTGGCAGCTGTTGGTCACCACGGCCGTGCTGAGGTCAGGGGACACTGCCAGGGAAGCCAGGGGGGACGCAGGGGCTGGGCCCTGCCCCTGCCCAGCCCCCTGGGCTACACCCACCTTCCCCAGGCTGGCACCATCACAGCAGTCAAACATGTCTGCAAGCAGCATCAAGGAAAAGCCCAGGCCTGGAGGGAACAACAGAGCAGTGACACAGCAGGGCAAGGCGCTGAGTTTTGGCTCCAGGAGCAGGGAAAGGCAAGCTGGCTTCCCTGTGCTCTAACGTGCCAGAGGAGATGAGCAGGGACAGGTTAATGCCAGCAGCTGGTGGAGCTGACAGGCCTGAGCCCCTGCTCATCCCAACACCAGGCTCCTGGGAGCCTGCAGATCATTTCTGTTTTAATGCAGCCATGAAGTGACAGCAGAAGTCAGCCTGTAATACACAGACCCATGAATCAAACCCCTCAATGAGACCCATAAACCCAGCTCTGCAGTGGGAAACCCTGCACACACAACTGTGGCACTTCTCTACAATAACCAGGATTTGGCTGCACAACCTTCCCTTCTTAAATGTCTGTAAAGAAATTTCTGCTCAGCCCTGACAGCAGAGAAAAGCAACTTTGCTCTTCCAGATGATCTTCCCTGATCTGTCCTGCAAAGGATACAAATCCAGCCAGCACTGTCCAACAGGAACAGGATCCCCCTGCAGAACTGGGAGTCTGCAATCCTCCCCACAGCTCCTGCAGGCAGGGCCAGGGGGAAGCAGCCACAGGGCTCTGGGGGTGAGCCTTCCCCAGGAAACGTCAGGTGCACAAGGAGAAACTGGTTGAGCAGAAGTTTGCACTTGTTGTTTCCAAAAGACAGAATCTTCACAGAGGAAATTGAAGGCAGACCTGTAAATTTAAACATATTTAAATTTCAGATTACAGCCAGCTAGACTTTTCATTTGTAAAGGAATCCCAAGAAAATGACAGCTCAAATTCATTGTCCAAGTTCCCATCCTAACAGAAGTTGGGGTGGTTGGTTTTAAATCTCACTTTCTGTGCCAGAGGCACTAATTCTAGAACCATTTCCCAAAATTTTTACATGGCTTTTTCAGTGGATGATACTATGAAGAACATAAAAAATCAGCACAAAATAGGATTTCAGTCAGCACTGAGAAGAAAAGCTACAAACTTTGGAAATAAAATATTTTAGGAAGGGAGACTGTTTAAGAACATGTAAAACACCAAAGGCTCATTCTAACTGCACATTATGTTTGCTAATCATAAAATACAAGGTTAAATGTTTAATTAGTCTTTGCAGGGTTATTGATGAGCCTTACCTCCCTTTATTTCCCATCAGCTCCAATATTAAAATTTGAGAGAGCAGGGTCGCATATATCTTATTAAAATTCATTTTTAACTTTGTATCACTCAAACACGACCCTACAAGAGTTTAATTCTTTCTGACAATGTCACCTTTGAACACAGAAATGTCCCCATTATTTCTCAAGCCCCTGAATCCTGCTGATCCCATTGGAGCAGTGGGGAGGTAACTGAAATTCCCTAGTGCTCCATCCCACCAGGAGCAGCAGAACCAGAGCTGCAGTATTTCACACATGCACACATTGGAATTTACTCACTGATGTTTTTATCTTCAAGGAGCGTTTTCAGTGTCTCTGCCTCACAACTGTGCAGGAAATTGGGGTTGTGTTTTCCATCTTCTACACTGAACTCATAGACAAACAGGTCATGGCTTTGAGCAAGAGCCAGCAGCTTTGTCTTGTTGGACTGAGAACCATCATCTTCTGAGCTGTCCCACAGGAAGCTGAAGGTGAAACATTCAGAGAGGTTATGGCTTTATTCCCTGTCCTCATTTCCCAGGCTGGCCATGCTGGGTGTGCACTGACTGGGGACAACACCTGCACTTCAGCACTGAAACCCCTGCTGCCACCCTGGCCCTCCCAGCACTGAGCTGCTTCATCCCTGGCAGGACAGAGCCTGAGGAAGCCCAGCTCCTCTTCCTCCTCCTCCTCCTCTCCAGGACAAAGGGGTTCCACCCTCTGCATTCTCCACTCCAGCCACCCAGGACACTGGGGATGCTCTGCCTCAGGAGAGCACCAGCACACGGGAGAGCACAACACACTGTCCATTCCAGACCTTTCCCTGGTTTTTGGGCTGAGAACCCCTCCAGGTGTGTCACACCTGCTCCGTGGTGATGGGGAGGGGACAGAGTGACCGGCTCAGCACGGGGCAGGGCAAACCAGAGAGCAGAGACTGTGACAGCGCTGAGACACTGCCCAGCCCCGGAATGTCCCAGGTCAGGCTGGGCACTGGGGCTGGGAGCAGCGCGGGACAGCGGCAGTGTCCCTGCCATGGCAGGGGTGGCACTGGGTGGGATTTAATGTCCCTCACAGCCGAAGCAGCTGGGGAGTCTGTGTGACACAGGATGTCCGGCTGCTGCTGCCGGACACTGCAGATGCTCAGAACTAAGGCGTGCTTTTGGCTCGGCACGGAGGCTGCCCAAGCAGATGTTGGAGCCACCACGCGTTAAAGCCACCATGTGTTAAAGCCACCATGTGACAGCCGAGCGTCACCCGGGCTGGCCCCGGACTGCGGGGGAGGCGCAGCACTCGGGGCACTGGGGTGTGAAGGGACAGCCCGACAGACAGACAGACAGACAGACCCTTTTGTTTGCTCTGGGATCAGCTGCCGTGAGCACACCCGGCCGGACGGACAGACACCACCCGGCTGGACGGGCAGACACCACCCGGCCGGACAGACAAACACCACCTGGCCGGACGGACAGACAGACCCAGCCCCGCCGCGGCTCCGGGAGCGCTCCCGTTGCGATCCCGCTGCCCCGGCCCGCACTCACTCAGCCCAGGCTCCCGGCAGGACGCTGCCCCGCTGCCCCGCACTCACTCAGCCCAGGCTCCCGGCAGGACCCTGCCCCGCTGCCCCGCACTCACTCAGCCCAGGCTCCCGGCAGGACGCTGCCCCGCAGCCCCGCTGCCCCGGCCCGCACTCACTCAGCCCAGGCTCCCGGCAGCACGCTGCCCCGCTGCCCGGCCCCGCCGGGCCCCAGTGACTCGAGGCGGATGCCGCCGGCCAGCAGCACGGTGCCCAGGGCGTGCCGGGCCCTGCTCAGCCGCACCCGCGCCGCGCCCCGCGGCTGCTCCGAGCGGGGCACCAGCAGCACTCGCAGCTCCGCCGGGGCTCCGGCCGCCGCCATCCTCCGGCCCGGTCTCAGCGCCGCCCGACGCGCCCGGCCCGAGCCACCGCCATCCCGACGGGGCCGCCCCGCGTTCCGGTCAGCTGGGCACCGCCGGGCCCGACTACAGCCCCCAGCATGCACCGCGGCGCAGCAATGCGCGCTGGAAGCTGTAGTTCCCCGCAGCCCGCAACTTCAGCAGAGTTTTCTTTATTCTTAAGTAGAGTTCTCTGTATATTTTCTCTGATCTCTGTTGTAGATGGATCCCCATGGCATTTCTGTGTTCCCACTCTGCGGCAGCGGCTGTCCCGGGGCCCCCTCTGTGTCCCGGGGGTCCCTCTATGTCCCGGAGCTGTCCTGGGGTCTCTCTGCGTCCTGGGAGGTCCCTTTGTGTCCCCACTCTGTGTTCCGGGGCTGTCCCAGGGGTCCTTCTGTGTCCCCTCTCTATGTTTCGAGTCTCTCTGTGTCCCGAGGGGGTGTCCGTCCGTGTCCCCACTCGCTGTCCCGGGCTCTCTCTGTGTCCCCTCTCCGTGTCCCGGGGTCTCTCCGTGTCCCGGGACCTCCCTGTGTCCCCACCCCGGACGCGAGGCCACGCCCCCATGGGCGTTGTTCCCGGGACCTCTCCGCCCATTGGCCGGCTCCGGCCCCGCCCCCGGCTGCCATTGGCCGGCACCGCCCCGCTCAGGCGGAAGCGCGGCGGCCCGCGGGCCCATGGCGGAGCGCGGCCATGGCGCTGGCGCTGGCGCTGCTGTGGCAGGCGCTGGGCCGGGTGTGGCGGAGCCCCGCCAGTAGCGCCCGCCATGCGCCCCCGAGCCGCGCCATGGAGCACGACAGGGCCATCGAGGTCTACGGTGACTGCCGGGGGGCGCGGGGGCCGCGGGGGGAGCCCCGGGCGCGGTGCCGGTTTGCCCTTGGGGGGCTGAGGGGGAACGCGCGGGGTCCTGAGGGGCTCGGAGCGCTGAGGGGGCCCCGAGGGGCTGGGCAGGGAGAAGGGGCCCGCTTGGCTCGTTGGGATCGCTTGTGGCTGCCAAAGAGTGCAGCATCAGCAGTGCTGGAAGGGGTGCTCGTGGAAATCCCTTTGTGAAACCCAGGGAAGATTCCTTACTGTGCCCCTTGCCTCAGATATAATCCGGACTATCCGGGACCCGGAGAAGCCAAACACTTTGGAAGAACTGGAAGTGGTGACGGAAAACTGCGTGGAAGTGCAGGAGATAGGGGAGGATGAATATCTGGTCATCATCAGGTTTACACCAACAGTACCTCATTGCTCCTTGGCCACTCTCATCGGTGAGATCCCTTAATCAGATCACAGACAAAGAGCTCGGGGTCCTTTGGGGCGGTCTGGATGCCACTAGTCCCAGTGCAGATTCAGTCTTGCCTGCCTGTGTTGGTTTGACCAGGAATTGCAGCTTGAGAACCCAACCACCAGTGCAACCAAACCAAAATCCGAACTGAGCAAAACAAACCCCAGATCCAGAGAAATGGGGACTCCCATCTGTTTGTGTCATGTTAGGGAATGTCTTCAAAGAGAGGTTCCTTTCAAAACTCTGCTGGGAAGTGGTACAGAATTCCTTCTGTGTATTCTCCAAGTTACTTCAGTAATGTTATTAATTGAGTTTGTCAACTCTTAAACTTTTAAAAAGAAAAAACATACAACTTTCTGCTTGTCCCCTTTCCCTCTGTGGCTTGTGCTGCTCAAAGTACAAAAGGGCACTGTCAGTTACACTGGTTGTTAAACATGGATTCTCTGAAAATGCTCCTCAGACCTTTAATTTTACAGGAAAATCTCTTTTGTGTTCTCTTTTAACAGGCCTTTGTTTAAGAATAAAACTTCAGAGATGTTTGCCTTTTAGACACAAGGTAAAGTGCCTGGTTTGAAGCCTGTGTTAAATTCCATGAATGAATGGCAGCCTCCCTAAATTAAACACAGACCTTTAGAGACTTGACCCCAATAACGTAAAGAACACATTAATTACCCGAGGATGGCTGCAGTTGATTTTTGGGTGGTGATTCTGTTTCTGTAGCTGCTCCAGGCTCCCAGCTGAGCACTGCAAAGGGAGCTCCTGGCAGCTGTCCCCTCCTGGGGCAGCAGGGTGACAGCCCTGTGTGAGTGGGGCAGGAGGAAAGTGTTCCACTGCTGTGCTGTCCCTAACACTGCTGATCTCTCCTGCAGCTGGAAATCTACATTTCTGAGGGCACACATTCCACGGAGGAGGACAGTGAGTAGAGCCTGTGCATGCTGCTGCTTCAGCCTCTTGTGCCCTGTCCTGTGCTCCCCTGCCTCCCCAGGAACTAATCCCCTGTCAGAGCCTGCAAATGCAGTGGCATCAAGGTGTCCCCAGGGCTGTGGTGGCTCTGTGACCACCTGCTGGCTGCTGCTTTGGATTTATAACAAAACCCCCCAGTTCTGGCAGGTGTTGAGTACTCAACAAAAGTTGAGTAATTGACATGAGGAGCTGCCTCTGCTGTTGGCCCCACTGTCCTGAACTCCCCACACCAAATCTGGAGGTTTCTCAGGCAGGTTTTGCAGGAAAGCTGGCAGGACCTACTTGGGTGTTCTGCCCAGCCAGAGCCAGGCCCTGTCCCAGCAGTGCCCAGAGCATTCAGTGCCTGTAGAAATGGGATATTGTGGTTAAAGAGCTGCACACTGAACCTGGGCCACTCATTTAGCCTGAATTTCACTCTTGGTTTTGGGACACGCCACTGGAACACCTCACAGCCTTTTCCTGAGCTGGAAAAGTGACAGGAATTGTGATTTCCCGTGGCTGCTTTGTGGTGACTGTGCCTGCATCTGCCTCGTTCCCCGTTTCCCAGCAATGCCCCTCAAAATGCCCTTTCCTGCTGAGCCCCCTGAGCCCCCTGATCCCTGTGCTGTGTTTTGCAGTCAACAAGCAGATCAATGACAAGGAGAGGGTGGCAGCAGCCATGGAGAACCCGAACCTGCGCGAGATCGTGGAGCAGTGCGTCACTGAGCCCGACTAGGGACACAGCCCTGCTGCAGCCCGAGCTAATCAAATCAGCAGCGCCTTGGGCTTTATACTTGAGTTGTTTTTATCTTCCATGTGTTTTTTTTAAAAGAGAAATTGTTTATAAGATAGATTTAAATTATGAGGAATCAGTCTCTAAAGGAAGCCCGGTGTATAGTGCTGGAAGTTTGTAATTTTTGGTGTCCAGAGGAATATTTTGTGATTCAAAGCAACACATCTGCATTGCCTTCTGAGAGACATTGTGATACAAATTCAGTTTTGCAAGTTGAATTTCTACATTGTTTCAATCACTGCACTGTAAAAATAAAACAGATTCTTGTACTGAAATGTTGCCATCTGGGTCCTGAATTTGTTTTGGTTTTTTCTTAAGGATCAAGTTTAGATTTCTGTTACAGAAATTAATTTCCTTCAGCATTTCAGTGTTGATAAACATTAAAGCTTTTGAAATTAATTCAAAAGAATTTGGAGCTGAGGGACTGGTCTAGAACAAGGAGATTTTTACTGGGGCACAATTCCTGCTAAATCCTCGTGCTCTTTTCCCTGTTAGTGTCACACACTTCTGATTCTGGAAGCTTTGCTTCATAACCACCCTGAGGGTGAAGTTTCCCTGTGGATGAGAACTTGATCCTGCTGTTCCTTCTGACTTCCCTGCAGTGTGGGAGGTGGCAGCATCCCCCAGCCCGTCCTTCTGCTGGCTGCCACTGTCCTGCTCCTGTCACTGTTCCTGTCACTGCTCCCTCACTGCCCTCGCCTGGAGCACCCACAGCATTTCCAGCTGCCCACCTTTCCCACTGGGGCCATTCCCCAGGGCTCCTCCCAGCAGCTCTGGATCTGAGCATGGATTTATGGATTTATGGATTTACCTTTCCCTGGGACTCAGGCAGTTCCCTCCTGCTCCTCCTCCAGGGCAGGTGTCCAGGATCTGCTGCTGTGCCTCCTGAGGGGTTTGGGGAGCTGCTGCTCCCTGGTTTGTGGCCGTTCCACAGGGAGAGATCCTTGGGGTACAGTGCAAACATCTGTGGGGATTTCTGGCCATTTTAATAAACCCCATAAAGCTTCCCTGAGGAGGAAGCATGGAATGGGCTCAGCATTATAAACAAGGAATGTTCCCCTTGGCAAACCACTGAACTGCTCCATGGCACTGCAAGGCCCCTCCCCTCAAGTGCCAAATCAGCTGAAAAAATTAATTAAAGGGGGAGGAGAACAATCTCCTTTTTTCCACAGGTTCGTGCAGGTGTGAAAAAACACTTCTCAACTCCAGTTACTCAGCTTCAATTACATTTCAGTTAAATTTCAAACTGCTTTGTAGCCCATGGACAGATGTGCCTTATGTGCCAGCACAGGGGACACGTCCTGTGTCCCACCCCATGGCTGGGAAGGGGCCCAGGCAGGTCATTCCTGAAGGGATGGACCAAATGCTCCAGGAGCCTGAGCTGCCATTATCTGCTGGCTTCTTTCCTGCAATTTGCTTTTTTTTTTGCCCTCCAGCAGGGGGGTTGGTATTTTCTTTTCAGAGTGCAGATATCTCTGCCAGCACGGAGGTTCTGTGGGTCCTGGGGCCATGAGATAGCAGCTCCTGTCCTGGGGGGGCTCCTGGGGGCTCTGTGTGCCCCTGCACGGCTCCGTGCCGCCACCCAAACTGCTCTTCCAGCTCTGACAAAAGCTCAGAGGACAGGGAACGGGATGCCCTGGTGACAATAAGGTGACTCTCCTGGTTCCTGCAGTGCCCTGGGGTCCTTGTGCTGGAGCACAAAAGGTTAAAAGTTCTCCTCTGGAGCAACAATTTGGGGAAATGGGGCAGACCCCAAACCCAGGCCCCTGGAAGCAGGGATGTTCCCAGTTCCTCGGGCAATGGAGCATTGCTGGGGCACTGGGAGGTGACTCCCGGGAGCTGCTGCACTTCCCAGCGTTCCCAGTTTAACCGGGCTGGGGATCCCTGTCCCTCCCCGCCGCTGCTGCCCCACGGACCGGGCTGGGCATTTGCTGCCATCGGCCTCTGGGGACATTGCGGTGACAGAGGAACAGCCGGGGAGCCACCGAGGAGGGGACGGGGCCAGCTCCAGGGGATCCCATCGGGCAGGATTTGGGGTGCTGGAGGAACTCGGGATGCTCCTCCAAAGCCGGGAACACGCACACGGGCCACCGCCCTCACCTGGAGCAAAAAGTCTTAAAATTGTTCCTCGGGATTAGGAATCCTGTGCATTTATAGCAGGGAGGGACAACTGCAGAGGGCACCAGCGAGCCACGGCATCGCAGTGCCGGGAGGAGCCTGCCGGGGACCCAGCCCGGGGACCTGCACGGGGATCCAGCCCGGCTCCGGGGACATCCCGGGGCCAGCCCGGGGACCCAGCCCGGGGACCCAGCCCGGGGACCCAGCCCGGGGACCTGCACGGGGACATCCCGGGGCCAGCCCGGGGACCCAGCCCGGGGATCCAGCCGCCTTTCCAGGGCTGAAATCCCTTTTCCATCCCGGAGCTCCCGGCTGGAGGAAGGAGGGGGCCGGGGGCTGCTCCCCTGCCCCATGGCCGTGCAGAGCGCTAGGGTTTGCACACACTTTACTCGGGGTGTAACTTACTCACCGCAGACGGCAGCGGAGCAGTCGCGTGTACAGACAGAGCTATTTTTATCGCGTGGGTATTTCTAAATGTTTACACCCGGCTGAGCCTTCCCTCGGAGCGGGCTGGGGGCTGTGGGTTGGGGCAGCCCTGCCCTCCCACATGTGGAACAGCTTTACTGAATTTCCCAACCAAGTGATAGCTCCGGGTAAGCAAACACAGCGTGCCCTGGTACCAGCTGGGGAGGGGGCAGCTCCTTTCCCTCCCCTCCTGCCCTTTTCTGGGCTTTACTTCCCACCGGGAATGTCCCTGTGCAATGGCAGCCCCGGGATGAGCTGCTGGAGCTGTGGCGGGGGTGCAGCACCCCGAGGTGGGTGGCTGGGTGAGGGCTGTTCCCTCCCGGAGCAGCTGGCAGGGATCAGCCGCCAATAAAATCCAAACAAAAAGATCAACCAGTGACATTTTTCAAATCCTTCCCTTGCTGTCCTGGCTTTGCTGCCCCTCTGTGCTGGGTCTGTGAAGCCTTTCTGTGCGGCACAAGGAGGTTTTAAGAACAAGAGGAAATAAACCCATTTGTTATTGTTATCTGGAAAGGACAGGTGGGAGCTGAGCCGCTCCTGGTCCCTCTGGCTTCACTGCCTCCTTGCCTGCTCAGGCTGGGACCGTGCCCCTCCCAGCCCATGGTGAAGGGCTGGTGACCCCCCTGGCTCCTTGGGAGCTAAATCCCTCCAGGTGAGGTCACCTGGGCTGGACAGAGGCGCTTGGTGAGGTCTGAGGGCTGTGACCACAGGTGCTCTGTCAGGACATCCAGCAGCTCCCGGGGCTGCGGAAGCGCTTGGAGCGTTCCCGAGGGCCTGAGACACAAACAGGCTCCTCCACAGCTGCTGCTGCTGCTGCTTCCCCACCAACGAGCTCTTCTTCCTTCCTGGCTCCAGCGTGGAAATGGCTGGGGTGACCAAGGCAGGCACCAAGGTCTGACTTCTGGTCTGAAGCCAACAGGTCTCTCAGAGAGTCCTCCAGCAGATCATGGAAGCACGGAGGGCTTTGGGTGGGAAGGGACCTGAAAGCCCATCCAGTTCCTCCCCCTGCCACAGGGTAGGACTGGATGGGCTTTCAGGACCCCTCTCACCCAAACCATTCCACGATCCTATTTCAAACATCTTTTGATCCACGAGCCCTTTCCTCCTTTCGCCCCACCGCAGCAGCTCTGTCTGAATAACATCCTGCTTGTGTTGAGACAATAAAAGCGCCTTTAGAAGAAGAAAAAAGGCATTTCTACATCCCATCTGAGCCTGCCCTCTGTCAGTGGGAAGCCGTTCCCCCTTCTCCTGTCACGCCAGGCCTTGTGAAGAGCCTCCTTGCAGAGACACTCACTGGAGGTGTCTCACTGAAAGAAAATATCGCAGATATTTAAGCCAGATGTGTTTTATTGTCACTGACAATGCAGTTTCTGTGCTTGTTATGTGGCTAAAAACGGCCTGGTGTCCCACAGGAGGGATTACCCGTGCCCTCAGCCACAGCTGGGACCCTGCACGTGGAGAGGCACTGCAGGAGGGGCTCACCAGGTCCTGTGCCACAAATAAATTGATTTGCAGAACTGATTTACCCCACCAGCCCGGCTCATGTTTTAATCAACAAATCCCAATTGCAAAGGGCAGCTGTGAATGATTTTCAGATGCAAACTGATCCTTCCTTCCTGCTGCCAGTGCCTGAACCATCTCCAATTAGCTGAAAACCTTCAGAATTCCCCACGGAGAGGAGAAAATGTGAAACCCACCTGCTTCCTTCAGTAACTGTTTAATTTAACAGTTTGTGAGCTGTGGCCATGAGACCCCAGCACAAGGGTCGTCCCTTTGCAATCTGGGGAGGGTGACAGGGTGTGGGACAGATGGTGCTGGGGACGAGGAAACCAGGACTGGACATGGGTTCTTGGACCATAAAAACTGTACACCACCTTGGAACGGAATAAAGCACAAATGGTGAGGTCATGGCTTGTGTTTTACATACAAATCACACGCAGGAATTCGGGCTGAGCGCTGCTGCACCTGGAGCTCTGCAGCCCAAATGGGATGGGCTCCAGCCTGGCTCTGCCCATGCAGGGAGGACTGCCCTTCAAGGTCCCCCAGGTTTTGGGCACCCTCCACAGCCTGAAGAGTAATAGGGAAAGGAATTCCTACCTAAACGCTCCTGCTCTCCTCCAGAGACCAACCTGGCAGGAATCCCTCCCCAGACAGGGAGGGATTTGTTCCCACACCGCTCTGGGAGCAGGCAGTAGGGGCTGTGCCTCAGAGTAAATTGAATATTCTAGTTAAAAATCAGCTAACCTTAACAGAGGAGAATCTAGATAAGCAGGGAAAAAAGGGTTCAGCCTGTAAGGCCACAGAAAAACACCTTAACCAAGCATTACACTGCTACACATAGAGAAATCCAGGGACTGAGCACTTGGCTGCCCACGAGGGAGGGGATGTGCCACTCACTGCCAGGGCAGCTTCCCTCTGCTGCCCAAATCATGCTAGGGAATGCCCTGGTGGGCTCCAAACCTCGGTGTCCCTGGTGGTGCCCTCTGCTCCAGAGGGACACAGCAATGGCTTTGGCAGAGGAAGCCAGCAATGGGGAGACAGAGCCCTGCACAGCCCCAGCTGAAGCTGAAACGTTACTCCTCTGCCCTGCCTCCACCTCTTAAATTAAATCTATTTAGCTTCAGTGCGTAAACATTTTAATGAAAATTACAGGAGGGGGTTGCCAGCTTCAAGTCCCTTAAAGTTAAAATAAAAAATCCCTACCCCAAAGGGTCAGCAGAGCCGGTGGAATGCTGGATGCTCACCTCAGAGATACAAAAATAACAATAAAAATCAAGGTTTGTGCTGGCCAGCCAACACCTTCGAGAGGCTGCAAATGTCAAATGATAGCACCATGAGCATTTCTGAGAGGTTCTCCCCAAATTATTGCTGCTTTCAGTTCCCTTTCCCCCTGCCTCCCGCTGGCATGCTGGGGCAGGGTGACCCCGGCAGCATCCCCTGGGATGTGGGTGGGGAGCAGCGGGACCTGCCCAGCCCCAGCAGCACCTGCAGCAGCCCCGGGGATGGTTTGAGCACCGTTTGAGAGTAGCAGAGTCGGAGAGCCGGGCACCCCGGGCACGCGGAGCGTGGCAGTGCCAGCAGCCTGGGTGGGCACGGCGCTGTCACCTGCGGGACAGGCGCTGCTGGCCGCGCTGCTGCCCGGGCGCTGGGAGGGCATGCTGGCAGCTGCGGCAGCACTGGGCACGCACCGTGGGCAGCGGGCACCGGCCCAGCAGCCGCAGCGTCTGGCAGAAGGCGAAGCTCAGGCGGTCGCGCTCGCAGGGGACACCTGGAGGGGAGAAAGGAGCGCGGGAGGGTGTCAGTGCCGCTGGCACCGCGGTCACCAGGCGTCTGGTGTGGGAATGAGATCATCGTTAATGTCCCCTCCAGCCCAGACCGAGCCGGGGCTCTGTGGGAGCTGCAGCGGCTGGGGAGACACGGACAGGGCAGAGCCCTCCTGCACCTGGGCACCTGGGCACTGCCCATCCCCAGCAGCTCCAAAGCACCTGGGCGCTGCCATCCCCAGCAGGAAGCACACCTGTGCTGCTGCCAGCACCTCCAAAGCCCCTGCCCAGGGCACACAGCTGAGGTGCAGGGGACAAACCCCCCTGTAGTGTCACCTCCTGCCAGTCCCCCCAGTGCCAGCAGAGTGGTGGAAAGGCCAGAATTCCTTTTTTTGTTTTTTTTTAATTGTTTTGGTTATTTTGAGAACTTGCATCATCTGGTTCGCTTCCTGCAGGTGTCCTGCAGCCCCCAGAACAACTCTGGTGCTGCTCTGAGGACGGGCTTTGTTTAGGGAACGGCTGCTCCAGGGGCAGCCCAGGCCCCACTGGGCTCAGTCCAGCAGCACAGACCCATCCCCAAGTACTCATGGTTTATATGAATACAGAGCTGCTTTGTTGGAGTTTTTGATTTCCTCCTTCTCTATCTCAGAGCAAGGCACGACCTGCTGAGCCTGCAGCTTCTCACCGAGTGGTGTCAGACTCGCTTAAATTACATCAACTCAAAACCGAGCCTAAGCTTGAAATCTAAGGTTCTGTGATTCCAATTTTACCTCCTGTACAAGGAACTAAAATAGATGACAGCTTTTCTCTGCAAAAGGGCAGAGCTGATGCACTCTGGGGCCAACCCCCCATTGCTTCTCCCTGGGCCATGGGACAGAAATGGGGCAGGGCAACGTGATTTTCTCTTTCTCAGGACACAGGGGAGCTCTGGCTGACCACTGGCCCTCGCCCTGTCCCCTCTGGGAACAAAGGCTGTGCTGAGGGAAGGGCTGCTGCCCCCATTCCCACGGGAGGAGCTGAAGCAAGGGATGCGGCAGATGCAGAGCAGAGACTTTCCCCTGGTTTGGGATTTCAGCCACAGCCCCCTCCCCCAGCCCAGCGGTGAGGAGGTCACTACACTGCTCTAAAACTTATTTTCTGTCTCAGCTGAGGTATTTCCTCCCTGCCTCCTGAGCTGCAGCTCCTTGTGCCCAGCCAGGGTGTCCCTGTGTCCCCAAAAAGCGATTTATCACTGCACTGCTGGAGCAACAGTGCTGAGAGAGCAGGGTGGAGGGATCCCAGCTTCACAGCACACCTCAGCCTGGGGGCTGCTCCAGCCCTGCATGGAGGGGTGGGAATGTCCTGGGCACTGCTGGGGATGCTCTGCCCTGGTGGGAATGCCCTGGGCACTGCTGAGGGATGCCCATGGAGGGGTGGGTATGCCCTGGGCACTGCTGAGGGATGCTCTGCCCACATGGGAATGTCCTGGGCACTGCTGGGGATGCTCTGCCTGGGTGGGAATGTCCTGGGCACTGCTGAGGGATGCCCATGGAGGGGTGGGAATGCCCTGGGCACTGCTGGGGGATGCCCTGCCCGGGTGGGTATGTCCTGGGCACTGCTGGGGAATGCTCTGCCCTGGGTGGGAATGTCCTGGGCACTGCTGGGGGATGCCCTGCCCACATGGGAATGCCCTGGGCACTGCTGGGGGATGCTCTGCCCAGGCAGAGCCTGCCCAGCCCCTCAGGACATTCAGCACTCACAGCTTCCTAGAAAGTTATTTATGGATCACAACCAAGCTGCTTTCCTTGGAAAGAGCTGGGAAGGCTCACACTGCTTTCCAGGCCTGGAGTGATGGTTCAGCTCTTTCCTGCTCCCTCTCCAGTGGCTCAGCACCCTGGGCCCATCAGGAAATTCCTGTCCCTGCCCCATGCCCAGGCAGCACCACACTGCCAGGGGTCACTGCTCTCTGAACACCTCCTCAGCCACCCAGGATGGGCTCACTGTGCAGAACAGCAGGGATGGGCCTGGGGATGGGGAGAAGAGCCACCACCCTTGGCTGCAGCTCTGCTGACCCTACAGGAGACCCCAGCAGCACCCCGGGCTCCAAAGCCAAGTGACCTCATGGATGATCAAATATCCAACTTGGCAGGGACACACAGGAACCATCCAAGTCCTGCACAGGACACCCCCTCAGTCCCACCCCAGGCCTGAGAGCGCTCCCAGTGCTCCCTGAACTCCGTGCAGCCAGTGGGAGTCGTGGAGGGGTTGAGTTCCCATCACTCTCCCAGATCCTGCTCAGTCTCAGGGTGGATGCATGCAGGGTCAGCCTCAGGTCTGAAAATCTTGGCTGAGCTTGTGATTCCTCCCTGGAATTTGGGCTTGGGCAAGGGAAGCTGCAATAAGCACTTAATTTGTCAGCTCTTCAGAGAGGGACCTACAGAACCCACCCCATTTTCATTGAATGCTTTTACTGCTATTTCTTTCTATTAACAATTTTTTACATAATGCTCACACTTCATTTGGAAAGATGTTCCATGAGTCCGTGCCAAATTTTAGGCTAAAGAAATAGCTTAAAGCAGGGCTTTAAAAATCCAGGCTAAGTCAGCACATTAGGGACTGAAAACCCCCACTTTTTTTGGGGCTGTTTTTTTAGGTCGGCGTGGAAGTCGCTTTAAATTTCATTTAAGCTTCTGCCAGCCAGACCTAAGCTTTTACTTTTATTCCTGGGAAAAACAAACTTCCTGGAACAGGTTTTGTGAAAACAAGGAAAGGTTGAGCTTGGAGCTGAGCTGGCAAATCCAGGGAATTAGGCTGCTGACCTCTGGCCCTCGGGATGCTCTCAGAACCAGGGCTGAATTTAACAAGTAAATTATCCCAGGGTCCTGCTCTGGGGCTGAGGTGCCTCCCTGGGTGTCTGGTCAGCATGAGGGGATGGAGGGGATGGATTGGGATGGATGGGGTGCATGGGATGCATCTCCACTGACATGGCCACAGCTGGCAAAACTGGGAGAAACCCACAAACCCTACAGTTTTCAGCCCTGCTGCAGAAACATCTTTTTCCTACATTTTATCAAAACAGGGAGTCCTTTCTGCAGCATCCCTTTGCCACTGGCTCCTGCTGTTAATTAGCAGTTAATTAATTGCTCTCCATGCCTCACTCAGCAGCACCTCCTGGCCCCACCACTTGGACAGGGACTTACACGCTCAAATGGCAGAGAAAATTGGGACTTGCTGCAATTATTTCCCACATGGATCCCTTGTGGGTGAACTCTGTGACTTGCAGAGCCACAGACAATTTCATTTCCTCGCTCAGAGCACCTCGTTTAATTGCCAATTAATGGAAATGCAGCCAGCCCTGGCTAAGGAGCCAGCAAACAGGAGCAGTGGGACAGAGATGGTGTCAGGGACTGACCCTGTGTGAGCAGAGCCCTCACTCCTCGGCCCCAGGCACTGCTGCTCCCAGGACACGGGCTGGGCTCCATCCTGCTCCCAGAGGAGCTGCACCACTGGATACACACACACAGAGCTTTATACACACTTGTCCTTCAGCCAGCGGAGCCTGCACCTCATCCCCTTGGAATTCCAAGCTGAGACACCTGTGGAGCAGTTGTGCTTGCTGCTGGAGCCAAGAACTGGCCCCATCACCTGCCTGGCACCTGCTGGGGCAGATTTGGGAGCTCAGAGACCTCCCTGGTATCAGATCTGGAGAAATGAGCACAAGAGAACTGACTAATTCCATGGCATGGCCCTGATGAGCACTCAGAGCTGCCCTGCTCTGGCCTGGGCAGGGATGTGTCACCACCACCAGGATCTGCTGTGCCCAGCACAGCCACCACCCTGCAGTGACCAGCTGAGTGACCAGCTCCATTCACCCCGATTCCTCCTCCAGTGCACAGCAATTCCCACTTCTCTGGTTTAAATCTATCTGATCTGCTGGATAAACTGCTGCAGGCTTCTCCAGGCCCCCATGCTGACCTGGGGCCCAGCTCCTTTCCATGACACCACAAACAACTCCCAGATAAACATCCCCAGCCTCTGGAGCATCACACAGAGGCACTGGGGTGCCCACGGCCCTGGAGCTCCCAGGAGCCATCTAAGGACACCCTCACAGCTGGCTGCAGCTGTAAGGCAACAGCCACATTCAAAAATAACCTTGGTGGAATCTCCAATTAATTTATAACCTGGCAACAGCTCAGAACTCTGGTTCTAATTAATCCCGACCTCCTTTAATTGAGGAGCCGACTGCTGTGAGATGTTTGTTTGTGCTTCATCTGTTCCATCTCTGCTCCAAATCCATCTGATAATGGTTTGAACATTTAAACCCTGCTGGGGTTATTGGCACTTTTGTGTCCAGTGAGGACATGGGCAGTCACAGAGCCAGCCCTTGCACCTCGTGCCAAAGGAGGGAGAGGCTCCTTGTGCTCCTCACAAAAACACAGATTGCTCCAGCCTGAGCCTATTTGTGCAGTAAAGATCCCCTAAAGCACGGGAAAGGGTTGGAGTTACATTTCTGTCTTTCTGGGAGCCTTTGCCTGTGCATTTACACATCTGGGATTTCCTGCCATGTGAAAGTTTTGTTCCCCTTCATGCTTTGGCTGGAAACGTTTGTATTTCCAAGAGGCGTTTCCTGCCCTGGGCTGCAGCCAGAGCATTTATGTCATTTTTGATCCAGGGTTTTACCATTTATTTGTGTGCTTCCTACACATCTCAGTGGTTATTCTGGTCCAGCCTTGGCTCCACAGCTCTCATCACCAAGCCTGGCACGGAAATTTTCCCCTGACCAAAACAGCCGGAACCGCACATCGTGTCTTGAGCAGGGCTGACTCACCATTTCCTAAATGCTGGAGTGCCCCATGGCCCTGCAAATGCTCCAGAAAAGGAGCAGATTCATGGCTGAAAACATCCTGATGGCCAACAGCGCCAGTGCACAAATCCCAGCTAACCAAAGCCAACGCTGCCTGCTCTGGAATTGGTGCTGGGATAAACAAAAAGAGCTGGAAGGCTGGAATGGGTGTCCAGAGGGGACCTCAGGGATGTGTGAAGCAGCCATGGATCCACTCCTCCACCCCAGGCACCAGCAGTAGCTCAGCCCTCCCTTTGGCCAGCAAACCTCCTGGAGGCCCAGCAATACCTTCTGGGCAGCCAAAGAGCTTTTCTTTTGCACAGACACATTAAAGAGATAAAGCTGGTAAGTGACTGACACACTGATATCAGTGACACCTAATCCCTCGTTATACTGCTTCTCTGTAAGTGCTGTTAACCCTTGCAGTGCCCAGATTTCTGTCTCCCAGGGAACTGCCTGGTGCTTGGGATGTATCTCTGTGAGTGGAAGAGGGAGAAGAGGCCAAGTGAGTGCCTGTGGTGTGGCCAAGCACTGTGGCTGCAGCTGGGGCAGGTAAATGACAAACAGGTCAGCATGGGGCTGGCCCCCTGGAGCAGCAGACACACCTGAAGCTGCTGGAGAACTGCTCCTTTGTTCCATTTTATCATGCTGAGTCCAGCTTGTCTCACAAGTCTTGTGTTCTGGGACTTTACCACTGAACAGCTTCCTGAGAGTTCCATCACTGGGTATTCCCTGTGCCTTCCTTTCCCTGCATACCCTGCTGCCTCTGGATGGGTCCCTTCACCCCACAGGGTCCCTGGGGTGTCCCTGGGGTGTCCCTGAGGTGGGTGACACTGCTGACCCCAACAAGTCCATCCCAGCTCACATCTGCGCCAGCAAAACCCTGCCTGACCCCTTGAGGGATGGATGCTCTGAACATTTACAGACAGTTACAACATTCCCACTGAATCATCAAGCCAGCCTTACACAACCCATGTAAGAACTGCTCCCTCCATCTCCCAGATCTCCCACACCATTCTCCAGCCCGGTTCTGCTCACCTGGCTCGGAGCTGTCGCACTCCTGGGGGTTGCACTTCTGGGTGCTCTCTGGCCACGGCTCGTGGTCACACAGGCTGCTGTCCTCCTCGGCCACCCCGGTCCTGGTGTCGATGCACTTCACCTGCCGCCGCTGGATGCCCCCTCCACAGGGAGCCGAGCACTGTGGGGACCTGGGGCTCAGCCTGGGACAGCCCCAGAGCCACCCTGGGCAGCCTGGGACAGCCCCAGAGCCACCCTGGGCAGCCTGGGACAGCCCCAGAGCCACCCTGGGCAGCCTGGGATAGCCCCGGAGCCACCCCGGGCTCCCCATTCCCTGCAGGTGCCCCTGGAGGGCTCAGCCCTGCTCACCTGTCCCCAGGAGCCCACCACCCAGGTGGTGCAGGGCTGGCTGTTGCAGGGCCGGGTGCTGTTGGGCCTCAGGCTCTCCTCGCAGCGCCCCGGCTCCGGGCACGTCACCAGCCGGGCCTGCTCCCCGCCGCCACACGGCTCCGAGCACTGCGGGACACACGGCAGGGCAGGGCAGGGCAGGGCAGAGCTGAGGCCCTGCTGGACACCCCTGGGCCTGCAGGGCCTCAGGGAGAGCCCAGAGCCCTGCCAGGGCCTGCAGGGCCTCAGGGAGAGCCCAGAGCCCTGCCAGGGCCTGCAGGGGGCTTCAGGAGAGCTGGAGAGGGGCTGGGGACAAGGGATGGAGGGACAGGACACAGGGAATGGCTCCCACTGCCAGAAGGCAGGGCTGGATGGGAGATGGGGCAGGGATGGATGGGAGATCGGGCAGGAATTGTGAGGGTGGCAAAGAGCTGAGATGGAGTTGCCACAGCACAGCTGTGGGTACCCCTGGATCCCTGGCAGTGTCCCAGGCCAGTGGGACACAGAGCTTGGAGCCACCTGGGATAGCACAGGGGTCCCTGGCCTGGCAGGGTGGGCCGAGCGGGGCCCAGGCCAGTGGGACATTGGTGCTTGGAGCCATCTGGGATAGCACAGGGGTCCCTGGCCTGGCAGGGTGGGCCGAGCGGGGCCCAGGCCAGCCCGTACCTCTCTCCAGGAGGACGTGTACCAGTCCAGGCACGGGGCACTGTGGCAGGGCAGCTGTGCCGGGGGCTGTGCCAGCCCCGCCTGGCAGTGGAAGGGCCGCAGCAGCCGCTGGTCCCGCGTGTCAACGCAGTGAACGTCCCGCACCTTGGTGCCCCCGCCGCAGCTCCTGGAGCACTGGGGAGGACACAGAGACACTGTGGGGAAGGGGACACACAGCCATGGTGGGGAGAGACACACAGCCATGGTGGGGAGAGACACACAGCCATGGTGGGGAGGGACACAGAGCCACCGTGGGCCCCGTACCTTGCTCCAGGTGCCCACACGCCAGGCCGAGCAGGGTCTCAGGGAGCACCTCCGGGCGGGGACGGGCCTGTCGGCCATGGGACAGCCACCGTCAGTGCCACTGCTGCAGCGCACCGAGCGCCACACCGCGCCCAGGCCGCACGTGGCCGAGCACTGCAACACAGGGAACGCTGAAAAACCTGCCACAAAACCTGACCCCAGCACTGCAACACAGGGAACCTGCCCCAAACCTGAACCCAGCATTGCAACACAGGGAACGCTGCTGTGCACCTCAAAAACACCCCAGCTCTGCAACACAGGCAATGCTGCTGTACACCCCACACCCTGACCCCAGCTGTGCATCTGGCCAAGGAGGGTGCTGGCTGAGCTGGGGCTGTGGGATGACGTGGGGAGAGAACCTTTCCCCTCTCAGCAATCCCACATCAGGCAGCACTCAGGGAGGGAAGGGGAGGAACACGCTCCTCCATGGCCCATTCCAGCTGTTTCTGCTCTGGCTGGGACCAACCCTTCCTCTCCCTGCTCAGGGCTTGCTCCCTGGATTCTCATGGCCACAGCAGAGGGGAAAATGGGGCAGCACCCTGGGGCTGGGGGTGCCTTTGCCATTTGCTTACCTATTGTTTCCTAATTAACACTAATGACCCCAGTCACTGTCTGCTGCCAAGAGAAACGTCCCAGAGGCAGCCAGGGCAGGGACAGGTCTTACATCCACACTGGCCCTGTCACACTGTCAATGGGACTCATCACATACCTCACTCCAGTTCCCGACCTCCCAGCTGGGCTTGGCAGTGGCTGCTGCAGAGGGTGATGGTGGAAGCAGAGCCTCCTCCTCCTCCTCCTCCTCTTCCTCCTCCTCCTCCAGCCTCTTCTCCCAGAGCGGGGGGGCCAAAGGGGTGGGCTGGGACAACTCCTGCCCCCCGTCACTGGAGGCAGGTGTCCCTGGGGGTGCCCATGGTGAGGGGTCCCTCGTTGGTGTCCCTGGGGGTGCCCATGGTGAGGGGTCCCTCGTTGGTGTCTCTGGGGGTGCCCATGGTGAGGGGTCCCTCATTGATGTTTCCGGGGGTGCCCATGGTGATGGCTCCCTCGTTGGTGTCCCTGGGGGTGCCCATGGTGAGGGATCCCTCGTTGGTGTCCCTGGGGGTGCCCATGGTGACAGGTCTCTCAGAGCAGGGATGCTGAGGGGGGTCCCATGGGAGGTCAGCTCACTGTGGGACGATGCCAGATCCGGGTGCAGGGACACCCCCTGTGCCCCCCATTCCCGGGGGGACCCTGCATTGTGGGCAGGTGGGCCATGAGCTGGGGCTGTGGGCACGGCTGGGCCCAGGGCACCCTGCTGGCCCCTGGAGGTGAGCTGGGGGGCTGGCCCGGCCATGGAAGGGGACAGGGACACTGGAGGGGCTGTTGTGGCCATAGAGGGGGCGGAGGTGGGGGCTGTGGGGCTGTGCAGCTCTGGCTGGAGCCCTCCCTGCCCCACGGGAGCCCCATCAGCACCCACAGGAGGGGGGCTCACAGCAGGGTGGGGGCTGCCAGCACTCCCTGCCCCCTCCCAGCCCGGGCCCTGCGGGGTGGGCAAGGCAAGGTCTGCCCTCTCCATGCCATGGGATTGCCCTCCTGCCCGCGTGTCCAGCATCCTCTCTGGCATCGCTGCCCACCCGTGCTGCTCGCTGGGCTGTGGGGCTGCACCAGGACTGTCACTGCTGGTGGCCAGAGCCATCTCCCTGGAGTCCCCGTGGCCTCTCCCATCCTGTGTGCCCACACTGCCCTCGCTGCTGCTGCCCCGTGCTGCTGGCCCCAGGGACACATCCACCCGGGCACTGCCCCAGCCCACACCGGCGGGGTGGGGACCCCAGGGAGCAGGGACACCCTGCCCCAGGCTGCTCCTGCTGGGCACAGCTCCCTGGGGCTCATGCCAGGGTGGCTGGCCATGGTTTGCAGAGTCGGGGCTCACAGAGCTCTGGGGGGGTGGGTGGTGCTCAGAGTGGCGCACAGGCACTGCATCCTCCTCCTGCTCCCCCAAAAAGGCAGGGGTGGTGTGGCTGGGAGTGGCTGATCCCACACCCTCAGGGACCATGCTGAGGAGGCCATTCCTGGCCAAACCCCCGGGCTCTGTGTGTCGCCCATGCACAGGGGCAGAGGTGTGCTCCTCCTGGGGGCCTGGCTGCCCCTGGCTCTCTGCTCCCAGCTCTGTGGTGAGCAGGGCCTCGGTGGGCAGCTCCCAGGGCCCCTCGGTGCCATCCGTGCTCAGCTCTGCCCTTGGCTCCTCGCCTCTGCTCTCCTTCTCCGTGAAGGGGTAGTAGGACAGATCCTCGTGGAAGTTGATGAAGTTATAATCGTAGTAAAAGTCATCCACAAAGACGTTTCCTTTCCTGGCTGAGAAGTCCTCCTCGGTGATGACGTTGACATCGTTGGACTCCGGGCCGTGTGGGATGAAGGGGTTAAACTGAGGAACGTGGTTGCTGGGGACGTACTGGATGTCATTAAACACCTCCCTGCTGGAGGAGCCGCTGCCAGACCAGTCTGTGCTGTCCCATTTGTGGTGGCACTGTGGCAAGGAGCAGGCCCTCTCAGGGCTGGGTCTCTGGGCAGGGTCGCACGGGGTCCCAGTGCTGTTGCTGCAGTGCACTGGGCGCCGCTGGGTCCCGTTCCCACAGGTCACCGAGCACTGCGAGGGAACAGAGAGGGACAGGGCTGTGGGCTGTCGCAGACAACTTCTATGAAAATTTTTTCTCTAAGATTTTTCCTCCTGAGAAGCTGAGAGGCCTCAGGAACAAAATGTAAACATTGATTGTCTGCTGCTGTGGAATGC
>JAWWMS010000024.1:1061415-1078854 GCA_035048045.1 Chlorospingus semifuscus
CCCCCCCCCCCCCCCCCCCCCCCCCCCCCCCCCCCCCCCCCCCCCCCCCCCCCCCCCCCCCCCCCCCCCCCCAAAAAGGGAAGAGAAAGATCTCAGCCAGAGCAAGCAGCCATGCTCCAGGATCCATCCCATTGCCCATCACGTGAGGCCATGGGGAAAGGAGGATCCCAAATGTGTCAGCCCAAGGTCTGGGAGCTCGGACAGAGGGTCAGGGGTGGGACAGTCCCCGAGCTGTGCACAGAGGCAGAGAGGAGCATCCTGCCAGGACAGAACCATCTGTGAGGCTCAGCCTGAGGACAGGCAATGCCTGCGGCGGTCAGACAAACCCAGGGATGCAGTCATGGACCAGCCCAGGGCCTGGGACCCCTGCCCAGGGCGAGGGAGGGGGACAGGGCGGGTGGCACCTGGCTGGGCAGGGCTCCTCGCTGCAGGTGCGCTGCTGGTCGTCGGGGCGCGTCAGCGCGTCGCAGAACCGCTCCTCCACCAGCCCCGCCAGCCTCTCCACGCAGTGCACCACCTGCCGCTGCACCCCTGCGGGAACATGGGCACTGAGGGCACCCCTGGGGGCACTGAGGGCACCCCCGGGGCGCTGAGGGCACCCCTGGGGCACTGAGAGCACACCCAGGGCACTGAGGGCACCCCCGGGGCACTGAGAGCCACCCCAGGGGCACTGGCACCGCACAGGCACCAGCACCGCTTTGGAACCCGAACCCAGCAGGGCACAGGAGGCTCTTGGAGAGCCAGGACAGTGGTAAGGAAATGAAAGCCCCACTCGATGGTGCAAATTCAGTTGTGCTGAGGCTGAGGTGCCCTGGCAGAGCCCCTGGCACCGGGGTAGGATGGCAGCTGGAGCTGTGCAGCCACGGAGCTGCACCGGGCTGGCACCACTGCCCTCGTCCCACCCAGGCACCGCGTGCACTGCGAGCTCTGGGGCTGCCAAGGGGCAGCACTGGGCTCCTTCGGCAGCCCTGCCCCTGCCCAGCTCAGGGACAGACACTGCCCAAGGCCTCGTGTCCCCAGGCTGCTCACAGGGGTTTCATGGTGACCTCAGCACACTGCCTCGCTCCGGCTCTGTCCCCGTTTCTGTAACACGTACTTGACCTGGGACATGGAGAGCTGTCACCACAGACCCAACTGAGACTGACAGAACCCTGCTGAAGCTGCTGGGCTGGGCTCTGACTCAAGCACTTGGGAGCTTGCAGGGCCTTGGGACTCGCCAGAGGCTTGCTGTGAGCTCTCCCAAACCCTCATCTCATCTCATCTCATCTCATCTCATCTCATCTCATCTCATCTCATCTCATCTCATCTCATCTCACCTCACATCATCACCCAGTGCAGGATGAGGGGCTCAGCCCTCCTCCTGCTGCTCATCCTCACCTGACCCCTGCCTGATTCACTCCTCTATTTCCCTTCCCTTCTGGAAGCCAAGCACTCGAATGATACAAAGAAAAGCTGGCTTCAAACAAAGCCATGTCCTGGCACTCTGTGCTACCTAGAAAGCACAAGAGTCCTTGAATTCCCCTTTTTTCCGGTGCCAGCTGCTCTCGAGGAAGTGCTTGCTGCTCCAGCCTCCCCTGGCAGTGCTCCAGAAGTGCTCCCAGTTGCCCCAAAAGCTGCCCTGGGGACCCTGGGACACCCAGCCAGGGGGGCAGGAGGGTGGAAGCAAACATCCACACACAGACACTGTGGGACCCCAGTGCTCTCTGTGAAACCCTGGATATCCTCCCCCTGGAGAGGCCCAGCCAGGCAGGAGACAGCCCTTCCACACTCCCTGACTTCTCTAAAGCTCTTTTGTCTCCATCCCGTGCAGGGTAACAGGACACCGAGCACTGATAAAGCCCTGGGGTTCCTGCTGAGCACCACGGGCATGACCTCAGCAGATGTGCCTTGCTTCTCCCCCTAGCACCTGTGAAACCCAAGCGCCAGGAATTCCAAAGGCTCCCCAGCGACCCTCCACTGCTCAGAGCGGGTGTCCCAGGCTGTGCTCACCTGTCCCACAGGTGGCCGTGCAGGTGGTCCAGGAGCCAAAGCGCCACAGGAACTCGGGCTGCTCGATCTCGTTCTCGCTGTCAGCCGGGCGCTGGATCGTGTACTGGTACCTCACCCCGGGGTTGGTCTCCTGGAACAGCAGCTGGGGACACAGGGGACAGAGAGAGGGTCAACAGCAGCTGGGGACACAGGGAACAGGTGCTGGGCAGGGCAGTGGGGGTGGCACTGCCCCAGGGGCTTCTCAGGGTGAAGGAGCTGCCCAGCAGGGCCAGGAGGACGCGATCCTGTGCCCAGCACCCCAACAGAGCTGGGTGGGATTTTGAGTAACCCGGTTTGTGGAGGGTGTCCCTGCCCACGGGTGGAATTTCCCAAGCTGCCTCCCACTGCAGAGGGGCTCCTGCTGCTCCCGTGGTTGACACAAGCCCTGCTGGAAGCACCCGCCTCGCGAGGGCCGGGAGTTCATCCCTGTTTTTCTTAGCCTAAGCACTCCCATTATTGCCAAAGCTTTGTTGTTCTTGGAGCTTCGGCGGGAGAGCCAGGGCGCCTTTCCAAAACCTCTCCATGAATATCGAAACGTTGTTGTCCACGGGTTTTAATTAGGATATGAATCCCAGAAAGTGATTTGTGGGTGCTGAGCGCGCCAGCACTCCCGTTAACAGCAGCCCTTGGCAGCAGCAGGCCCAGGATGCTGCTCACATCCCACCCCGAGCTGCTGCTGAAGGAAAGGCAGGAGGAGATTGCGGCTGCTCGGGGTGAGCCTGTGCAAAGGAGGGGATGTTCTGGGGAGTGTGTGGGGCTGAGCCACGGCTGCCAGGGCAGGGGGATCCTGGGGGTCCGTGGGATGCAGCTCCGTGGCCACCACCACCCCTGCACCACGAGGGATGCCAGCCTGGTGCCAGCTGTGCCATCACGTGTGGGATCATTCGCACTGGTTTCTGCAGAGGAAGGCTTGGCCTCACGGTCACAAGGACAGTGACTCCCACGGCTCTGCGTGAGCTGGCAGCTCCCTCCCTCCCTCCTGTCCAGCCCAGCCAGAAGCACCGGGGGCTCTTTCCCTGCTGGTGATAAGATATGGGAAAGGCCTCAGGAAACGGCTCCTTCTCCTCACGCTCCCTCTCCTGTGCAAATATTCTGCAGAATGCTGCAAAGGGGACGAGGCTCAGCTCCAAGTGGTGTGGGCTGGAAACATCCCCTGTGCTTGGCTGCCCCAGCGATGGCTCCCAGAGAAACACACCCCGAGGAGGGCAGGATCCATCCCCTTCATGCAGGGAGGGCTGTGAGGGGCCATGGCAGGATCCATCCTACCTGGATCCACACGGGCTCCACGGTGGGCCCTGGAGAGGTGAGGTTCTCCCAGTTGCCAGTCCTCTTGTAGGTGAAGGTGGTCCCTGCCACCCTGTAGTCCCCGTTCCACTGGATGGTCCAGCCTCCATTCAGGAAATACTTCTCGGGGTCCTCGCTCCGCAGCGCCAGGAAATTCCCGGCTTCTGCCACCTCCTCAATCCGGATCTCCCGGGCTCCCATGGGGATAATCCCAATGTCAACATAGCCTGGGAATGGAACCAAGCCTTGGTCTTGGGGGAGTCAGAGGTGTCTGAGACGATTTTTGCCCTTGGGTGGGTGCTGTGTCCCCCGGGTGCCAGCACTGTGCCAATCCTTGCACCTCTGTAAGGCACCAGTGGGCACCAAGCCCCACCTGAGTTCCCTGCTGCCTTATCCCCCAAAAATCAACAAGCTGGAATTAACCTCCCCTTCCAAAGGAGCAGCAGCAGCCCAGCTGTGCTGGAGCAGCACGGGGTGCTCTGGGGACAGCAGTGGGTGCCCTTACCCAGCCCCTCGCTGTCCTCGAAGGTCTTGTGCACGGTGTGGCAGGTGGAGCCGTCCCCGTGGCACACCCCGCAGCGATCCTCCACGGCGTGCGAGTCAATCTCGTAGTCACAGCCCACGTTCTGCAAGGCAGCCTGTCAGCCCCACACACACCAGCACCCCCAGTCCCTCCCAGCACCGGCTGCATCGTCCCCAGGGGATTCACAGCATCCTGTCATGCCTTGGGGTGGAAGGGACCTTGGATTCACAGCATCCTGGCATGCCTTGGGGTGGAAGGGACCTTAAAGACAATGCAGTTCCAGGCCCCTGCCATGGACAGGGACACCCTCTCTGAGACCAGGGTGCTCCAAGGTTGCTCCAGGTTGCACCCATCCTGGCCTGGGTGGTGCCCCGGCTCCTTGAGGCCAGCACAGAGGCTGACACAGCCCATAGCACTCACCCCACAGGAACCAGGAATGCTCTCCGAGTGGGGAATGGCAAAAGGAGCGAGCTCAGCACCCCAGAGGGAGGGGATGCTGAGTGCCCAAGGCTGGGTGCTGCCCCGGGGGTGCTCTCCAGGCCCGGGTGTCCCGGGTGCCAGCCCACCTTGCAGATGCCGTTGATGCAGACGTCGCGGCTGGCGTCGCTGTCGTAGCAGGGCGTGCCATCCACCACGGCGTCCCGCAGCTTCTCCGCAAAGTACTCGTGCTCGGGCCGGCAGTGCAGCTCGCAGGGGTTCACTGGGGAACAGGCACACACTCAGCCCCAGCACTACAGAGCCGAAAGCACAATCAGCCCTGCAAGCCCAGGGCAGTGTAAAATACAAAACACAGCACGGGTGGGCTGCAAGGTGAGGCAGGGACACAAACTGCAGCTCCGGCCGCTCCGGGGCCGTGCCCGAGCCGCTCCACGTTTGAGGTGTCTGCCCTGCACTCACTGTTGTTGGGCACTGGTGTCCACTTGTAGAGCTTCCCCTTGTAGAGCATGGGGTTGAACTGGCTGCACTGCACCTGGCGGAAGGAGGGCCTGTCCGGGGGGCAGCGCCGCACGTTGCAGATCCGGAACCGCTTGCGCTCGCCCAGGCAGTACCGGCCCCCGTACTTGGGCCTGGGGGAGGTAAAAACAGTCACCAGGGCTGGCAGGGCACAGGCCTCAGAGTCACTGAGCTGTGGAGTGGTTTGGGTCGGAAGGGACCTCAGAGTCACAGAGCTGTGGAATGGTTTGGGTCAGAAGGGACCTCAGAGCCCATCCCTGTTCCACCCCCCGCCACGGGTGTTCCATCCATCTTCCACAGAGCAGGCTGCTCCAAGCCCCTCCAGCCCCGTGCCCCTCCTGCAGCTGCTCTGGAGGAGCTGCTCTCCATCCCACCCAGGGAATCCTCCTGGCTCTGCTCCTCTGCTGCCCCAGGGAATGGCAAAGCTGACAGTGGGCTTTGTAAAGCAAGAGAGACTCGAGAAGCACAGCAGTGCTTTCCTCAGATGCCAGCACACCCTCACAACACAGCCACCATCTCCTGCCACACTGCCTTGTCCTTCGGTCACACCACTGTCCACATCCCATATTCCAGTGATCCCATGAGAATTCCTTCCCCTGGGCACACTGTGCTGCAGAGAATGAAGCTAATGATTATTTTAGGGCTGTGTTTACATGCTCTGCCCTGAGGAATGGCTGTGGGAGGGGGGGATGCCCAGCACACATTTTCTCACCTCATCCCAAGGGCAAAGCTGAAGATTTACCTCCAGTGGCCAAAGCAAACAACTGCCTGGGAAATTCCCAGTGTTTGCTCTCCTGCCTGTCCACAGCTGTGTTTGAACTCTCCACAAACCACCACAGCACCTCTGCCACAGCGTTTATGTCAAACACAAATCCAGGTCCTGACCCAGCACTGAGACGACAGAGCACTTCTCTCAAGAGCCCAGCAGCACATACCAAACTCACCTGAGGAAGAGGAGGGGCAGAACATGGCTGGGAGGGACAGGAGCTCACTCTGGGGCTGCCAGAGCTCCCCATGCCATGGAAAAGCAACTCCCATGGAACATCACTAAAAGCCCCTTTCCTCCCCATCCCAGGCTGTTCTGACACCAGGGGGTTTTGGCTGAATCTGTGCAACAGGGGTTTGGTGACCAAGGGGACACGTGGGGAGCAGATGGGTCAGCAGAAATGCCAGGATGGAGATGGCAGCTCCTCCAGCAGTGCCCGGACACTTCCAGCCAGCACCGGCTGATGGAATGCAGCAGGGTGATAAACTACAGCAGGATTTTTCAAAACAACTCTGAATCAGGCTCCAAGAATGCCTGGGTTGCTGTTCTGTCACTGAAGGACACTGTGGATATGTTTCACATCTCTGAGCACGGAGCCTCTGCCCTTTGTTTGGGTCACAGTGCAGCACTCCAGGCAGGGGATGGAACCAGTCCCTCCCAGCCAAACCACCCCGGCACTCTGTGACCCTGCGCGGTGCCCCGGTGCGGGCAGCGCAGGCGCAGGGCTGGCTTACGTGGGGTGGCTGCAGTGCCTCTCGGCGCTCTGCACTCCTGCCCCACAGCTGCGCGAGCAGGAGGCCCAGGCGCTCCAGGAGCTCCAGCCGCCGTCGATGGGCTCGGGCCGGAAGCCCACGGGAACACACTCGCCATTGAAGCACCACTGTGGGACAGGAGGGGAGCACGGCGTCAGGGGTGGGCAGAACTGGGGCTCAGCACACAGACTGGGCCCTGGAAATCCCTGCTTTGCTTGCATGGGGGTGCCTGGGGTCAGCCCCGCTCTGCCAGAGCCTGCAGCTCCTCAAGGCGTGGGAAACCCAGAGGTGTTGGGCTGTGTGAGGGTTTGAGGGAGAAAACAAACCCAAAGCTCCATGGAAACCCCTCAGCAAGGGGATCCACAGCCCAGTGTCAGCCCAGAGGGGCTCCTCAGCAGTGGGAGAGATCCCAGGGAGGAGCATCCACCATGGCAGCAGAACCAGCCTTGTGCTCTCCTGCCACGGTCATTGACTGTGGGTTTCACCTTCCCAGGTGATTCAGGTGACCCCAAGTGAGTCACCTTCCCTGAGGGCAGCCCCTGCTGGGGCAGTGAGTGTTTGGGCAGAGTAGGGGCAGAGGATGAGCCCACCCTGCAGTGACCCTGCAGAGCCCCTGCGTATGACGCTGCAGAGCCCTGTGTGTGCAGGATGAGCCCAGCCCTGCAGTGACCCTGCAGAGCCCTGTGTGTGCAGGAGCAGGGCTCCCCAAGGCCATGGAGGGGCGTCCCCACAGTTACCTTGCTCTCCCCGCAGGCTGTGCCATCCACAGCTGCATCCAGCTTGGAGTGACACGTGTTCCCCACCGTGCACCACAGCGTGCTGCAGACACTCTGTGGGGAGAGAGGGATAGGTTCCTGCCTGGCACAGAGCCCTCCCTTGGGCACAGATCCCTCCCTCGGGCACAGATCACATCCATCCCTTGGGCACAGATCAGATCCATCCCTCGGGCACAGATCCATCCCTTGGGCACAGATCCATCCCTGGGGCACAGATCCATCCCTGGGGCACAGATCCATCCCTGGGGCACAGATCACATCCATCCCTGGGGCAGGGTGGGCACGGCCCCAGCCAAGCCCCCCCGAGCCCCCCATGTCCCACCAGCCCCCCTTACGTCCATGTCGTCGCAGAAGGTGGAGTAGGGGCCGTACTGCAGGCGGCACTGGTGGCCCACGTCGTACAGGACACCCGGGGGCACCAGGGGAAAGTCCAGCAGCTCCCGGGCCGGGGGGTCATCCAGGCACAGCCCCCAGCCCCGGCTGCAAGAGAGGGCACAGCAGTGTCACCTGGTGTCCTATAGCAGTGTCACCCAATGTCCCACAGCAGTGTCACCCCGTGTCCCACAGCAGTGTCACCTGGTGTCCTATAGCAGTGTCACCCAATGTCCCACAGCAGTGTCACCTGGTGTCCCACAGCAGTGCCACCCCATGTCCCACAGCAGTGTCACCCCGTGTCCCACAGCAGTGTCACCCAATGTCCCACAGCAGTGTCACCCAGTGTCCCACAGCAGCGTCACCCCGTGTCCCACAGCAGTGTCAACCCGTGTCCCACAGCAGTGCCACCCAGTGTCCCACAGCAGTGTCAACCCGTGTCCCACACTGCTGGCAGGGGATGGGAGCTGGTCAATGCCCTGGATGAGCAACCAGCATTTGCCACTGACACAGCCCCGGCTCTGCAGTCCCTGGGGCTGCCCCGGTGTGGGTGGGCACCTCTGGGTACTTCATTGGGGTGGGAGCCCCCCAGAGTGACACCCCCATGTCCCCCGGGGGTGGCAGGACATGGGGAAGGTGAAGGGACAAAGGCAGAAGGGGCAACAACCATAAATGCCTCAGTGGAGCCACAAGCTCCAGAAGTGTCCCTGCAGATGCTGCTACCAGGAATAAAGGAGATGAATAAAGGAGATGAATAAAGGAGATGAATAAAGGAGATGAATAAAGGAGATGATGAGCAGCTGGACGTGCCCCTGCCCTGCTCAGACCAGGCTGGACAGGACAGCTCTGGGGCAGAGGTGCCTGCCCTGCTCCAGCTGCTGCTGACACCTCCCAAACACACCGGGATTGTCCCGCTCCGCCCGCGGTGTTATTTCAACAAACTCGTTTCCAGCAAGGCCGGGGCTCTGGCAAGGCTGCGGGGTGGATCGGATTACTCGGGTTTGTTGGGAATTCACGTGCAGTGAGATTCCTTTTTGAGCCAAAGCAGCAGCACGGAA
Source organism: Chlorospingus semifuscus (assembly GCA_035048045.1). NCBI lineage: Eukaryota > Metazoa > Chordata > Aves > Passeriformes > Passerellidae > Chlorospingus > Chlorospingus semifuscus. The sequence continues at coordinate 1,069,929 of JAWWMS010000024.1, forward strand.
ACAGGGCTGGGAGCAGAGAGCTGCTGCTCTGGGGCGCTGGCAGTGCCACGGGTGATGCCCAGCAGAACCAGCACCCTCCTCCCTTTCCCATCCCACCACCGAGTTCCACACGGGACACCTGCAAACAGCTCCCTGGGCTGGAGACAGCCCCTTCACTCCCCTGCATGTCCTCACTGAAATACACCTATATTTCCCTATGGAAAGGGGGTGTGTTCAGCAGCCCAGGGACTCAAAAATCTCCATTTCCAAACTCCCAAGAGCAGGAGCACCCTGCTGCTGCCAGCCCAGTGGGAAGGGCAGGATCCCATCCCTGTGGGTGATGTGGGGCTGAGCTGGGATGGATGGGGCATGGATTGGGCAGCCTGTGTCAGGCACATGCTGCAGGGCACCTCCCCACATATTTCCACAGAATCCCAAAATCCTGCCATGGTTTGGATTAGAAGGAGCCTTAAAGCCCATCCCATTCTGTACACTTGGGGTGTTTTCTCTAAACACAGAAGGTGTCCTTACTGGAAAAAGTCCAGGCTCAAGCACCTCATCCTGGATGAGCCCCAGGTGTGACACTTGTGCTGCTCTGGGCTCCTCACCCTGTGCCTGTTTGGGCCCCACAGTCCCCCCTGCACTGTCCCCAGCCTCCTCCTGTTCCTCTGAGCTGCTTGGGGCACTCCCTGCCCTGCCCCAGCTCACGGAGGGGTCTCTGTCCAGTCTGGGGCTCACTGGGATCTGCCTCAGCTTTCCAGCTTTTCCAGAATCTATTGCTTTGTTAAACATTTTATAATCATTCTTCTGGTCTGTTCAATTGGCCACAACACATCTCCAAGCAGGGAAAAATTGGCCTGAGTTTCCCTCTGGCTTCCAGGGATGTGCAGTAAATCCCAGTCCACAGGGAAGGATGCAGGGGCCTGCACTGCTCTGCCTGTTCCAGCCCGCTCCTTAACGAGCTGGAGGATGGAGTGGATGAAGCAATGATTAAGTCCCCATCTGTGAGCAGCCTGACAGGATCTGCAGATACATTTGAGAGCAGGATTAAAATTCCAAAAGCTCCCAGAGAACTGGAGGAAGGGTCCAAAGAAGCCAGGACAGAATTCAACAAAAACAAAGGCAAAGCTTGGAGCTTGGGAAGAATCAGCAGCCCAGCCATGGGGCTGGAGGGGCTGGCACAGGGTGGCAAGGGCAGGGCAAGGGCAGCAGGCCCTGGCAAGAGGAGGATGATGAAAGAAGAGCTCCAGCACTGTGGAAAGAGGCTGAAAATCTGGTTCTGATGTAGAGCAAAGACTGAAGGGTCCCTCCAGCCCTGGAGCATCAGCAGCCACGCTGTGCCAGCACCCTACAGTGGCCTGAGAGAGGGGACACCTTCCTTGGGGACAGCTGCCACAGCAGGGACAGCACCTCTCCCAGTGCCCCCTGATGCCCAGGCAGACCCTGAGTGAAGCCCAAGCTGCAGCAGCACTGACTGCAGTGCTGGGGCCCTGCTGCTGCCAGAATCGCTTTCAGACGCTCCGACATTCGGCAGTGCTTGTGAAATAACAATGATCTTGTGTAAAATAATAATCATCACCATGCAAGAGCGTGGTTTTCCCGAACATGAGGTCTGTTCCAAGCACACCCAGCAACCCCAGGTCAGCAGGGTCGGGTTTCCTGGCTCCCTCCCTCCCGTCCTCCTGCCAGCATCCCGTTACAACACTCCTGTCTGTGCCCGGGTGTCACAGCCGGTGACAGACAGCCCAAGGAAGAGCTGCTCCTTTGGGGGAGCAGAGACACCAAACCCCAGCAGAGGAGCCTCCAGCTGCTCTGCCTCCCCACCAGCAGCAGCCCGGGGTCAGCACAGGCAGGAAATTCTTCCTGCCCAAGTGAAGGTTACAAGCAGAGGGCCAAGAGCGCTGCGGAAGTGGGAGAGCTCCATTCCTCAGAAAGCCATAAATCAGCACTAATTCCCTGCACGGGGCCAACCCACACGGCCCAGGCTGGGATCTGGGAGCGGAGCCTGGCCCCAGCAGCCTCCCTGGCCCAGCTCTCCCCTCGCTGCTCCTCAAACCTTCCTGCAGCACGGGGGAAATGTTCCTCCAGTGCAAACCACTGGCTGACAAACCAAACTCCGGGCTGGGCTCCTCAGAACTTCCTAACAACAGGCTGGAAAATCAGCCACGGGTGCTAAAAATAAACAAAGGCAGGGAAGAATTTGGCTGGATCTGGTTTGCCCATGACAGGCAGAGAGAATGGAAGAGACTCTGCAGAAGCTGCAGGGAGCACTGAGGGAAAACACTCCGGTTTTATCTGTGCAGCCACAGCCCCTGTGCCCCCCAAAAGCCCCTGAGCCCCCTTCACAGCACAGAGTGAGGCAACCCAGGGAGGATCCATGGAATCGTGGAATGGTTTGGTGGGAAGGGACCTCAAAGCCCATCTCATCCACCCCTGCCATGGGCAAGGACACCTCCCACTACCCCAGGCCTTGGACACTCCCAGAGATGGGGCAGCCACAGCTGCTCTGGGCAAAGACCCCCAACTCTCTTAGAGAGATATCTCAGAGATAAGAGCACCCCCATGCCTGGGCCCTGACCCCCAGCCCCATGAGTGAGGAGGAAGAGGAGGAAGCACTCACTCGAGGAAGCGTGTGATGTACTCGCGGCTGCAGCGGGACCAGGTGAGTGGGGACGTGTCATACAGGAGCTGTGGAGACATGATGAAAGGTCTTTTCCCAACTGGCTCACAGTCATTGCTGCTTCCATCATGCTGAATCCCAAAACTGTGTAAGACACAGCCCACGGAGGGGAGGTGAGCCACGAGCACCACAGCCGCCAGCGCCACCGCTCCCGGCCCCGGAGCAGGGACTGCCCTGGGGATGTGCACTGACAGCCCTGAGCTCTGTCCCTGCTCTCACTGCAGCCTCCCCACTGGAAACTCAGGGACATTCAACAAGATCTCGCTGGTGGGTGCTTCCCCACACGCAGATGTCTATTGGGAATGTCTTCAGTTAGATGTCTATGTCTAACTGAAACTGCAATGTTCAAGTGATCCTGTCAAATTTAACTGAAACTGGGGCAAGCGAAATTCTGTCACTGATATGACAGACAGATCCTACTTTAAAACCTCTCAATGGGCAACCCCTGCTCCAGAACCTTCCCACACCACCCCAGGACAATACACAGGTGCAATTTCTCCAGGTTGCCTTGGATTGAGTGTTCTCATTAAACCTGGGACAACCCAAAACTTAACTCTGGAATGAAGCCCTCAGGGAGCAAGGGAGTGTTTGCACCCCTGAGCAACCACCTGGGAACCATCTCCCAACTTCCCCTGTGCCCTCTCCAGCCCCAGGGTGCACACAGGGAACAGGAGGAGGAGGAGGAGGGTGGTACCTGTGTCCCAGCTCGTGGGCCACGGTGAAGGCCAGCGGCAGCCCCGTGTCCTCGTTGATGTTGCAGCTCCGGTGGGGCTGGCACATCCCGGCCACGTGGGACAGCCCCAGGGTCTCACAGGGCCTGTTCATGGCAGCACAGATGTCCTTCCTTGGCCGAGGGGACACAGGACAGACAGACAGACAGACACAGAGCAGAGAGGGCGTTGGAAGGCGGCAGGACCCGGCACACGGACAGCGGCCAAACAGAAGTGAGAGCAGGACATCCAGCTTCCTTCCACAGGGGAAACATTTGTGACCTTTCCTTCCCCCTTTCCTCTCCCAGTATCCCCAGCTCACCATTAAGCCTGATTAATGGGAGCTGCTGGCCAGCCTGGCTGCATTTATTCCCTTGTATAAATAAAGCTGATGCTGCGGATAATCAAACAATGCTTTGGGGAAGCACATCCCAGAGGTGCCGTGGTTTTCCAGGGCAGCTCCAGCCACCCAGGAAGAACAGCTCCACTGAAGTACAAGGCCTGAAGTGCCTCATTTCTGCTACAAAGCAACCTCCCAGGGAAGATAGAGCTGCTGTGGGCTGTGAATCATCACCCAAACCACCACAGCAGCCAGCTCACGGCAGCCTGAAAGCCTCAAAGCAGGTTCTGACTGCAAGGTACACAAACTTGGCCAGAGGCAGGAATTCCTGCCAGCTCCGTGGGAGGCCAGGGGCTTCCCAGGGGCTCCTCGGCCAAGCCCAGCCTCTGAGGGAAAAATGAGAGTTAATCCTGTGCACAGCTCCTGGATCCAGCCCTTCTGGGGCTTGGCAACGGGGCCACGGTGAAAACCTGGTTTGGAAACCTCAGCTGGGAGCTGTGTCCAGGTTTAAACCTGAGATCTGGACCAGTCCATGGAATCACAGACTCATGGAATGCTTTGGGTTGGAAGGGATCCTAAAGACCATCTAAATCCAACCCCCTGCCATGGGCAGGGCCACCTTCCACAGCAGCTCCAGCCACCGGGAAATGTCCCCAGATTTCACATTACGTGCAGGTGTCCAGGCAGGGAGAGTGAGACTCCAAGAGCTGCCAGGACATGTTCCCTGGCTGTCCCACCTGCAGCCAGGTGAGTTTTTGGCTGTCCCAGCCCTGGGTGTGGCCCCACACCTGGTGAGCAGCACGGCGACGTCGTGGTGCAGGGGGTGCGAGTCTCCCTTCACGTTGATGCTCTTCTGCCACTTGCAGAAGCTTTTCAAGGTGTTGTCTGCATGGTGGGAGATCTTCAGGTCCTCCTGCCAACAAAAAGGGAGATCTGCTGAGCTGTTTGGGTTTTGGGATGGGGAGGGGAGAGGTCTGAGCCCAGGCACATCAGAGGGGGATTGGGAGTGACTGCCATCCAGATGGAATTGCTCCATGTTTATAGCTTGTAGGCTGGGTGGGAAGACAGCCCTTTTCCTGCTTTCTTTTCATCTGTGATTCAGCCAAAACATTAAATCATCCAGTAACAAGGGTTAAGAACCACTGCAGGAAAACCCCGTGTGCTGGCTGGCAGAGAAGGACGTGGCTGTGGAGACCCTGAGTGGCCTCAGGCCCCCCAGAGCCACCACAGCAGCTTGGACACGGCCACCAGTGCCCCAAAGCCCTCTGCCAGCACAGTGACACTGTGTGTGACACCATAAACCAGCCCAAACCAGGCTCTGCAGCTCCTCTGCCCACCCCACACCATCCCTGGCTCCACCAGCCATGAGGACGAGGCAAAGGTGGGCACGTGGATTTCTCCCACACACACTGGGCCAGGCCAGGGGGACAGCCCAGGGCAGGGAGGCAAACCCTGGGGGTCTCCAGCCCAGCCCAGGAGGGAGCTTGGTGCCCAGCCCAGCCCAGGCCAGTTTGGGGCTCACCTCCTCGTGCTCCAGCAGGATCAGCCGCACTATGGCGATGTTGATGGGGTTCCCGATGCTGGCGTGGTGGAACAGCCCTGCCACCTGCAGTGGGACACCAGGGGACACGGCTGGGGACACAGAGCAGCCAGCACGCTGCCCCTGCCACCTCCAGCTCGGCAGCTCCTGCAGGGGAAGCTGCTGAGGCTGCTGACAGCATCTCAGGAATTCCCCACATGGGAGGCAAGAGCAGACACGGGGCTGCAGCGAGGCCTGCCATGAAATCCATTTACACTCCATGGGATCTGTGCAGGCACTGGAACCCAGCCAGAAACGCCCGGGGGACCCCTCTGCTCTCACTCCTATTGGATGTGTTTAACATCCCAAAGGATTTGGTGCTTTCTGGGTCCTTCAGCACCCCCAGAAAGCCAGGGATGTTACCTGAGCTCCTCTGCCCCATCCCACCCTTTCCTGGCATCAACCAAAGCTTTCCTCTGGAGTGCCAAGAGGAGCCACCCCAGCAGCAGCAGAGGGACAGACTGAGCCACCTCCTTCTCTGCTTGTGTCATGGCGCCAGCACAGCCCCCAGAGTGCCAGCAGAGACCACCATAGCCTGGCTGTCCTTCCTCAGCTGTGCTCCCTGGCACCTCCCTTGGAGGCCACGTCCCCCAGTCCCATGGTAGGTGGCCCTGCCCGTGTCAGGTGGCCCTGGATGGGCTCTGGGTGCCCCCCAGTCCCATGGTAGGTGGCCCTGTCCATATCAGGGGGACCTGGATGGCTCTGGGTGCCCCCCAGGCCCATGGTAGGTGGCCCTGTCCATATCAGGGGGACCTGGATGGCTCTGGGTGCCCCCCAGGCCCAGCACTCACCATGTTCATGACGGTCAGCACGTACTTCTCGATGTTGGCACTGCCGTGGAACTCGACCATCTTGGTGTCTGCCACCACCAGCGTCTCCACCCACTTCTCCCTGCTGATGGAGCGCTGCTTGATCCTCCTCCTCCTCCTGTGCTGCTTCTGCTCCCACCTCTCCCTGCGCCTCTCAGACCGCTCCAGGCTCTCCTGAGACTCTGAGCGATTTAAGGGGAAAAAAATATTTTTTTTTCCTTGATCAAGTTCCTGCAACTTTAATATCTCCTTTTTTATTCAAAGGAGTCACCTTTGATGTGGAGAAGGCTCCACACTTAGAGCCATAACTCAATAACTCATGTGCATTTTGCTGTGCTCTGTTCCAAAGGACTCTGAGCTCAGCCTGCTGCACATGAGCAGGACACAAAAACCAAAATAAACAGAGCATTTGAAGGAATTTCTTTGACTAGAACAAGATTTGCAATATTCCACAAGGAACAGGGAGCCTCCCAAAGCAGAGTGCCATAACTGAATAACTCCTGTGCATTTTGCTGCGCTCTGTTCCAAAGGACTCGAGCTCAGCCTGCTTCACATGAGCAGGACACAAAAAACAAATAAAACCAAAACCAGAGCATTTGAATTTGAAGGAATTTCTTTGACTAGAACAAGATTTGCAATATTCCACAAGGAACAGGGAGCCTCCCAAAGCAGTCTTAGCGTTTGTACAGACAGGAATTTGTAGACAACACTGCAGAGATGCTTGAGAAACAACCCGAGAAAAAAACCCTGGTGGCTCCACATTTGGGGGAGTTTTTCAGGAAGGGACAGTTCCCATCATGACGAACTCTGTGCCCCCAAAGCAGCACTGGTGACTGGAGCCAGACCCCAGCAGCAGCAGAGCCCTGGGCAGGCTGGGACCCTGCAGGGCAGCACAGAGACTGCCCCAGCACAGGGAGAGGAGAGAGGAGAGAGGAGAGAGGAGAGAGGAGAGAGGACAGAGGACAGAGGCTCTGCTCCTTCCCAAGGGGAAAGAAGGGGAATGTTGGCCGGGAGTGCGGAGGCGGGCAGAGCTCAGCTCCTCACGCACACCAGCCACAGGGAATTGTGCAGCGGGGACTTTTCCTGTGACACGGCTCCAAGAGCAAGGTCAGGGTCAGCCCGAGCTGGGTGAAGGCTTTACAAACCTCATCCCACACAGTGGGAATCGCTTTCATGGCTCCCCTAACAATGGACTCCTACACTTCCTGGGCTGCGCTGAGCAGCAGCGTGCTGTGAAAGGGCGTTTCAGCCCCAGCCTGAGAAATCCCAGCTATCTGCACCTCCTGATGAACTGCTAACGCCACTGTGACAGTTTAATCGCGGCAGCTTCCTTGGAGCTCCTTCCCTTTGTGTCCTTAGCGCTGAGCTCCCAGCTGAGACGTGAGGCTGCTGCAGGGCTGGGGGCATTTCCCCTTGGCATGATCCCTGTCCAACATCACCCAGCGAGCATCAGGGCATCCTTGGGCATTTCCCCTTGGCATGATCCCTGTCCAACAGCACCCAGCGAGCACACAGCAGCCCTGGGCACTGACAGAATTAAACAACACCAGCAGCACCTGCCTGTCGTGGGCAAAGCAAACAGCAACACAGCAGAGTTCAGTGAGAGGATGGCAGTCACTAAAGTCCTGCAGACTTTGGGACTCCTTTGGGATTCCCCTCCAGGGCATGCACAGCACGTCCACTCCACTGGTGCTGATTACAGAGGAGATCCACGTGAATTACACACAGGCCATGGTACACCCAGAGAAATTAATGATCAATAATAGACTTCAAAGTCCAGAATGGACTTGAGTCAAGAACAGACTTCAAAGCCTAAAAGAAGTCATTAAGATTATTACCACAGATTAAATAATTTATTTAGATTATCAGAAGAATGCCTGAAGATAACCCTGTTACAGAAGCAAACCCCAGTTTCTGGAAGCAGAGAGCTCCAGAAAATGTGCAGCACGTAATGCACTGCAGCTTCATTAGGGAGCAGAGTGCCCATGAGCTTCTGGGAATGCACTGAATTCCACAGCACTTGAAATGTTGGATTTGGGAGTTTATCCATCTGCAGTGCACAGGGAGGGACCCACAGCCCTCTGCCCACAGTGGGAACTCCCGGGGCAGCCACCGAGTTCCACTCCCAAAATCCAATGCCCTGGCAGGTCACAACCAAAGTTTTGGTGGAAATGAAAGCAAAAGCTCTGTCTCCACATCCCCCTGGGGGCAGCAGATGAGCCCACAGGCCTGGGGTGCAGCACCACTGGTGACACGGAGGAAGGCACAGTACCTGGCACGCCGCAGGGCTCCCGCGGGGCCGGGGGGCTCCTGCCCTGCTCAGCCCTGGCCTCGGGCACCTGGCGCTTGTAGATCCTGTGGGGCTGGGCTGCTCCCTCCTCCCGGGGGCTGCTGGGCTCGATGAAATAGTCCTCGTTCATGAGCTGAAACACTCCTTTCTGCCAGGGAGACACAAAGTGCCACCGTGAGGCTGCAACCTGCAGCCCAGGTGGAACCCGCCACTGGCAGTGATCCCGGAATCAAGGGACCTTGGAATGGCTGGGGAATCAAGGAATCAAGGAATCAAGGGACCTTGGAATGGCTAGGGAATCAAGGAATCAGTGAATCAAAGGACCTTGGAATGGTTGGGGTGGGAAGGAACCTTAAAGCCAATCCCTGCCATGGCAGGAACACCTTGCACTGTCCCAGGCTGCTCCAAGCACTGTCCGGCCTGGTCTTGGGCACTGCAGGGATCCAGGGGCAGCCCCAGCTGCTCTGGCAGTTCCAGCCCAGCCCCTGCCCACCCTCCCAGGGAAGGATTGTCCCCATTTACTCCTGCCCTCTGGCAGT
>JAWWMS010000024.1:1082980-1101648 GCA_035048045.1 Chlorospingus semifuscus
GGCAGCGGCGGGGCCGGGCCGGGCAGCGGCGGGGCCCCGCGGGGAGCGGCCGGAGGAGGGACCGGCCCTTATAAATGGCGCCCAAGCAGGACCCCAAGCCCAAGTTCCAGGAGGGTGAGTGCGGGCAGGGCTCGGGGCCGCGGCGCGGGCGGACCGGGGGTGCCGCGGATCGCGGGCCGCGCCCGGCGCGGGAGGCTCGGCTCCGGCCCCGGGGCTCGGGATCCGCTCCCCGCGCTCCCGGCTCAGCCCCCGGCAGGTGCCGATAGGTGGGAGAGCTGCGTTCCCGCAGGCTTTGTCTGCTCCCGGCCCTCCTCTTTCCTCCCGGTAACACGCGGGCCCTTCCCACCCCGTTATTCTAAATATGCTTCGTTTTCCTGCGCGGATGTTCCTTGGCATTAAAACTACTGAAATCCCGCTGGTTTGTCGGGGGTTTCGTTTTAATGCGCTTGAAAAATGATTATTTATTGTCCCCCGAAAGGGAGCCCCGTGCAGGAGGATTCATGGAGGCAGCGCTGGATTCCAGCACAGCTGGAATCCACATCTGCCGCAGAGCACCGGGCTTTGGGTGAATGAGGACGAATCGGGCTCTTTAGGAGGCTTATTCTGTGTTTATTTTGATTTTTATGTGATGGTTGCGGTTGAGAGCAATACAGGTAGGATAAATAACAATAGCAATGCAGTGTAAGATGGATGCCCCATCCCTGGAATGTCCCAGGCCAGGTTGGAAGGGCTTGGAGCACCTGGGACAGTGGAAGGTGTCCCTGCCCTGGCAGGGGTGGGACGGGATGAGCTTTGGTGTAAGGAACAGGGTGTGCATCCAGGGAACAGCCCTTGTTGAGGGAGCAGGAGCCTGCCGGGTTATCATGGAGACAAAGAGCCCTTTCTGCAAATCATCCGTGTGGTTTTTAAAAATGAATGTTCCTCAGTAACCGTGGGCATCTCTCCTGGAAAACCCTGCACAGCCCTGAGGCAGGGCTGTGTCTGCCACCAGCACCGTGACAATGAGGGTGGTAATGTCACCTCTGATTGTCAGCCCTGTCTATAAGGACATTTTAAATAAATAAAAGTACTGCCTGTGTGATGCATCAGTGTGGGCACTTCCGGGAGAGCCCTTCTGAGCCTTTCTCTTTGTTGAGACACAGAAGCATTTCACAGCTCTGCAGCTCATTTCCCAAATCCGGGAGGCACTGCAGCTTCCAGCAGGAGATGTGTGCCCTCAGATATCCTGTGTTATGTACCCTGCAATTCCCACAGTGGAACCACGCAATGAGGCTTGGCCAGCAGGAGATAAAGCCAGGCTGAAGGACAATCTCATCCTGCTCCAAACCCCAGAGTGAGGGGGTTCTGCTGCTGCCCTGTCCCACAGGCTGGGTGGGAAAGCAGCATGAGGGTTTTCCTTCCTGATTCCCCAAGCTGGGAATGCCATGTGCTGCCATTCCTGCAGAGAAAGGACACGGGTGGCAGTGGCTTTGAGGTGCCAGGAGCTTCAGGTGCAGAGGTGGGATGTTAGGGGAGTGCCCTGGATCAGTAAACCCCCAGAGGGGCAGCTCTGCCTGCCTGTGGCTGAGCCCAGCCTGCTGTGGGGGCTGCAGCCTGACCTGAGCCTGGGCAGGAGATCTGGGCATGCCAGGGAGGGGCAGGGATGTGGGGTTTGCTGCCAGGTTTGTGGGGTTTGCTGCCAAAGGCACCAGCACTATTGCTTTGTGTGTGTGCAGCTGCTCCTGGGATCCTCAGGGGTCTCTGCTCTGGGCTCCAAACGATCACAGCTCTGATCCCTTTGGTGGGACAGAGAAATTGCTTCTGCAGTCAGTTCCTGCCTCGGAGCCCTCCCTGGCTGCCCTGTGGCAGGGCTGTGGGCATGGCCCTCTGAGCTGTCTCTGTGCTTCCCTTGCAGGTGAGCGAGTGCTTTGTTTCCATGGACCTCTCCTTTACGAAGCCAAGGTGGGTGTGTGTGGCTGGTGCTGCTGCCTAGGAAAACAAGGACGTGTTTCTGGCTGCTGTGCCTCTAGGTGGGACCAAGGGCTGCAACTAAAATTAACAAAAACCTGCCTGAAATCAATGTCAAGCCCCGGGGCTCTATTCCAGAACAATTTCAGGAAGCCCAGTGGCACTGTGCAGCTATTCTGGGAAGCTCCCAGAGGCTGTTAGAACATCCCAGAACACTGCAAATATCCCAGAACACTTTGTGCCTGCAGGATTTGGTGCCTGAGCTGCTCAGGGGGAGGGGGCTGAGTACAGCCCGTGGTCTTCCTCAGTGCCCAGGAGGAGCTGCGCTGCAGTGACAAAGGAAGTGGCAGCTCCAGTTCTGGCTTTTTAACCACAGGAGCCTGCACTGCAGATTTGTGCCCCTGCTGCCTCAGTGTTTGAGTGCTCCCACTCCCTCTGGAAGGGAAGGAAAGGGCTCTTGGAGCTGTGTGGGTTGGAAGGTGTGCAGAAGTTTCTGCAGTGCCTTAGACAGGGATTTCAATCCTTCAGGATTTGGTGTCAGTGAGTATTAACACAGGGAGGCAGGAGAAATACTCAATTTCTCTCTCCAGGACAAAGAGTTGTAATGCTAAAATCTCACCCAGAGCACTGAGAGGGTTTGGGCTGCTCCAAACCTTTCTCACCTTAGGGCTCCTGCTCTGCTCCTTCCTGCCTCTGGAACAGGAGGGTGAGGTTGTGGGAACGTGGGACAATTCCCACCTTTTGCTGGGAGCTGTTGTGCCAGTGCTGCAGACAGGAGGGTGATGGAGGCTCCTGGTTTTGAGGAAATAACCGTGTGATACCCAGCCTGAGCTGGAGAGCAGCTGTGCTTGCCCTCCCTTTCCCAGAGTGGAATGGGTGCTGAGGGGATCTCCCAGCTCACAAGTGGCTTTTGGCTGCCTCTTTGTACTGAGTGCATCCTTCTGAGTTCCTGCACTGGCACGATGAGCTTGAAGTTTCATTTTAAAAAGGTTTGGCTTGTTTATTTTAAGGGTTTAATTTTAAAAGTTGCTTTGTCAGTATTAATGAATAACAACCTTGGCTTTCTTCCTGCTCCTTTGATCTGTTTTTCTCCCGTGGTTCTCAGTCCAGCAGTTGTTTTGTTCCTGACCACATCCTTGGTGTCCCACAGCAAGGTGGTCAGAGCAGATCTTTGTGAGGGCTCGTGGCAAACAGGAGCTGTTTGTGCATCTCTGCCATGCAGAGTTGAAGGAGATTCACTTCAGGCCCTTCTAACCCCCAGCAGGGAAAATATTTTGCTGCAGAACTGTATTTGAGTCATCTTTTGCTTGGTGCTCAGCCCCTTTATTCTCCAGGACAAGCAGAGGCAGGCACAGGCTGTGTGTGGCTGGGTTAACTCCAGGCTGTCAGAACAGGAGGTGGAGAACCTTAGTCCTAGCTTCAAGTCCATGTGAGCCTGGGTTTAAGTTCCATGTGTGGCGTTTTGCAGCTGTTTCCTGAAACAGGAGGCTCCTCTCTGGCAATATTTTGTAGCTGAAGTGGGTACAGCACAGTGTGGTGTTGGAAAAATGTTGTATAGCCAAAGGTTCTGCCCTCTCAAACACTTGGAGGTGGCTCTGTGTGCCAGGCAAATACCAAATGTAATTTTGGGAGCAGTTTTTACTTCAGTGGAAGAAGAGCCCCTTTTACAGAGACTCAGATCTGGAGCCCTGCAGGTTTTCCAGCAGCCTCATTCTGTCACTGCTCAGGGGGCAGTGGCAGCTGAATCTCAGCACCTCCAGAACAGGACTTGAACTTCCTGGAGGAAGTGTTGAGTTGGTGGATTTGATTTGTGCAGCCGAGAAGTTCAGGGGCAGGGAAAACTGCAAGCTAAAGCAACAAAATTCCCTGAGCTCTCCCTGATTTCCCTGGGACTGACTGACCTTTCTTCTCTGTTCCAGTGTGTAAAGGTTGCCATAAAGGACAAGCAAGTGAAATACTTTATCCACTACAGTGGTTGGAATAAAAAGTAAGTAGTGCATGGAATAAAAGCAGGATTTCTCTTTCCTTTCCTGGGAGATGCTTTGTCTGAGTGTGGGCTGGGTGCAGCAGCCCTGCCATGTCCCTGCCGCTGGCAGATCCTCTGGGACTGACCAGAGTGATTTAACACCTGAGCTGCTGATTTAATACCTGATTTATGGAACACAGAGAACGTTGCCAAACTGGCCATTTCCTGCAGAGCTGTCAGAGGCTGCTGGGAATGCTCTGGGACATTCTGGTTCTTCAGGGTGGGAAACACTGGAGTTCCTCCCTGGCAGAAACCTCTGCTATGAAAACTTCCTGGTTATGCCTTGGGAGGAAGGGCAGCTCCTACTGAGGTGGGGCAGAACCACTCAGATCCCCTGCCTCTTACCCCAGGTGTTCAGGGGATTTTGGAGCACAGCTTGCTGAGGGCTGGCTTAGCAGCAGGTGCAGCCTGTGTTTCAGCTCCAGCCTCTCAGATTAAAGTAAACATACAGATGCTTTTTCCTCCTGCAAAACTGGCAGGGTTCCAGGTGGGAGATGGCTGAGGGCTACAGGCACCTCTGTGGGATAAATGTTGAGCCCATTAGAGGTGAAAGCTTCCATGGGGTTGTTATATTAATGTACTTTTCTCCCTTTTTTGAGTTGTTTTCCACCCCTCAGATTGAATTTAGGAAATGGAGGGTTTTTTTCTAGGTGATTAAAAACCTCAGCTCTTCATACCCAGAAGTCTCAGAGGGCAGTTTCCTGTTTGGTTTGGTTTGATTTCAGTGCTGAGGACTCTTAGTCACAGCAGTCTTTATCTCTGTGATGTGACTAAAAGCTGAAGCTCATGTTTTAGATGTGACTTTTAATCGCATCCGCTCTCCCTGCTGCCAGAGGGCCAGGGGATGGCTCAGTGTAAACACAGCACTTACAGGGGCACAATCACTGTGTGCTGGCTCCTCTTAATGAGGCAGCATCAGTGTGGCCCTTCCTTCCCTTGTTTGTGCCATGGAGGGGCAGAGCTGCTGGCCTGATCCCGGCTTTTCTCGCTTGTGCTCTTTGAGTTTTCATTTTTGCCTTCAAGCTCCAATTAAGGACATTAAAAGTGGCATTGCTGGGAGAGCCAGGGCAGCAGAGCCTTCATCTGCACCTGTCAGGGCCTGGCTTGGAATTATTTTGCCAGTATCCAGAGTCAGGATAGCAGAAAGCTTTGTCACCTGGGCACACAGCACATCTGGAAGGTCCCTTGCAGCTGGACAGGCAGGAGTGGGATAAGTGCTTAGACAGCTGAGCAGAGCACTGCCCAAACCCCAGAGGCTTTGGGCACAGCTGGAGCTGTCTCTCTGCAGTCTGCAGCTGCTGCCCTTGCCTTCTCTCCACCCTCTGAGGTCCTGGTGCTCCTGCAGCAATATTGGTTTGGCCACATGCTGCTTCAAGAGTGGCAGCTGCTGAAAGCTGGCACAGAACTCTTCATAAAGAGCTTTAGCTGATGTACTTTGGAATACCTCGGCCACTTTTAATGTGTTTTGTTTGAGACAAGTTGTCAGATTGCTCAGCTGAGGCACTCTGTGTTGAAGTGGAATTCCTGCTGTAATGGCAATTTCCCCAACACCTGTTCTCTTAAATCGTTCAGATTCTGCAAATATTCATGCCACCTTGGTTCCCTTCACAGACAGAAATCAGAGCTCTTCTCCTTACAGTAAGATCCTATCCTGAATTTGTTAACCTATAAAATGTTGAAATAGATAAAGGAAACTTTCTCAGTAATATGCTCTGGCTACAGATATCCCATAATTTTGTAAGCATAGAGTATTTTTTCCCGCGTGATGCTGCTTTTGAATTAGACTGTTCTCTCCCTCCTAAATTGCCCATCCCTCAAGTTTGGGAGGCTGGAAATGCCAGAGGGTTACACTTCCCTGGATAGATCATTCCAGCTCCAGTCCGTTTGGTGACTTTGGCCTTGAGCTGTGCCAGTCCATGACTTGACACAAAGCAGAGTTTAGTCCCAAATTCTGTGAAGCTTTTAATTGACTGTTGTGTGTAGAAGGCAATCATGGGAGGGCTTTGAGTGATGATTTATTTCCCTCTGGGTTTTTTCCAGCTGGGATGAATGGGTTCCAGAAAGCAGAGTGCTCAAATACGTGGATACCAACCTGCAGAAACAAAAAGAACTCCAGAAGGCCAACCAGTGAGTAGTGGGGAAGGAGGGATTGTCAGGGAATGCTTGTTCAAGAGCTTCCATCCACAGTTATCAGGGGAAGCTACTGCGTTTCAAACCAAAACCAAAGAAGCTTCTTTTCCCACCAAAATCTTATTTCTGAACACGCTCTGTTTAAAGGGAACAGTATGCAGAGGGGAAGATGAGAGGAGCTGCTCCAGGCAAGAAGACTTCTGGTCTGCAGCAGAAGAATGTTGAAGTGTAAGATTCTTTTTATTTAAAAATAAAAATCCCACCCCCCAACGCAGCCCAAAACACCTCCCAGACTTTGGCTCATCAGTTTTACTTTAATGGCTCTGCAGCTCAACTCCATCTCTTGTGGCACAGCCTGTGCAAAAGCACTTTAATGGCACCAAAAAGGCCTTTGTTAAAGTATTTCATTTTAAATGCCTTTTAGATGGTGCACAGTTAATGTTGAATTGAGGTGCTGAGCAGACACACTCTGCATTTTTCTGCAGTCTATTGTTGGTGGCCTGACACTCAAAAAGTGGTGGTTCCTCCTAAGTCCTGTGTATCTCAGTAAAATCAGTTTCTCTATAGAATTTCCCAGCTCTCCCAAGCACTTTGGGATAAAATCCTCACAATGCCTTGCCTTCTGCCATGGTGTAGCTGTCAAAACTGCATTTAAAGAGCCTTTCTTTGTCTGGCTTTGACAAAACTAAACCAATAAATACACAATTAAAAATGGGTCTGCATCCTAAGAGACCAGAAGCAAGCTCAGCATCTACTAGAAAAACTGAATTTGAGCTGTGACTGTCAGATTTCCTTCACTCCCTCCTTTTGGTGATTCAGGAGAGATTTTATGGCAGATTTGTAGACAATCAGTCCAGCTCTGCTCATCTGTCATCTTCAGTTTGGGCAGGGTTTCATTTAATGATGAACATGGCCCTTGCTAATGGGCTGTTTTGAATCCCTAACTTCATTTGTGATCCTGGCTGTCACAAGGAAGCTGCTGAAATGCCACCAGTTCTTCAGAAGTGGATTTGGCAGCAGCCTCAGGGTGCAGGGCTCACTCAGGGGCAGGTTTGGCATGGAATGTGAGTCATGGCTTTGAGGAGTGCAGCACAGGCGGGGACAGGGAGTTGGGGTTTGCTTGGGATCCTGGGGCAGTTTCACTTTGGGACTGGCCAAAACCTGGCCAGGGCTGTCTGTAGCTGGCTCCTGGTCTGGGGAAGGGGGAATCAGTGGATCTGCTGGGTCCCCCTGCCCTGGATCTCCTGGCTGGGTGCTCCCCTGTGCCCAGGTGCTGAGCTCCAGCTGAGTCCTGCCAGCTCAGGAGCGGCCTGCACAGGAACCACTCACTCACTGCTGTCCTTACCTGGGGTCAGACAAAACCCAGCCCAACTCTGTAGGCAGCTGATAATGATAAGTGTCATTAAAACCTCATTAAAACAGGTCTGAATGATGACCAGCACTGATTTGGCTGCTGAAGGGGCTGTTGCAGCTGGGTGTCTCCCATGTGAGTGGTGGGAGGGAGCTGATGGTGGGTGTGAGTTTGACTCAGCTGTGAGTGTGTGTTGATTGCACTGCAGACTAATGCTTCCCAAAATACACTTCCAAAATCCAACCTCGGGGTTGTCCCCTTGTACATCAGAGCTCATTGCAGACACACTAAGTACTGGTGGTGGGGAGGGGAGAAACTGTTCTAAAAGGGTGACGCTGTCCATCTCTGTGGGCCACCTTTTGTGGCACTCCTGCAGGATCTGAGGGAAAGGTGGTTTATATTAATACATTGATTATATTAATATATTAATACATCTGAGATGTATTCCCCTGCTAAGCAGGCAGTGGTGGCACTGGTGTGAGCACAGCGTGTCCCAGCAGTGCTCAGTGCTGGTGAGCTGCAGGAGGGCTGTGTGAGGCTGCCCACGAGCTGTGTGTGCCCTGTCCCCAGGTTTTTCCGGCGGGATGGAGCCCACACCGTGTGCTGCCTGGAGACCCCGGCCATCTCCACACGGTGAGTGAGGCCTGGGGCGTGGCAGGGGCCACCTCCTTCTTCTTCCCTGGCTGCTGGGCAGGCCCTGGGAGCCCTCAGCTGTCCTGGGGCCTAGCCTTCCTCTCTCCTGGGTTCTTCCCTGCTTTTGTTGTTGGGTTCTGGGCAGGCCCTGGGAGCCCTCAGCTGTCCTGGGGCCTAGCCTTCCTCTCTCCTGGGTTCTTCCGTGGTTTTGTTGTTGTGTTCTGGGCAGGCCCTGGGAGCCCTCGGCTGTCTTGGGGCCCACCCTCCCTCTCTCCTGGGTTATTCCCTGCTTTTATTGTTGTGTTCTGGGCAGGCCCTGGGAGCCCTCGGCTGTCTTGGGGCCCACCCTCCCTCTCTCCTGGGTTCTAGACAGGCCTTAGGAGCCCCCAGCTCTCCTGGGTTCTGCCCCACGTTCTCTCCTGGGTTCTGGGCAGGCCCTGGGAGCTCTCAGCTGTCCTGGGGCTCACCTTTCCTCTCCCCTGGGTTCTCCCCTGGGTTCTGGGCAGGCCCTGGGTTCTAGACAGGCCTTGGGAGCCCTCAGCTCCTCTGGGTTGTGCCCTGGGTTCTCCCCTGGGTTCTGGGCAGGCCCTGGGAGGCCTTGGCTCCCCTGGATTCTCCCCCGGGTTCTGGGCAGGCCCTGGGTTCTCCCCTGGGTTCTCTCCTGGTTCTCCCCAGGTTCTGGGCAGGCCCTGGGGGCCCGTGGCTGTCCTGGGCTGCTTTGGCAGCAGGGCCCTGTTTGGGGCTGTTGAAAGCCCCTGTGCAGCTCCTCTGCCCTGCACTTTGTGGTGGGGCTGGGTGCAGTGGGAGGACACTCCCTGTGCCCAGCTGACTCCAGGCTTTCAGCCCTGCATCCTTCTAGAGCCTGCAGCTCCTGGAAAGCAGCACCGAGGAGTTTTCAGGGGCCTGGGGAGCAGTGCTGGCGTTGGAAGGGAGAGCTCAGAACCTGCTCCTTGTGCTGTGCCTTTGTTTGAGTCTGTTCAGGGTAACTGTTCTGCAAACTGCAGCAACTGGTTCCAAAAGCTGTGAAGCAATCTGTGATCAAATAGAAATATGTATGAAATGCAGGTTTGGGTTTGAAATAATTGCTCATCTTCTGGTAACTGGAAACTGTAGCAGAAAAAAAATGTGTAGTTAAAGCGGGCTGCCTGTGCAACACCTTCAGACTCTGTTAAATGTAGCTCAGCTGAATCTCAGCTTCCAAAAGTTTATTCTACATTTCATGGGCCTAAAAATCAGGAAACAGAGTTAATGGGTGCTTGAAAAATAGGAAGGGGTAACCAAGTGTTCTGGAGGGAAGATATGGCACTGAGTAACAAATTAGGGAATAACATCTGGTTGTAAATTACCTAAATGGAGTTTTAAAAAACTCTGCTTCTGTTCTAATGGTTAACCTGATTTTTATCTTGTGAATTAATCCTGGGAAGGGCTCCCTGTTCCTCCCTGTTGGCTTTGGGTTTGGAAGAAAATCCTTTCTCTTCAGTGCACCAGCCCACTGTTGGTGACTTATTGTTCCCTCTGAGGGATGAGCTTTATCCTGCCCACAGTTTCAGCCTCATTTCAGCTGCTTTGCCTTTAAACAAACCCTTTATTCTCCCTATCCCCAGCCCTTCCTCAGAGCTCTGCCTGTTTCCTGGCCCTGATAAACGCAGTCCAGAGCCTGAAAACAAGAGTCACGGAGGGAGTGCTGAATTTCCGAGGGATCAGTGTTGGCCTGGTGGAGTTTTATCCACCCAGTGCCCAGTTTTTGAGCAGTGGATCCAGGCTGCTCTTGGCAGGGAGCAAACTGAGAATAAATCATGGTACTCCAGCTAAAACTTGCTGAAAATGGGTAGTAAATAGACAAAGTGCCTTCTGCTGCTGCACTGGTAAAGCTGGAGGGTTTTTTTCAGTCTTTTACTGGAAGTTAATTCAGTTTAGTGAGATTTTTCTGGGAATTCCCAGCACTTCTGTTTCCTTGTGCCATATTCTGTCTGAAATAAAACAGCCACAAACCTCATGTAGTCCTCCAAGAGCACTTGGGAAGGACAAAACTTCCCAGAAATGGTGACTTCTAACCTGTTCCATGAGGAATCTTGTGGTACCATAGCTCTGAAGCCAAGCTGTAGCTTGTGTTTCCTCTGTGTGTCCTTAGCTAAATACTGCCCAGGCCCCTTGAGGATTGCTCCCAGTGCTTGAAACATTTTCTGGCTTTCTGCTGTGGCTTCCTTAAATATCACTCTCTTGACATGTGCACTAATTTGTGTTCTTCTTGCAGGAAAACAAAAAAGAACAAGCAGAAAAGTAAGTGTGTTTTATTTTGCATCTGAGTGGGTCTCTCTAGTGAAGGATTTGTAGCTGAAATAAGACCTGCAGCCTGCCCCAATAATTCCCTGACACCTTGTGCTGTCCCTCCTGGGCTCCTGGGGCTCTCCCTGCTCAGGAAGGGGAAGGTTCACACTTTTCTGCTTGGTACAAAATGTGCTCGTTCCAGTCTGTCAGGATTTTGGGCTCTTGCAATTGCAAAGCGAAGCTGGTCTGCTGAAATAATTTCCTAACTCAAACTTAGGTTTTCTTAATGAGATGGAGACATGACACAGCTGCAAAGCTGAGCTGCTGGGTCCAAAAAGTCTCCCCCAAAAATGTGACAGACTGCTGTGGTGCTAGTGCAGAAACCTCCCTCAGATAAGTGCCAGTGCAGCAGTTTAAACTGGCACAAACGGGGGACTCCCAGAATATAGAAGTAATATTTAAAACAACAACAAAGAAGCCCCAACAGGAGCAAAGGTGACCTGAGAAAAATCTGAGCCTTACTTTGAAATCCTTGCCCTAACTGTTGCCTGCTGTTTTCTCTGCTGCTGTGTGTGCTGTGCACAGCTCCAGGCATTGGGGAGGGGAGCAGCACCAGTGAGACTCCCCAGCCTCCCAGGAAGAAGAGGGCT
Source organism: Chlorospingus semifuscus (assembly GCA_035048045.1). NCBI lineage: Eukaryota > Metazoa > Chordata > Aves > Passeriformes > Passerellidae > Chlorospingus > Chlorospingus semifuscus. Next base: position 1,093,986 of record JAWWMS010000024.1, read on the forward strand.
CGGGTGGATCCAACTGTTGAAAGTGTGAGTATTTTCCATTCCCTCCCAGGGATTTTGGGTGGAAAACAGAAGGTGCTGTGCTCCCAATTAGTACCTGAGAGTAATTAGTCTGGCTTGGCTGTTCTCAGGAGGAGACGTTTATGAACAGAGTTGAAGTGAAGGTGAAGATCCCTGAAGAGCTGAAGCCATGGCTGGTGGATGACTGGGACTTGATCACCAGGCAGAAACAGGTGAAAATCCTGCCCAGCTCTGGGGGACACCTTCCACTATCCCAGGCTTGGTTGGGTTCTTTTAATGCCCAACTAAACTCTTGGAGTAACTCTTTCCTAACCTGTATCATCTTAACCTGCTGATTTCATCCTAGATATGTCCTGGTGAGAAAGGGTTTCAGTTCAGCCTCCAGGTACAAATGTCTGCAAGAATGAGACAAACTTGTATCCTATTTTGCATTTGTAGCTCTTCTACCTCCCTGCCAAGAAGAACGTGGACTCCATTTTAGAGGATTATGCAAACTACAAAAAATCCCGAGGAAATACTGATAACAAGTGAGTAGTGCTCGCTGCCAGCCCTAAACACCTCCTTGGCTCTTGTTGTTGGACTTGGATTCCATGGAAAATGGAATAAGGCTGTGAAACCTGACCCAGCCCCATGTCCAATGCCCTGTTCCAAGCCCAGGGTGATAGTGGTGCTCAGAAATCCTGAGGGAGTAATTCCAAACTGCACGTCTGCTTTCTGGATATGAGTTCTGCTTCCCCACTTGCCCTAAGCCTTTTCCTGAAGGAAGCGGATGAAACTTCCCAGAGAAGCCATGTGGGGTGAGCTCAGTGCCCCAGGGCTCCCTCACAGAGCCAGGGGCCAGGGAGGTGCACGAGGATTTGTAAACACTCAGATGGGCAAAGCCAATTATTGTTTGTAATTACCCCAGCAATCAGCCCTGAGCAAAACAAGGTGTGTTTACTCTGCAGGAGACTTTCCTGTTTGAAAGGGAGAACAGAAAGGGGAAGTAATTTTCTTCCATTCAAGAGGAAGCAGGTTATTGACTTGTCAGGGTGTTTTAACCTGCTCTGATGTAATTGTCCTGATGCCTGTTCTAAATTTGTTGGCAGGGCGGGGTGAGGGCTGTGCTCCTCTGTCACTGCCAGGTCCTGTACAGGCAGGGTGAGGTTGGAGGCCTGCAGGAATCTGGCAGGAGAGGCCTGGGAGGAAGGGAGCAGGTGCCTGAAATACTAGGGGATTGTCCCCCTGCTCAGTGCAATTAATTCAGTATTGCCCTTTAAACCTGCTGTGAGCTGGGATGAGATGTGGGTGACAGAGGCAGCTGCTGAATGTCCCCAGTGCTGCCTGTGCCTTCAGAAGGGCTGCTCCAAGTCCATCTCTGCTGTTCTTGGTTTGCCTGCATTCTGGCTCTGTTCAGAACAGCCCATTTTCCAGGGAGGTCTGGGATTGCATCCCTCCCTGTGGCTGTAGATGTTAAGGTCTCCAGACTGATTTCCTTGCAAGATGTGAAAGACCATCCTGATTTTGGCGGTCTCCCCAAGCCAAGCCTCGCCCCGGAGCAGTCCCTGTTCCTTGGAGCAGGCCTTGCAGAGCTCTGTGTCCCCAGGGAATACGCTGTCAACGAGGTGGTGGCTGGCATCAAGGAGTATTTCAATGTCATGCTGGGCACCCAGCTGCTGTACAAGTTCGAGAGGCCCCAGTACGCCGAGATCCTGGCGGATCACCCCGACGCCCCCATGTCCCAGGTCTACGGGGCCCCACACCTCCTGAGGCTCTTTGGTGAGTGCCACCTGGGCAGGGGGGATGGACAGCACTGGGAGGGGGTCAAGTGCTTGTTTCCCCCTCTCGACCCTGTGACAGGCAGCTCTGAAGAGGGGGTTCATTCCCTAAGGGTGGGTTCACTCCCTATCCGTGTACCCAAAAGGCTCAGAGCCATTGTGGGGTTTGGGATGGAAATGAATTTTTCAAGTCTGGTTGGTTTGGGTGAAATTCTATATATTGGAATAGATTCCTGGGCTGCTTTCCTGGGCTTACACAGTGACTTGAAGCAGTGTTTGTGACAAGTGTCCTTGCTTTGGGCAGTGCGGATCGGAGCCATGCTGGCCTACACGCCCCTGGATGAGAAGAGTCTGGCTTTGCTCTTGAACTACTTGCATGACTTCTTAAAGTGAGTACTTGTGAGGTCTTCCAGCAAGAAAGAGAGAGGTCAGGGAGCTCAGGCTGCTGTGAGGCTGCCCCTTCTCAGTGAATTGTTGTGTAACTGGGGCCTGTGTGTGGGATCTTCCCCACGGCTGCAGTGAAGCCTCTCAGACTCCACTTCTCTGGTTCTGTTAATCTGCACTCCTACCCTGTCCCATCTGCTCCTTGTTGCAAAATAAATGCTTCAACATTTATTTATAGCTGCTAAAAAAAGCAGATGATAATTCCAGCAAGCTATTAAATTACACAACAGTTACTCAACAACAATTGAGCAAATGTTTAAAAAGTGATGAACTTTAGGAATGTTATTTCTGGGACAGACTGTCACCAGAGCTTTAGTGTGCTATGGTTCCCTGTAGCTGTGGGATGTTCAGGAGGAAAACATCCTATAATAGTAAAACACTTCAGTGTGAAATGAGGTGAGCTTTGAGGTCCCTTCCAACCCAAATCATTCCGTGATTCTATGATTAGGAGCTATTGGAAGCTGAAAGAAAAGCCTCAGTAAATCCAGGACAACTCTGCAGCAGGGCTTGATAGGAATCAGCCTGGTGGCCAGGGAAAACCTGCCCAGGGATAGCCCTGGTCCTTTGGGGCAGTCTGAGGTAAATGTAGGTGCTGGAGAGCTCTGGCTGTGAGAAATGTGAACCCAGTGAGCAGAAATCCTGAACCCAGTCTGTGACAATTAATGGCACACAACCTTTACCTTTGGCCATTCCTTGTTTTGCCATCCTTCACTCAGCCCTTGAGGGTCCCTGTTTGTGCAGGCAGAGCTTCCTGGAGTCCTGTTCTGTTCCTGCTCCTTTGAGTAGAGCAGTACCAGATCAGTTCTTGGTACAGCAGCTGCCTGAACCTCAAACACCAACAGCTTCATCCTGTTCATCCTGAGCTGCCAAAGCTCACCTGGAGCCAGAGGTGCTCGGCAGCTCGTTTGGAATGGATTTTTTGGCTGAGATTCTCAAACCTTGTTGTGTGTCTGGGCATTCACTGAACAACAGAGGATTTGGGCAAGCAGCAATGCAATGTTGTTGTTGTTTTTGTAGATATTTAGCGAAGAATTCCTCTGCGTTGTTCAGTGCCAGTGACTACGAGGTGGCCCCTCCGGAGTACCACCGGAAAGCGGTGTAATCCACGGAGCAAGGCTTGGATCCTGCACCACTGTCCACTCCTGCATCCTGTCCTTCACCTCCCCGTCACACAGCTCCTGTAAACATAGAGTGGTTAAAGTTGTGTGTGTGAAGTGCAACTGCCACGTGAGTCCGGAGGATTCCTTGTTCTGCAGTGGAATCTCTTGTCCCACAGTGGAAGCTCCGGGAGCTCCGTGGTGTTTCTGGCTCGGTGTGTGCATCGCTGGGATGTAAAGGAATGTGTTCTGGTGTGTCATTGTCTGGACTCAGTGCTCGTAGGGCTGCTCTCCCCAGAGGCTCGGCCTCACTAACCTGCTTTATTCCATAGTAATGACAGACCACGAGGGCTGTGTCACCTGTCTCGGTGCTATTGACTGTCTCACTCACCCCAGTGACTTTTTGGTGTTGAAAGTTCAATGTTTGGTTCATAAATGTCTGCTTTTCATGGGGTAGTTGAAGGACTGTGACTTTTTTTTATATTCTAATGATAGGAAAATGCATTCTCATCTCGTAGTGTTTGGAAATGTTGGTCTTTGGCAGAGCTGTTTTACAGATCTGCAAATAAACTTTTTTAATTTCAGATGTGGTTTCTGGTGTTTGTGTTTGCATCGGTCTCTGCCGTGTGAGTGTCCTGGCCAGGCTGAGCCAGGGAATGAGGGGTTTGGATCTCTTAAAGGCATTGCATGACTTGGCTCTGCGTAGCTGCTCTTTGCAGGCAAAATACCAGGTTTTAATCACAGATGTTACTGCAGGAAGCCACAGTGGCCAGGGAGCTGGGACCCATGCTGTCCCAGGGCTGCTCTGGGGTGGGACTGAGCCTTTCCTGCAGGGGCTGAGGGGCAGGAGGGTCCCACCCATGTCCCCAGCATGGGGGTGAGGATGGGCTGGGCTGCCCGGGCTCAGGGAAGGTGTGAGCGCATTCCCTGGACGGGAGCCCAGCAGGGTCGTGTCCCACCCTGCTGCCCTGGTGCCCTCCTGTGCTGAGCACAGCCCCCGGTGGTGCTGGGGAGGGGATGGTCCATTGGATAAGGAGCTGTTTGAAAAAGCAGCAGGATCTGCTGTTCCATGGAAAAAGGACAATATTGAGCAATGGGGTGAGGGGAAGTTGCCATGGGAACTGAGGCAGGGCTGGGAGCAGCTGTGGCCCTCCCGAGGCGGGTTCCTGCTCGGAATTCTGTTCAGGGCAGGCAGGGAGTAGGGAAAGGGGCACTGTGGGTTCCCTGCCCAGCGCCAGGCTGGGCTGGAGCCATGTGGGAAGGTGGGTGCTCCTCTGGCTCCTGGTGCTGTTCCAATCACTGCCTGCTCGCCTCGGCGTTGTTAATTAGCCACTTCTCATTATTTGTCCTGGCCATTACCCGGAGGCAGGATCATGTTCCAATCTGAACAATGGATTTATCCTTTGCCAACCACCCCAAGAGTCAAAATGGCCTTTTGCTGTCAGTGCTCGTGCTCACAGAACAGGGTTTGTACCAAGGCCTGTTGGGATCCTCTGGTCATTCTCTTTTATGTGGGAAGGTCCCTGGGCTCCTGCTGGCAAACCAAGGTTCCCAGGGAGAGTTCACCTGGTGCTGTGTTGTCCCTCCGAGCTGGGAGCCTCTGCTCCCTCCAGCTATCCTGGAAAGGGTGAGCTCTTCCAGGCTGGCCTGAGGCAGGGATTGTTGGCTTCCCTCGTTGGCTTCCTTGGTGCCCTTGGCCCCCATGGAGGCTGGGTGTGCTCATGCCTGTGGTTCCTCAGACAGGGCTGTACCCCTGGAGAAGCTGAGGAGTTTGCAGGAAATGAGGTCTTTGCAAGGATGGACTGCTGGAGGCCAAGTCCCATGCCCAGGAAGGGAGGCCATTGGAAATGGAATCCCTGGCACAGCACGATGTTATAGAGCCTGGGGGAGCTCAGCAGGCCGAGCTCCCTGCTGGAAAAAGTGCTTTTACACATGTGAGATGATTATTTGAGGAGTGGTGGGGAGCAGTGAGGAGCTGTCCCTGTTGGGGTGACCCTGGTGGGAGGGCGGGGCTGTGCTGTGCCAGCACAGCTGTTGCAGCTGTGCCATTCCCAATGTTCCAGCTGTGCCATTCCCGATGTTCCAGCCGTGCCATTCCCGATATTCCAGCCGTGCCATTCCCAGTGTTTGAGCTGTGCCTCCTGCCCCACACTGTGTCCCTCTTTCCTTCCTTTTCCCCGATGTGAGGGTGGTTTCCTGTGCTGTGGGTGCGGAGGGCTGGGTCCCTCCTCGCCTCTTTTCCTGCTGCCCTTTCGAGCCTGGCCGGCGCAGCAGCGCCTGTGCCAGATGCAATCCCAGTGCTGCTCCATCCCTGCCCTGCTGCCTCGGACAGCCAGGAGAGGAGAGAGGGAGCAGAGCGATCCCAACGCTGCTCCATCCCTGCCCTGCTGCCTCGGGACAGCCAGGAGAGGAGAGAGGGAGCAGAGTGATCCCAACGCTGCTCCATCCCTGCCCTGCTGCCTCGGGACAGCCAGGAGAGGAGGGGAGAGGAGGGAGCAGAGCGATCCCTGTGGCACTGCCCCAGCTCAGCCATGGCATCTGCACAGGTGAGTGCCCCATAACCATGTCCCGGTGTCCTCCTGGCTGTGTCCTGCATGTGCCATGTCCGTGTGTCTCGGAGTGTGCTGGGAGCTGTGCCCTGCCCAGGGATCTGTGCTGGGGGGCACACATCACATGGTGGCACTGCATGTGCCCTGTCCGTGTGCTGGGAGCTGTGCCCTGCCCAGGGATCTGTGCTGGGGGCGCTTGGGGGCTCAGCCCTGACATGGCTGAGGGAAGGAGCCAGGGCTGTCAGAGCTGCTGGGGCTTCTGGGGCTCTCTGCAAGGGACAAGGAGCTTATTGCAGGGGATAAGGAGCTAACGGGTCCCAAAGCCCATTAAGGCTCCATGGGGCTCCCTGTTACCTGCAATAGGCACATGCTCACTGGGCTGTCTGCTCTAATGCCACACCAGGATTATGCCAAGGCTTTGCCCTACTCCCTTCTGTTAATTATTAACTGGAATTAATGAGATGAAGGGTGGAGAGATGCAGGGAGTGCTGCGGAGGCTGCTCCCCTGCCCCATCACCCCAAGGACCTGCTGGTGCCCCCAGAGCAAAGGCAGCACCAAAGCCTTCAGCCCCATGTGGGTTCTGCTGCCTCTGTGGCCTTCCTGGGTGCCAGGGAGCTGTAATCAGCTTCTCTGGAGTAAAGCAGCTTTCTGCAGCTGCCCTGGGCCATGAGCAGGGGGTGCCAGGGGCTGCCAGGAGCTGTGTGTCTCCTTGAGGACCCTGCTGCTGGGTGGCACTATTAGGTTCCCATTCCCATGGCTTCACCAGCTGCTGGAGGGTCTGGAAGGCCTTGGCCAGGCAGCACCCACTGGCCACATGAATGGGTGGAGGGTGGGAGTCCCATGGGATCCTGTCCCTGTCCTTGGCAGGAGCAGCCAGGGCAGCAGCAGGGCCAGGGAGCAGCTCTGGCTCAGCCGCTGCTCTCACCTGTAATTGGCACTGAGGGGTTGCTCAATGCAGCAGCGAAGGCTGCTGGCTAATTAGTTTATTCTCTAAAGCAGCCTCTCAGTAGCAGCTCAGTGATCTGGGAAAGGCCAGGGCTGGACAGGGGTGTCATTACCTCGTTAGGCCAGCTAATGGAGCTGGGAAACACAAACCCGTGCACGCTCCGCTGTGACACAGCAGCCGTGGGTCCGTGAGTCCCTGCTGCGGTACGGGCACCCCTGAACCTGGGGAACCTTCCCGAGGGACAGAGCTGAGCAGCTGCCCTGGCTGCCAGCCCTGTGACAGCCCGAGGGAAGTGGCTTTTCCAGAGGCCGTGCGGTGTGAGCTGGCTCGGGACCCCCTCCCTGTACAGCTGCGGGAGCGCTATCAGCCCCTCCTGCTGCCACAATCGCTGCTTTTGTTTCTCAGCTGGGTGGGGAGTGGAAACCCGGCGTCCCTTCCCGTATAAAACAACAGGGCTTCGTTATCCAGGGCCCCAGTGCTGCACCCATGGAGCTCCCACCCTTCTCCATCCCTTCTGCTCTCCGTGGAAACGGGATCAGCATCATCACCCGAGTCCCACAGCCCTGCTGGGTTATCAGGGCTGGGGCTCCGAGCTGGCACCAGCTGTGCCCTCCCCGCAGTGAAAGGATGCCCTGCTCCCTGTGCCCTCCCTGCACTGAGAGGATGCCCTGCTCCCTGTGCCCTCCCTGCAGTGAGAGGATGCCCCGGTCCCTGTGCCCTCCCCCATCTGAGGGGATGCCCCGGTCCCTGTGCCCTCCCCGCAGTGAAAGGATGCCCTGCTCCCTGTGCCCTCCCTACACTGAGAGGATGCCCCGGTCCCTGTGCCCTCCCTGGTCTGAGCGGATGCCCCG
>JAWWMS010000024.1:1114206-1126133 GCA_035048045.1 Chlorospingus semifuscus
GCTATCTCTGAAATCCTGCTCTGAGGATGGTACCTGGCTATCTCTGAAATCCTGCTCTGAGGATGGTACCTGGCTATCTCTGAAATCCTGCTCTGAGGATGGTACCTGGCTATGTCCAAAATCCTGCTCTGAGGATGGTACCTGGCCGAGCCCCTGGGGAGGAGCTGGAGCTGCTCTGGGGTGCTGCCCTGGCTGATGACAGCTCCCAGGATCCACGGAGCTCAGCAGTGATTCATGAGCCTGTTATGAGGATTTGTCATGCGTGGGCTGGCACTGCTCCGTGTTCATTAGCTGTCCTGTACTTTAGAGCTGTTTGTTATTCTCAAATTAGCCCGGTAATTACATTCAAACAAAGCCTGGCAGCACCTGTGTTTGGTTTTGAATAGACATGGAGATTTTTCACTTCCAATAAACCCTCTCTTCAGAGGAGGTTTGAGCAGTCTCAATACCTTTGAGAGCTGAAGTTACTCTGAAATACGTGCAGGGAAATTCCTTTCAGCAGGATCCTGTAAAAACAGGGATTTTTGTGCATAGTAAACTTACTTCCCCTGTTTATTACATAGCTTGGTTGTGTGATCGCTCCACCATCTCATCAAATAGCAACTTTTAATCCTCTCTGTGGCGGACAGAGCCATCCCGGTGGGTGTTTGGGATGAAGCTGGTCTCTGTTCTGCTGGAAGGAGGGGCAGAGGGTGGGATCCCTGCCAGCGGCAGCTTCAGAGATCCTGGTGACAGGAGTGCACAAGAGCTGCCTGTTTGGGAAACCTCATCCCTCTCTCCTCTCCCCACCCAGCCTGTTCCCTGCGGGGTGCAGAGGAACCTAATCCAGCCTGCTCTGGGGAGTTTTCCTCCAGGTGAAGGTGGTAGTGACGTGCCTTCTGATGGGAATGGCTTTGTTGTTACTGATTTGTGATGGAGGGACGCCACGAAAAGCAGCACAAAGTAAAAACCATGTTAGTTATTACCAATTCCACGGTTATCCAGACCCTGAAAGTGGAATTACCTGGTTTTGCCGGCTCCAGCTGGCTGCTGGTGCTTGGAAAATCATCTGAGCAGCCTGTTCAGTGCTCTGCATAGTGAGACAAATGCCTGGCATTAGCAGGAGGGCAGGCTGGAAAGTTGGATGTGGGCTTCCGTGGGGCATGAAGGTCAGGGGAGGTGCCTCATCCACCAGCATTTACAGGAAAGATCTTAATTAATGTCCTCAATCCCACTGGGACCACAGCAGCTCCCACTGCCGTGCCTCTGAGATTGCAGAGTACATCCTGACACCATAAATGTGTGCCTGGGACCTGGATTGTGATAAGGAAATGTGTTCTTCAGCAGAGCTGGGGATTGTGTCTGTACCTGTGAGATACTCACTGCTTGGTCTCTCTTGAGAAGCTGATTGGGGAAGGGTTGGTTTGTTGTTCTGCAAAAAAAAACCTCTCCTCTCTGGTCGGACCTTTGCAGATGGACCTTCAGAGTTCTGACAGTGGCCTCTGCAGGGGAAAGGCACCTGCTTGTTGCTGTAGCGCTGGGGGAACAGCTGGGGAGGGCTCTGCTCGGTCTCAGGTGTGTTATCCCCTCAGCTGAGCCTGGAATTCAGGGAAGGGGCACCTGGAGTTACTGGGAAACCACCAGTGGGGTTCCTGGTGGTGCTGTGAGCAGAGCTGGAGCTGCAGCCCCAGGAGTGGGATCCTCACGGTTCAGGGGCCTCACCTGTGGGGAGGATGATGGGACCTCACCTGGAGGGGGTGATGATGCGCCTCACCTGGGGGAAGTGATGGGGCTCAGGGGCAGGAGGTGATGATGGTCCTCAGCTGGGGGAGGTGATGATGCACCTCACCTGGGGGAAGTGATGGAGATCAGGTGCAGGAGGTGATGGCCCTCACCTGAGGGAGGGGTGATGGGGATCACCTGCTGATGGTCCTCACCTGGAGGGGGTGATGATGGTCCTCACCTGGGGGAAGTGATGGGGATCACCTGTGGAGGGCGATGGGGATGGGCAGCTGCAAAACCATGTGAAAACTCCTACCAATCCTCTCTCCCCTGGGAAAAGTGGCGCTGGGTTTTGTTTAATTAAGAGAAACCAAACCTGCCGTATAATTAGCGGAAAGCATTGTGCAAGGAACAAAGGGACACCTGAGCTCTTGCCCTGGTATAATGAGCTGTGATTATTAAATGAATATCTGAACAAGCTCGGGAGTCAGTGACAGCTGAGCTTGTTCAAGGTTGTGTCAACACTCCTTTCCCTGTGGATGCTGCCAGCTCTGTTAAGTGGCTGAGTTTCCCTCTGGGAAGGCAGGAGAGGAGCTCTGTGGGGTGACCCAGGGCACATTAAACACCTGCTCCTGGCCTGTCAGCAGCAGAGAGGGCAGGTACCACCTCCTGCTCTGGGCTGACCCCTTTGTCATGGCAGTGAAGGATGCTGCTTGGGTTTGCTGATTCCTCAGCAGCACCTCTTGCTGGGTGTGCAGCAGCATCAATGTCAGCAGTGATTTATAGCCCCAGTGTGCTGACAAATGCACATTAGTAACCGAAGGGGTGAAGTGGAAACCAGGTGTTTGATGACATAATTTTAACCCTTTAAAGGTTCAAGATCATTCACAGAAGAAGAGCCTGGTGCCGCTGGGCGCACAGGAGAGTTTGTACACGAACAAGAATTTTGTGGCACTGTGTCCTGACTGTGCCCTGTGCAAGGACACAGAGCAGTTTGTCAGCCAGGCTGATCCCAGTGCCCTGACCCATCAGCAGAATTTTCCAGTGCTGCTGCTGCTCTGGCTGGAGCAGTTCTGCCCTGTCCCCCCTCCCTGAGGTGACTTTGCCATGGCATCCTCAAGCACCCACAGCACTGTAATATTCCAATGTCATTCCTGGCCTGGCTGGGGTTGTTCCTCGGAGCAAGTTTGGTTCCAGGAAGCTTTATTCAGGCTCGTGCTAATGTGTTTGTTCTTGGGAAAAAATCTCTTTGTGATTCATTTGCATTTAGTTAAGTGGAATTAGAGCTTGTTTGTGGGGTGAAGCTGAAGAAACACAACTGGCAATTTGTGGTGCAGCAGAAGCTTTGTGGTGCAGCCTGTTTACAGGTGCATTGTAATTTTCAGGCTCCGTAGAAAGGAGAGTTAATGCTTTATCGCTTTGGAATGTAGCAATTAAAAATATTTAAAAGAGTGGAGGTTCAGTGCAGGCCTGGGAGTTCAGTATCCTGGGCTGATGTGCAGACATAATTACACAGATAAGCTCCATGCTTATCTGCTTGGAGTTCACATGACCTTTTGTGTAGAAGCAACTTATGGAGTACTTTGTCAGTATTTAAATATTAATGCTAGCAAGCACATGCTGGGGCATCTGAGGCTGATCCTGTTTGCACCACTCACTGCTGGCTGACCATGGCTGGGGTTTGCTGCTCCCTTCCTTCCCCGTGTGCTCAGGGCTGGTCCCTGATGCAGCACTCACACCAGGTTTCATCACCCTGACATCTCCTGGTGCTTTAATGAATGGCAGCACACAGATCAATGGGGCCTTGCCTGAGAGCTCAGAAATTGCAGCTAATGGAGCCCTGGGCAGGCAGGAGCTGTGCTGCTCCCGCTGGCAGCTGGACTCTGACCCTGCTCCTGTTTAAAAAGGAAACATTTCTGCTGTGGGGTGAAGCCAGGCTGCAGCAGCAGCTGGGCTGGCAGGGCTCCCCTTTACCCAGGTGTGGTGTTCCTGGTGTGTGAATCTGGCCCCAGGTACTGGGGATGTCCTCAGCAGAGCTGGGAGATGCAGAGCCCCAGCGGCTCTGATCACTTCTGCTGGTGTCCAGGCTGTGCCTCCAGGCTGGCGCTCTCAGGCTGTTTTATCTGTAGAGTTCTCTGAGTTTTGTGTTGGCCATGAGATATGGGAAAGTTGTTTGAGAACAAAACTGGGACTGTTTTTAGTTCTTTGAGCTGGCTTTGCCTCCTGCAGGGATTGTAGGCAGAGTCCTTTGGCACTTCCAGTGTAGCCCATGAGCTCTTGCTGGCTGGTGCTGGTGGATTTTCCCCTGGCACAGCCTGGAAGAGAGAAACTGGCACTGCTGTGGGGGACCTCTCACTCCTTGCAGTGGGAAATGTTCGTTTTGAGAGGATTTTTTGACCTAGAAGTCGATTTGAATTTTCTTGATTCTTAATGGGATCTTGATGGGGTATGCTGATTTCGGAGGAAACTCCCTTCAGAACAGGGAGTGCTTTAAGCTGTTTGTTAGGACACTGTTACCTGCCCTGATGACAGGCTGCAGTTCCATTTAAACACACCAGGCACAGCTGTTCAGGTGAGTTTTTGGCAGGAGTGTTTTCAGCAGATACCAAACCAGAGCAGGCCTAAGGGAACTGCTGATTCTTATCCCATTTTGAGCTGAGCCTGGCCCACTTTGTGGCATTGAATGGCTTTTTTATTCTGGGGGATTTTTGGTGAATGAGGTGGTAACACAAAGTGCTGCCTGTGGGAAGGTGCAGGGTGAAACAAGAGCCCTGTGTTCAGGCTGTGTCTGGTTTTCCCTTGCACAGACTAAACCCACATCCCATTCCTGCAGTCTGGCGCTCCAAAGCCTTTACACGTGGGGACAGACGTGTCCTGGGAAGTAAGATATGCCTGTAAAATACAAAAAATGCCATTTCTGCTCGCCCCAGTGGAGTTTAACCCAGTATGTGCAGTATTTTTTCAGACAGGTAAACCAAATTCTTCAGGAGAGATGGGTTTAGTGCAGTGCCCTTGCACTGCAGGGGAAGCTGCACCTGGGGAACATTTTTAAAAGAAACATTTTTAAAAACCAGTTTTCTAATCTAACTTACCCTTTCATTCTGTCAGTGCACTTCAAAAGCCTTTGTCACTGTGTGCCATTGAAAGGGCAGGGTGTGTCTGTCCCCATGTAGGTTTGATGACAAATGTACTCTGCCCTCTGGAGAAAGAGCAGGGACTCAAAGTGTGGGGCCTGGGGACGTGTGAGCCTGCCCTGGCTCTGAAAGGGGTGGTTTGGGTTGGACTGTGAGAGAAAATTCCTCCTTGGGAGGGGGTGAGGTCCCTGGATCCCAGGCCAGGCTGGACATTGGGCTGGGAGCACCTGGGACAGTGGGAGGTGTCCCTGCCATGGCAGGGCTGGGATGGGATGGGATTTAAATCCCTTCCAGCTGCTCCTGGGGTTCTGTGAAGGGCTGCTGAGTGTGTGTGAGCTGTGCTGTGCTGGCAGTGTCCCCAGAGCTCTCTGCTCTCCCGTGTGCTTATGTCACCCACTAATGGCATTACCGGGGCTGTGTCCCCGCTGGGCTGTGCTGGGGACAGGATCAGCCTGGCCCCGTGGTGGCAGGAGCTGGGCTCACTTTCACAGCTTTATCCCAGCTCGCTGTGAAGGGCTTAGGAGCTGCTTTGAGTTACAGCAGGTATTTCTGAGCTGGGTTAGGTGACCTTAGAGCTCATCCAGTCCCACCCCTTGCCGTGGGCAAGGATGAGTGCAGCTCATGAGACACGAGGAATGTCAGCAGGCAGATGGGGTGGAGACAAGGAAAACCTTTGGGATGAACACCTGGAAGCCACAGTCTTACCTGCATTTCTCACCAAACTGATTTTGGTCAAGTGGGGCTTTTGTGTTGCTGCCACTTGGGAGGTGTATTTATTCTCCCCCCCCCAAAAATATCCATTTTTAGCTTGAGGAGACAGACTTGGTTGTGGTCAGAAGACAGCACAGTCACTGCACTGTTTTGGAGTGGCTTTGTCACATGGATGCTAATTGCAGAGAGATGCTGGAACATTCTTTGGGGAATGTTGGTGCTGTGGGGCAAAGGCTGGTGCTCACACAGGGGACGAGGGGACAGCTCACAGCTTACTGGGAAAGAGAGAATTTGCCCAAATCTGAGCGATTGATTTAAAAATTCTCTGCTGAGAAGATCCATTTATGAGGTTATTTGCAGCCTCTGGAGTGTGTCCTCCAGGGTGAGTGTAAGTGGTTTTCCTGGCCCCGGACCAGGCTTCTCTCCTGCAGACAAAACAGTGCATTGCTTGTCTTGTTGACCTACTCCTCTAAATATGGCACTTGGGAGCTCTCCATTTAAATTTAACACTTGTGAAAGGGGATTCTCCATCTCCCTCCTGTTAATCATTGTGCTGTCTGTTTAATGTTTTCACAGCCTCTGTGACTCCTCTAGTTTCACATGTTGGGAGACAGACTGGCAGCAGCAGTAAGCTGAAACCAGGTTTTATTCAGGAAGGGTTTCAGCGCTGTAAAAGGAGAATTTTTTTAAAGCGGAGGCATGTGCGTTTTCTAATTTAAAATGGGTTACATTTCTGTCAAAATAGGATCACGCATTCCATCTGCTCGGCGGTTGTGGCTGTCTGAAGCCTGAGCCCGAGTCTGGTTGCGGCTCTGTGGCGCGGCGGAACGGGGAAGGAATTACTGCAGGGAGTATTTCAGTCCTGCTGTGTTATTAGTGGTGTGGGTGCCCGTGGCCGTGAGGAGGAGCGTGTTTGTCATTTCCAAAGAGTGCTTCTGGCCTGTCTGCGGGGCTGGGACGTGCCTGGCCCCTGAGCTCACTCCAGCGCGGGCACGCCGGGAATGTATTAATAGCTATTGCTTTCTATCGCCTGCCTATCAAGTAGTGCCTTATCAGAAAATAGATCGGGCTGGTGAGGCTGCCTGCGTGTTGTTTACGGCTCCTGGGTCTGGGCAGTATTTCCCTGAGCGCTGTCCGTCCGTCCGTCTGTCCGGCACCGAGCGCGGCTCTGGGCAGCACGGCCGCACGCTCCTCTGTGTGTCGCAGAGTGATGAAGGCTGAGGATGATGCCGAGGATGGGGAGAGCACCCTCGGGGAGCCGAGCTAAGTGAGGATGGCGCAGGAGGAGCCGCGGGCAGTGCAGGGCAGCGGTTCCTCGCCGTGAGCTGGGGCAGATGTGACCGGGCTGGTGGCTCCTGGCACCTCGAGTTCAGCATGATTTGTTGGTTCTCCTGTGCAGCCAAGGACACAGTAGGTATCTGGCAGCTCTAGCTGGGGTTTCATATCCTGGCAGGAATTTACAAAAATTACTGCAAAAATGTGAAAGGTTTGATTGTGGAAATGGGATGTAGTAGTTCTGATTAATTGATGAGTGTTGTATCTCCTTAGCAACTTCTCCTGCGAGGAATCTTCCTTAAATGTGAAATGTGTTTGTTAAATATATAATGATTTAATCGTGGAATGGTTTGGGTTGGAAGGGATCCTAAAGTTCATCCCATTCCACAACCTGCCATGGGCAGGGACACCTCCCACCATCCCAGGCTGCTCCAAGCCCTGTCCAGCCTGGCCTTGGGCACTGCCAGGGATGCAGGGGCAGCCCCAGCTGCTCTGGGCTCCTGTGCCAGGGCCTGCCCACCCTCACAGCCAGGAATTCCTGCCCAATATCCCATCCATCCTTGCCCTCTGGCAGTGGGAATCATTCCCTGTGTCCTGTCCCTCCATCCCCTTTTAAACTCAGTGCACCGTAGGCTGTGGGTACAAATGACTGAAGTGTTGGTTTTTTTAAATTACTGTTTCTGTTAATCAGAACTTTTGTGAAATGGGAGCAGGGACTGGCTGGGGAGCATCTGGGAGGATTTTCTGTCCATTTGGGTGAGTTGTGCTGGCAGGTACCAACCCAGCGATCCCACCCCAGTGTGAGCACCCAAGGTGAGGTCTCTGTCCTGTAGGGATGGGAAGGCACCAGGAGAATTTCAGGAGCACAGAGTGTGATGCTGTGCATGCACAGTCTCCAAGGTATTTGACGTGAAAAGCTGAGCCTTGCATGAGGAGGTGGCTTTGCAGGGCAGCCTGTCCAAGCTGGGGAGGACATGGCACTGGTTGTGTCACCAGTGCAGTCAGTGACTTCTCAGGCTAATGGATGTGTTAATTGATTGATGAGTCAGTGCTGCACCTCAGCCCGGCAGCACTGGTGCTAATTTCATTAGTGCTCTATTTTTATTACTCCTGTCACTTCTAGCAGGGCTGGACCGGGTTAGCTGCTGCTAAGCCTTCATGATGACAGTAATCTTGTTTATTGTGGGAAAGCGGGGTGAAGATTATCGCCCAGAGCTGTTATGGCTGGAAGGGCCCTCTGGAGATGCTCCAGGCCAGCCCCCTGCACAGGCAGGCTCACCTGGGGCAGGTGACACAGAACGTGGCCTGCTGGGGTGGGGATGGCTCCAGAGAGGGAATCCAGCTGCTCCAGGGCTCTGCCCCCTCTGTGGGAAGAAGTTCTTCCTCGTGTTGAGGTGGAAATTCTTGTGGTTTAGTTTCTGGCCACTGCCTCTTGTCCTGGGTACCACTGAACAGTGTGGAATCATCTTCTGACACCCCTTGGAGATATTTGTGTGGATTGATGGGATCCCCTCTGCCTCCTCTGATCGCGAGTGCAGCTCCCTTTTACAAATCACTGCAGGTGCAGGTGGTGGCAGTGGATTTTTGGAGTTGTTCTTTTTTATTTACCTTCTTTTACTTAAACAAACCCTGGGCTGGGGTTTCCTGGTTTAATGTTCTTCTTGTTGTGAGGAATTTCTGACCCACGGTGAGAAGTAACTTCATGCACCCACAGGCTGCTTGTGTCTCACCCTTACCAGCAAATCCTTTTGCTGTGCAGAGTTAGATTTGAATGTTACACTCCTGTTTTGAGTAAAATACTCCTCTGGAAGCCTTGTTCTTCCCTTAAAAGCTCCTTGGATATCCAGCCATCCGTGTCCAGCGTGGATGTGAGGTTTCTGTCCCAGAGCAGGTTCCTGAAAAGCCCTGAGCCATCCAGAGGGATGGCTTGGCAGGGAAGAGAACAAGCTCTGCATTTTGGGATGGGAGGCTTGGCCTGGGGCCTGAAAATCTGAGTTTGAAGTAAACAAGAGAGGAGTGGGGGGTGAGGGCTGTCTGGGGCTGGGTGGTGGTGGTCTGTTTATAACTGACTTGGGATTTCTCTGCCCTCCACGGTGCTTTGGGAACTGCAGGCAATTCCAAGCTATCAGCTTTGAATTTCTTCCTTCTGCAGCTCAGTCAGTAGCTGTTCTTCCCTTGAGCATCACACTTAGCTAATTTCTGACCCACTGAACAGTCTGGCACAGGCAGGAAAAGCCACGTCCTGGAGTGTGTTTTTAGTGCATCCATTTGTTGTCGGAATATGAAAACTGAACAAAGACCAACTGAAACAGAATGAGGAAAACCAAAGAAATTTGATCCCAAAGGTCTCCTTTAGGACCAAAGGCTGTCCCAGAGCTCTGCATGTTCAGTGCCAACAACAGTGACAGGGCTGTTGCACAAATAGCTCCAAACACCCTGGTGGGTGCAGCACTGTTTGTAAACCAATTTTGGATTTTGTTGTGGCTCAGCCCCGGTGGCTCGTGGTGCTCCATAAACTCACATCTGTGCTTCTGTCCCCCAGGTGAACCCAGACTGGAGCAAGTACGATGACCGGTTAATGAAGGCGGCTGAGAGGGGCGATGTGGAGAAGGTTTCATCCATCCTGACCAAGAAGGGGGTCAGTCCCACCAAGCTGGACGTGGAGGGGAGATCCGCGTAAGTGACTTCCCGAGCTTGGGAATGCTGCTGGGGGCTGCTGAAAATCATCCTCCTGCTCTAGAGTATGACAGTCATCCTCCTGCTGCTCCAGAAACCTTCTTGGGTGCAGAAATCTGTGTAATGCCTCATCTAACCCTAGCTCCACCAAGCTGGAGCCCAGCTGGCTGGGAAGGGAAACTCCCAAGCACTCTTCACTTGAGTGGAGATGAGTGTTTAAACACTTGCTCTTGCCAGGTTTGAGTGTTAGAGGGAAACTGAAACCCCCCTGGTATTTCACCTGGTTCACTGATCCAGGTAAATAATGATTGTTTCTCAGGAAATTTGCCTTGTTCCTTGGAGTAATGTTTGCAGAACCCTTAACTCTGGATGCTGTCCAGAGCTGGCCCCTGTAGCACTTCCCTGCTGCTTTGGCTTTCCTGGCCAATATTGCCATTTTTGTGTACAAACCAGCTGTGCCTAAGCAAGGTCTTTTCTCTTTTTTAGATTCCATGTTGTAGCATCAAAGGGAAACCTGGATTGCTTGAACACCATCCTGGTGCACGGAGTTGATATCACAGCCACTGATGCTGCAGGTGGGTTCCTCACAGGCCCTGAAAGGGCAGCCTGGAAATGCTCCCAGCTGGGTTTCATTCTGAAATAAAGTTAAGCTGGACCACAGGATGGCTCTTCCTTCTTTCTGTAGCTGGTGAAAACCAAATTACTTGTGTGGCTGGTTGCTGGTCTTGAGGAAACTGGCCTGTCATGGAATTCGTGAATGCAGCAGAACTTAAGGAATGTGGGTTTGTGCTGCTATAATTGTGTTTATAATGTGCTCCAGACTCACTGGTGAGATCAGCGTTTCTGGGTGAGAACAACAGGATGAGAGCAGTTCTGAATGAACTCGAGGTGAGGATCCAGTGGAATGTTGTGGGAGGTGTTTGTGTGCCCAGCTGAGCCTCAGGAGCTCAGAACCTTCCAGATTTCCTTGAGTGGTAGCAGAGTTTGTGGAAGGTCTTATGGAAGAGACAGTTAAAAACAGGTGCTAATTTTCAGGTTGTTACCTCAGAATTTAATAGAGCTGAGAACGAGAAAATTTACAGAGATAACTTGGCCAGCTCCTCGTAGGGGAGAGTTGATTTTTTAAATCCTTGTGTGGAGTCAGATGCAGTATTTTGAGATTAATTTCACAAAGTGAGGTGTAGAGAGGAGATGTCTCAGCACAGATCTGCAGGGACTGGCACACAGGAACTGCTGGATCTAAAATGCTGGGAATACTCCTCAGGAATTCTCTGACCCAAACCCTGAGCTGCTGTTCTCTGTTTTCAGGCAGAAACGCCCTGCACTTGGCTGCCAAGTATGGCCATGCTTTGTGCTTGCAGAAGCTCTTGCAGGTACTGAAAATACAGCTTGTCTCTCACAGCTCTTGTATTGAGGGGGGAAAGGTGGCTTTACATACACTGCTTCAAAACTGGGATGTGGGATTTCTTTCTTAACCAGTCAGATTGTTTTTTAAGAGTCGTGGGGAAAAGACTTTTTCATGTTAAATTCCAGGTTGGGACTGAAAGAGGGCTAAAATAAATAAGCTTTTTTTTTTTTTTTTAATCTTTTCATAGACTATCAAATCAAGTTATTCTTTGTGGTTCTTGAAGAAAATGGGGCTGTCTTTAAAAGACTGCTGTTCCCTGTCTGTTTAGAAACATCAACACTGCCTGCTCCAGAGTAGTGTTTGCTTCAAAAGCTGGGCATTTATAGCCACAAACTCTCATTAATGAAACAGTGTTTGAAGGTTGTCTTGGGTTTGTGTGATCTTCAATTTTTTCTTCATTTATCCCTGGTCAGTGTATGCCCATTTGATTTTTTTTTTTTTTTTGGTTGCTATTTTGAATGGGTTATTTTAAACTTTTAATTGATGCATGTCTCCATGCAGATATAAAGGCTCATTATCTGTGAAAAGTCTAATGAATTGTGCAATTCTTGTGCATATTTTTTACTTAAATCACGTTTTATTGCTTTAATTTAAAGCTCAAACACCTGATGTTGTAAATGCAGCCTGGATTCTGATTGATAACTGGGATTATTTATTTTAACAGTACAATTGTCCGACAGAGAATGTGGATCTCCAGGGAAGAACTGCTCTTCATGATGCAGGTGAAGGGTTTTCCTTTGCTGGTAACTGTATGGAAACGAAGATTTAATTATTGCATTTACTTCCAGATGGGCTGAATCCTTCTCTTTTAATTTTGGTGGCTGTAGAAGGAGAGAGTGTTTTATATTGTCATGACATTTGTCCTCAATAATGAACTGAACAGTGTTACAGAGCTTGGAGGTTTGAGATGTGTGACCATGTTCGCAGGGGTCTTATGTTGAGGGGAGAGACGAGGATTTGACTCCATGTTTCAGAAGGCTGATTTATTATTTTATGATATATATTACATTAAAACTATACTA
>JAWWMS010000024.1:1132954-1143732 GCA_035048045.1 Chlorospingus semifuscus
AACACATTACCAACACCAAGCAAAACAGAAAAAGAACCAGTCCAGGGACAGGGCTTGGAGCAGCCTGGGATGGGGGAAAGGTCCCTGCCATGGCAGGGGTGGCACTGGGTGGGCTTTAAAGTCCCTCCCAACCCAAACCATTCCATGATTGGGGAGCAGTAATGCAGAGCTGTATTTGAGATTTTTGCTGTTAAAAGCTAAAATACCTGTTCTCCAATAGGGGCAAGAATAACTTACTGTAAAAAACAAAAAATCTCTTGTACTAGTGATGCTCAGATCAACTGGATTTTAGGCAGTTTCCATACCTTAAATAGTGTCAGTTCCCATACTCCAAATAATGGCAGTTCCCGTACTAAATAATAAGCAATGAACACATGTACATGACCTGTCAGAGTTGTGAACTTCCATTTTTTGTGCCAATTTCCCCTCAGTCCCGGTCTATGCTGAGGCCCCTGGAGCTGTCCCTGCCCGCCCAGTCCCCCAGCTCCGAGAAGGAGGCTTTGAAGAAGGAGCTGGAGAGCCTGAGGAGCAGCTTTGGAGCAGCCAAGGAGGAGGTCAGCAAGCTGCAGAGGGAGCTGGCCCTGAAGGGCGCGGAGTGCAGAGCCCTGGCATCAGAGTGCGAGAGGAGCAAGGCAGAGTCCGACAGCCAGGTCAGGCAGCTGGAGGACGCCCTGAAGGACGTGCAGAAGAGGATGTTCGACTCTGAGGGCAAGGTGAAGCAGATGCAGAGCCACTTCCTGGCCCTCAAGGAGCACCTGGCCAGCGAGGTGGCCTCGGGGAGCGGCAAGGCGACGGAGGAGCTGAAGGAGCAGCTCAGGGAGATGAAGGCCAAGTACGAGGGAGCCTCTGCCGAGGTGGGGAAACTGAGGAACCAGATCAAGCAGAACGAACTGCTGGTGGCAGAGTTCCGGAGGGACGAGGGCAGGCTGGTGGAGGAGAACAAAAGGTTGCAGAAGGAGCTGGTGAAGGTGGAGATGGAGCGAGATGAAAGGGGCAGGAGTGTCACGGAGTTGGAAGGGCAGCTCAGAGAGACGGCGGCCAAGCTGGCCCAGTCCGTGAGCGCAGAGCAGTTTGAGAAGGTGAAGGGTTTGCTGTCAAACGAGGTGAATGAGAAGGCAGGGAGGTTAGCAGAGGTGGAGGGGGAGCGGGAGAAGCTGCAGGCAGAGCTGGTGCTGTTACAGAGGGAGTCTGAGAGCCAGAGAGCTCAGCTGGCACAGCGTGTGAAGGCAGAGGAGCACGAGCAGATGAGGAGTGGGTTTGAGCAGAGGGAAGAGGAGCTGGGGAAGGCAATTTCTGAGCTATCACAGAAGAATGAGACTCTGCAGAAGGAACTTGAAAGATTGCAGGCTGATAACAAGGTGCTGAAGCAGCAAGTCCAAATGCTAAAAACTGAAATTAAAAGCCAGAATGTGCCTTTAAAAATTCATGAGGAGTTGAAGAAAGCAAACGATCTGGCTGTGGGTGACCTGACAAAAAAGCTTTTTGAAATAACAAAGAAGTACAATGAAAGCAAAGCAGAAGCTGAAAAGTTGCTGGCAGAGAAGAACAACTTAAATGAGAATATCAGCCACTTGCAAGCTGTGTACCTGTCTCCGGAGCAGCACAACAAAGAGCTGGAAGCTTTAAAATCTAATGGGACTGAGCTTGAGAAGCAGCTTGCTGAGCTTCAGAAGAAATATGATGAGGAGCAGGCAAAAGTGGGCAAGCTGGTGGCTGAGAACACAGGCCTGAGGGAGACCCTGAGGGACCAGTACGTGCTGGCCACCACGCACGAGGAGGTTAAAACTGTCCTCAACAGCACCCTGGAAAAGACTAATGGGGAGCTCTCAGACCTGAAGGGCAAAATTGGAGAGATAAAGCAGGAGTTCCTGAGGGTAAACGAAGAAAACGGAGCTTTAAAAAACAAGGTGAAACTCTTACAGAACCAATTAAAAACGGAGTATATCAGTTTAAAGGATCACGAAGCCACGGTAAATACTTTAAATAAAAGCGTGCAAGAGCTGCAGGAGAGCAACGCTGCCGTTAGGGCTGAGCACCAGAGGGGGCAGGATGAAATCTTACAGTTGCACGCGGAAATCGAAGCCCAGAAGAAGGAACTGGACACAATCCAAGAGTGCATCAAGTCCAAGTACGCCCCGGTGGCCTCCTTTGAGGACAGGGAGCAGAGCCTGGAGGGCACGGTGAAGGAGCTGCGGGCACAGCTGCAGGAGCAGCAGCAGAGGTGCAGGGGCAGCGAGCAGGAGGCGCAGAGGTGCAGAGAGGAGAGCGAGCAGCTCAGGAGCGGGCTCCTGTCCATCCAGCACGACCTGCAGCACAACTACGTGCTGGCAGAGAAGTCCCACCAGCTGGAGAGGCTGTGTGCCAGCAGCATGGAGGAGCTGAGGCAGCAGCTGAGGGCCCTGCTGAGGAAGCACACGGGGCAGGAGGGGCAGCAGGAGGGAGCCGTGGATCACGAGGCGCCGGCGGAGCGGCTGCAGGCGCTGAGGGAGGCTCTGGGCCGCACCGTGGAGGAGCTGCAGCAGGCCCTGAGCGGCAAGGAGGAGCGGTACCACAAGGAAACGCTCAGAGTCGGGGAGCTGCAGCAGGAGCTGGCCCGGCTGAAGGAGTCCTCGGTGCCCCTGGTGGAGTACACCCAGCTGAAGGAAGGGCTGGAGGGAGAAATGGCGGCCATCAGGCGCGGCCTGGTGGAAAAGGAGGCGGAAACGCAGGCCAAGAGCCAGGAGGTGCTGAAGCTGCAGGAGGAGCTGCGGCAGAGCCAGCAGGCCCTGGCAGAGCTGCAGAGCCAGGAGGTGGTGGCCGTGGCAGAGTACAGCTCCATGAAGGCTGCCCTGGAGGCCCAGGTGAGCAGCATGGCCGGCCACCTGGCCAGCATGAGCCACAAGTACGAGCAGGCCTGCGAGGAGGCCCTGCAGGCCAGGAGGAGCGAGCTGTCCCTCAAGGACGAGAAGGAGCTGCTCCAGCTCAGGAGCTGCAGCATCGAGCAGGAGATCAAGGACCAGAAGGAGAGGTGTGACAAGTCACTGACAACCATCATTGACCTGCAGAAGAGGATCCAGGAGTCTGCAAAGCAGGTGGAAGCCAAGGACAACAAGGTGAGATCTGGGGTTCGTGCTCCTGATGCTCTCAGCTCAGCATTCAGCTCCTGAGGTGCTCCAGCACTTTGTGCTGAGCATTAGGAACCCAGGGCTGGCCTAAAGCAGCTGAAATCCTGATTTTACGTTATGCAAAGTTTTTCCAGTCCCTTATATATTCTGGACATTGTGTAGTGTTTAAATTCTGTTAAAGCTTCAGACTTTTGGAGATATCAGCTCGTCCTTCCTCTGGAGCTGTGTTTGTTGGGCATCTCTGGCTTGCCTTCTGAAGGTTCACTGTTCTTCCTAGAAGTTAGACCTGGAATGTCCTTAGATCCTCCCTTTTTTCAGTCCCTTCTGTCACTGCTGGATCTGTACCTGCCACACCTCAGTGCCACGGAGCACAATGACAACCAGCATGTCAGCAAAGCAAAGTCCTCTCTCTGCAAGCTGGGACAAAGACCCTTCAGTGCTTGCTGGGCTTCATCAGACTCAAAAGAATGTTATAGAGCAGTCTGCAGTGAGGCATCCTTAAATGGCGTTTTCTGTGGTTTTTTTTTATTTAAAGATAACAGAGCTGCTGAACGACGTGGAGCGGTTAAAGCAGGCTCTCAACGGCTTGTCCCAGCTGACATACACCACTGGGATCCCCTCCAAGAGGCACAACCAGCAGGTGGAACTGCTCCAGAGCCAAGTGAAAACACTCCAGCAGCAGCTGGCTGTAAGTGCTCACACAAGGTGTTGTCTGACGTGCAGTAGCATTGCTTAATTCCCTGTGTAAACAGGGAAATGTGGATGTGCCCGCTGGAGCAGGGGGTGGGACTGCAGCCTCACACTTCACAAGTACACACTATCCATTGTTTGCTTGGGCTTTTGCCCCCGAGTTCTGCTTCTCTGGTTTTTTTTCTGCTTTCCTCTTCAGTTTGAGTTGCAACACTTGACAGCTTCTCCAGATAAAACGGATATAAGCAGAGTGGGAGAATTTGTGCTTATGTGATACTCTGCTGTAATCCTGCCAAGACCATTTCTGAATGCAGGCTCAGCTTTAGTCATTTCTTACAACCATAGATTTTTTTCTCACCTTGGAAGGCTGAGGTGGTAATTTCTTAATGGCTTTGAGTTGTGTTCCTCTGCCTGCAAGCCCTGGGTGTGTTGTTTGTCATGAAGCACTGACAGACAGAGCAGGGGACACATCCTGAGTGCTGGGATTTCGTGCACACCTCTGTGGCCTCAGTGAAGCTCATTATTAAAGCTGTGACTGGGCAAAGTGAGTTCTGCCCCTGCTCAGATTCACAAATACATCTATCAGAGTATTTGCAGGGCTGATTCTTATGAGGCAAAGTGTTCTAAAAAGGGTGGTTTTGACCAAATAGCTGATGCTGGTGATGAAGGTAGTGTGCAGGGCTGTCACTGTTGTATTGAGGATGGCTGAATGAAGCAACATGACTGATGTTTCTAGAAGGTAAAAGCTGAGTTTATTACACTCACATTCTTTTTATAGATAGATCTGAGAAGCTTGGACTTGATTGATGTTCAATTAACACTCCTTACACTGTTGGTTAACTAGGAACAACACTTGTAAACATCTTACAAGTTCAGAATACTAATTGTGGGATTGTTTTAATTCTTTTTCTGAGTTTTCTCAAAACTTCCCAGAGGAATGTTTGGGAAAATTTATCTGACTTTCTTTCTGACCAGACTCTCAACCACCACAATGGGCAGGAGCTGGGTTCTGATGGTCCTTTAAAGCTCAGGCTACTCTGTGATCATTCTCCCAGCAGAAGAGCAGTCACTTTTTTTCCTTGATTAGTGGAGGGGTTAAAACTTAAACCTGGAGATTCAGCTGTGGTTGGCGTGGCAGTTTGAATTCAAACCTGTAAATTCAGCTGTGGTTGGTGTGGCAGTGCCCAAGCCCAGGAGCACAGGGCTGGGAGGATCAGAGGCTGAGGGTGTGAGGAGCTCACCGCGTCCCTGTTGTCTCCCCTAGGACGCCACGCGGCAGCACCAGGAGGTGGTGGCAGTGTACAGGACACACCTGCTCAGCGCTGTCCAGGTGAGGCTGCAGGGTCCCCTGGGAGGGTGGGTGATGCTCAGGGGGTTTCAGTGTTTGTGATGGGTGTTTGCTCCTGCAGGGTCACATGGATGAAGATGTGCAGGCTGCCCTGCTGCAGATCATCCGCATGAGGCAGGGCCTGGTGTGCTGAGTGCTGCCGTGCCTGGGGAGTGAGAACTGCAGGGCCCTCGTGCTGATACTGAATTAGTGATGCTGGTAAAGCTGCACTCACAGCCTCCCAACACCAAACAACTCTCAAAGCTGAAGCATTTTCTCCTATCAAACACTAAACCAGGGCTATGGCGTTTCAGGCCTGGTACTTTTATCATGAGATGGATAAAAGGTATAGAACATCTTTTAAAACTGTCAAAATGATGGCATAGAGGTTAAATTATTTTAATGTCTGATTGACCACTTGTTAAAGCAGGACCTATACCCAGAAGCTCCAGTTGATCCTTGAACTTGAACTCTCGTGGGATGCTTAAAAATAAACTGTGCAGAGCAGTGTGGCCGAGTGTTGTAGCTGTGGATGTCCCTTAATGATTAAGAGAAAGTGGCTCATTTGTCACACTGGCTGAGCAGGATGTGCTGTGACACACACAGGAAGGTGTTTTGCTGTCTCTTGTAACTTGGCTGGCCAAGTTACAGCCTTTATTTAATATATAAGCTTAAGATTTAGTGCCTTCGCTTCTACAAGACTTAAAAAAATCAGGTTTTCCATCCAAACACTAACGCTCCCTGCCCCCAAGTGTCCCTGAATGCTTCAATCCTGACTCCTGCAGACTGGAGTGGCCTGGTTTGGGGAGCAGCAGTGCCATGGTGCTGCTGCTGCTGCTGCACAATTTCATTCCTCCTCAGGGTGGGACTGAGCAGCTCAGTGGGGCAGCTCAGGTACTGCATTTTCAAACACCAGCTCATGGAAGTCTGAGCTGTAAATGATGTGCTTTAATCTTATTGATGGGGAAGATGTCAGTAGTGAGGATTAATGGAAGGAGAATTTTTAATTGCTGGAATCTCCCCATGAAACAAGGCTTCATTTTTAACTGAAGGATGGTTTCCATAAGGAAGTTTTATGAAAAGAAAAAAAAAACAAACCATGAAATTCGTTACTGTTCAAGGGAAGTCTTTGAAAAATGAGCCTGTTAAGGAACAGGGCTGTTTAAATTGAGCACCAGTGAGTGCTGACCTCAGTCTGCTTTTTAAAAGCCTTTGCTGATAACCACCAAGGGGGAATGTGGCATTCTGATGCAGAAAAGCCAAACTTCCTCTCCATGTTCCTGAAAAATGAGGGCTGAAGTCAGAGTTCCCTGCTTTGTGCTGTTTGGGCTCCCCCAGCTGCCCCTCCAGGCCCTGGGCTCCTTTTTTTACACTACACTTGTGTTTATCTCCTTTTATTTTCTCCCTTTTTGGGCAGAGTCTTGTAGGATTGAAGAGGCCACGTGGAGGCTCCAGACAGTGATGGATGTGCAGGGCAGTTTTTATATAGAAATACCCTTAATATATTTACTAAATACCTGTCTGTAGTAAAACAGATCTGCTGCTGCTTTCCTTTAGTTTCTTAGAGGACTATTACAGAAAACATCTCAGAGTAAAGAGTTACTTTTTAGCCAAATTCTTTTATGATTGCATTACTTGAAACTTATTGGAGAGGATTTGTTTTGTTGTACTAACTGGCCTATTTTGATACTGTGTTTCCTTATCCAGGGAGTTCTAGGTATGTTTTTCTGAATCTCTCCCATATTACTTCAATAAAATGGTTTCTTCTTTTTTTTGTATTGTAGTGTCAATTCTTTTTAAGGTACAGAAATATCAGTGGAGTTTTGAGCTTTAATAGGTGTGCACTGTGTAAATCCTGGGGAAATGGGGGTGTCTGCAGGCTCATGGAACGAGCCAGTCCAGCCACAGCGCTGTCCCCTCCCTGGGGAAGGTTCCACATCCATGGCCAGGAGGAAATGGGAGGTCACCAGAATGTCACATGCCACCAGAGAGGCCCCAGGGTCCCTGGAGCAGCAGCGCCACATTAACGAGGTAATGGAGCCTGGAGCTGGGGCTGGCACGGGCTTCTGCTGTGGAACAGCTCTCTGCAAAGGGAAATTTGCCTTTTGTCTCCAGGAGCTGCCTTGGGGATGGCTGGGAATGCTGGGAGGTTGGAGTTTACTGCTTTTGTCATCTCGTGCCTGTGTTGCTCTGCCAACTCAGAAAATTGCCTTTTAATAGGGAGGCCATACACGTAATTGTCACAGCCATTAGGTCAGATGGATTTTACAGGAAGAGAAAAAGATGTTGAGCATTTAAGGGCCATTAAATTGTGCAGGTTTTCATTGGTGGGCTGCAGCCTCTGAGGCAGCACGATGCTGGGAGGGATATTTATTTTTACATTTGCAGAGCAGGGGAGGGAGTACATTGCACAGGAAAATAGGACATGAAAATGGGCTGGTTTTCCACTTGGTGAACAGCTAGTTTTATTTCATAATAATTAGTTTTACACTTCATTAAGTGATGGGGCTTTTACTTATATACTTTAAGAACACAGTGGAGAAGGTTTAAAAATTCTCAGCAGGGCATCAAGTTACAGTTTTATAATGTAATGAGGAATTTCAGAGGGAGATGGGATGAGAATTAGTGTGAGTTCAGAGACACTTCTGGTTGCCCTGGTCTCACTGTACAACTTGCTGGAGTTTGGGGTTTGGAAGGTTTTGACTTCTGTCCCGGTGGGGAAGCAAGTGAGAAGTGCTGCAGGATCTCAGCTCCTGCTGGGAGCAGGGACAGAAATTGGACATTCAGGAGTGATTTCTGCTGCTGGTGTGGGGAAGAGCTGCAGCCCAGCCCCGGCAGCACCTCTGGGTGCTGGGGGGAGAAATGGGAGATCAGGGGCTCTGGTAGGGAATTGCTGGGAAGGGTTTGGCTGCAGAGTTAAAGTGCAGCAGGTCCTGCAGGGCCTTCAGCAGCTGATTTCACAGGAGCCAGGAGCTCCAGCATGGACTGTGGAATTCCCAGGGGTGATATCCATGTTTTCCTTGCCTGGAGGGGAATGGCCCCCCCTCCTTTCCTGCGCTGCAGCTCCATGGAGCTGTCAAATCTCCAAAAATCAGATAAAAGGCAGCTCTGTGTGTGGATCTCAGCTCGTCAGGCTGACACCCTCGAGCTGCTGGAGGGTTTGGAGGTGCTGTGCTGGATCCTGCACGCTGGCACCGAGTGGGAGGGTGCACTGGGACCTCTGCTGTTCCTGTGTGTGCTCCTGACAAGAAATGACAGCACTCCCGTGCCCCTGCTCCTGTGTCTCCTGCAGCCCCAGGCTGTGATGTCTCACATCCCACTCCTGCTAGAAGGTGGAAAAGGAGAGAAATGAGTGGGCTCTGGAGCAGGGACTCGCTGGGAGGAGAGGGAGCTCCCTGGCAGGCAGCAGAGCCTTGTAGGAGGCTGTGGGGAGGCTGGCAGGATTCTCCTGGGGCTTCAGCTTCACCTGGAAAAGGGCAGGGTACAAAAATATAATCATTTGGGCAGCTTTGAAGAATTCTGGCAGTCTCTTTTTTCTTTTTCCTCTCCTGAGTGAGGATGTAAACAGACCTGAGGAAGAGGATGCAGAGAGAGGGCTCTGGAGATTCCCTGGGGGTGCATCCACAGATGGAAATCAATCCACACCCACAGAGGAATCCACAACCAGTGTGGGGCAAGGACACACCTGGGGTGCCACTGCCTGAGGGCAGGGTTAGATGGGATGGTGGGAAGGGACAAAACCTTCCCCAGTCACCTTTGCAGCATCTCCAGTGCAATGGATGGGGACTCCAGGGCCACATTTGGAGGTAAATTACACGGAACAAATAAACCAATCTGTTCCTAAAGCGCTCCTGTGCCTTTGGGAACCCCGGCCCTCACTGACTGCTGGGGGTTTAAGGGTATTTTTATGCATCCTAATCCATTGTTGCCTTTTTTTAAAAGTCAGCTGAACAAACCCCAAGCAGCACTGGGGCTGCTTGGGAGAGCCTGTGCTCAGTCCCTGGGGGACATTGCAAATCCTCCTTGTTCCAGGTGCCTTTGGGGCCGTGCTCCAGGTGCCTTTGGGGCCATGTTCCAGGTGTGTTCCCAGTGCCTCTGGGGCCGTGTTCCTGCTGTGTTCTGGGGCCATGTTCTGGTGCCTTTGGGGCCATGTTCCAGGTGTGTTCCTGGTGCCTTTGGGGCCGTGTTCCTGCTGTGTTCTGGGGCCGTGTTCCAGGTATTTCTGGCCCTGGCTTGGGATCACTGACACGTTCCCCTGTGCCATGGGATCACCTGGGTTCAGATCCCTCTGCCCCCAGCGGGATCCTGTCGGTGCCTTTCTGGAGCAGCTGGAAGGGGCAGTGCCCGTGGGGGCAGAGCAGCTCCCTGCTTGGCTGGAGCAGGCTGAGGACAGAGGTGAGGACAGAGGTCAGTGCCCTGGCACGGGGCCTGCCAGGGCAAAGTTGATGTGCCAGCCCTTGGGAATGTGTTTGACCTGGCGCAGGGGGTTTGACTGATCAGCACTTCCACCCTGGATCAGACACCTCACAGCAGCAAGGTGATGAAACAGTGAGATGGGGGCTCCAGGCTCATCTCCTCTGGCTCTGTATCACAAACTGCTTTGATCTCTGTTCTCAGCCCTCTGAGGTGACATTTCTGTGCAGGTTTGGGGTGTTCAGGTGTCCATTGCCTCCAGATCCTTTTTGGGGCCAGGAGGGCTCTGTGGTCTTCTAGGAAAGATCAAAACTGGAGGGGGCTAGGCCTGGCCTAGCAAAGCTGCTCTTGCAGCAGTGCCTGCTGGGCTGTGTGAGGAGGAGGAGGAGGAGGATCTGGCTCATCCCAGCTCCTGGCAGAGCCGCCTCTGGAAGCTGCACATTCCCAGAGTGGTTTCAGAGGCTTTTAATTGCCATGTACTGCCCCGCTCCTGCCTGCAGGCTCTGCTGGAGCCGCTCTGTGCCCTGTGGCTCCAGCTCTCCCAGCTGCCTTCCCCAGTGCCAGAGCAGCGAGTCAGGAACCGCAGCAGGGCAGGGCAGGGCAGGGCTCTGGCTCTGCCCCCAGAACACTCCCCAGGAATGTGCTTATCTGCCGCGTTCCCAGCTCGGGCAGGAGCCTGTGCTCCTGATGAAATCGAGATGCCCAGGAGAGGTTACAAACCTGCTCAGGGATTTTCCTTGGGCTGCACCAAGGTGTCACCTTACCTGTGTCAGCTGGATGCCTCCGGGGGCAAAGTGTGGAGCGCTGAGCGCCAGGACACGGGAATGGCTCCCAGTGCCAGAGGGCAGGGATGGATGGGATTTGGGGAAGGAGCTGTTCCCTGGCAGGGTGGGCAGGCCCTGGGTGCCCAGAGCAGCTGGGGCTGCCCCTGGATCCCTGGCAGTGCCCAAGCCAGGCTGGACTGTGATCGTGTCCACAGGGGTCTTAGCGTGAGGGAAGAGACGAGGATCTGACTCCATGTGTCAGAAGGCTGATTTATTATTTTATGATATGTATTATATTAAAACTGTACTAAAAAATAGAAGAAAGGATTTCATCCGAAGGCTAGCTAAGAATAGCAAAAGAAAAGAAAGAATGATAACAAAGGCTTGTGGCTCGGACTTTCTCACAGCTGACTGTGATTGGCCATTAATTAGAAACAACCACATGAGACCAATCACAGATGCACCTGTTGCATTCCACAG
>JAWWMS010000024.1:1200074-1212693 GCA_035048045.1 Chlorospingus semifuscus
CAATAATTACCTACACTACCATATACCTATCTGAGAGGGGATTTTGGAGTGTCTGGAGCCACGCTCAGCCCCGCTGCCTCCTTGGGCGGTGCTCGCAGGGAGGGTTTAATTCTCCCATAAATACTGCAGCTTTACAACAGCAGCCCCGCTCAGATAGGCAATAATACCCAGTTCTGCATTTCAGGTAAGGCTTTAAACTAAATTAAATCTCCTCAGTGCGGCTAATCAGAGATTAGCTTTGATCACAGCGTGTTAGCCCAGGCCAATCCCATTGAAATCCTCGGGCAGCCCCAGCACTGGGAATGCTCGGAACGCTGAGCCCCGGCCCCAGGGCAGGGCACGGGGGATTTTTCCTCTCCTGCTTCTGGATGGTTTTCTTTTCTCCATGCAGGGAAAGGTCTCTGTGGTGCTCTGGGCATCTCCTGCTGCCCTGTGCCCGTGGCTGGAGAGCTCTGGGGTGGGATCTGAGCTCTCTGGGCCTTCCTGCATCTCCTGCATCCAAGGAAAGGGTGAAGATCCATCCTGGAATGGGAAGAAATGGAGCTGGAGGACTCTGGGGTGGGATCCGAGCTCTCCCAGCTCCCAGCCTTCCCTCTGGGCCTTCCTGCATTCTCTGCTTCCAAGGAAAGGGTGAAGATCCATCCTGGAAATGGGAGGAAGGGATGGAGCTGATGAGGGGGGGTTTGCTAGAGCTCCTTGTGGAGCACCAGGATGCTGGAGTTCACATTTGGCAGTGCCATTCCATGGAATCCTGGGGTGGTGTGGGCTGCAGGAGACCTCAGAATCCATCTCATTCCCCCATTTGACCCCAGAACTCCTCTCATTCACATTTGGCAGCGCCATTCCATGGAATCCTGGGGTGGTTTGGGCTGGAGGAGACCTCAGAACCCATCTCATTCCAGCAGGAACACCTTCCACAGGCCAGGCCCGGACACCCCCAGGCATGGAGCACTGGTACAGGGTTGTCCCATCCCTTTTCCCGGCTGGGAATGCCCCGTGGTTGTTCCCCTGGATTATCCACAGCCCGGTGAATGTCTGAGATCTGAGCGCTGACCCGCAGCTGCCTTAGCAACAATTTCCTGCCGCGATCGATTCTGGGGCTGTGCGGTGGGCAGGAGCATTAAGCCAGCCTCCCTCCAGCGGGGCCGGCCCTAATGGGCTGCAATTACTCAGCGCTAATTGATTGGGCACGGCGGGGGGAGCAGCTCCCCTCCCTGCCGGGGTTTATGGCCGGGCTCAGGCAGAGGGGATTTATCCCATCCCTTTGCGTTCTGAGCCATCTCTGCTGGGCTTCCACCCCAAACCGGGCTCTGGGGCGGCCAGGGAAGGGCCCAGGGACTGCTGTGGGGCAGAGATATCCTGGTCTGGGTGGTGCTGAGGAGATGGGGAATGGCAGGGAGAGATCTGCCGTGGGTGTGCCAGGGGGCCCCAGAGATGCAGGATGACCTGTGCTTGGCTTCCTAGCCCCAGGAAGGCTTTGGAATAGCTCTGGTTGATCACAGAATTCCAGAAGGGACCTTAAATCCCACCCAGTGCCACCCCTGCCATAGCAGGGACACCTCCCACTGTCCCAGGCTGCTCCAAGCCCCATCCAGCCTGGCATTGGGCATTCCAGGGACAGCCACAGCTTCTCTGGGCCCCTTTGCCAGGGCCTCCCACCCTCCCAGGGAACAATTCCTGCCCAATATCCCATCCATCCCTGCCCTCCTCCTGTTTTGGGGCAGAATGTTTATTCCTGCAGCAGCCAGAGGGAGTCTCACCCCCCAAACCCTCTGTGCACCTCCTGTGCACAAATCCACAGGGATGTGGAAATCAAAGCAACCCCCGCTCCTCCTCCCTTGTTAAACCTGGAGGTTGAACAGCCCTGGGAAGGTGGGTAAATCCTGGATTTGTGTTCTCATCCCAAAGGCAGCCCCCTGGGAACTCCGGCTCTCTCCCATATCCCTGCCCAGTGGCAGTGGGCTCTGATGGGACTGGGCAGGGCTCCCCCCAGTAGACAGAGGCTCCCAGGCAGTCGGGGGGAGATTTTCCATCAGATGAGCACCAGTGCCTTTGAAGTCATCAGCTGCCTGCCTGAAAAATCCAACCCAGCTCAGAGCAGCTCTGGGAGAGATGGCAGAGCCTCGTTATCTCGCTGGCCTGGTGGGTTTGTGCAGCTGACACGGGGCATGGCTGTGTGGAACAGCACAGAACACCCAGCTGAGCTGGGACTGCAGAATTCACCCACGGCTGGGGGAGAGCCAGGCACTCCTGCAGGGAAAACCATCCCGAGCCCTGTGCTGGGCTCTGCTGAGCCAGAGCAAAGCAGTTCCAGGGGGCTTGGGGGAGTTTTGGGGAACCGGGAAACTTAGAGTGGAGACTGAGATCAGGAGGAAAATGCCAAAGTCTCCCCATCCATCCACTGCCAGGGTGAGAGGAAATGGCCTCAAGATGCACCAGGGAGACTTCAGTTGGGCATTGGGAAATTTCTTCATGGAAAGGGCAGGAGTCCCCATCTCTGGAGGGATTTAAAGCCACATGCATGTGGCACCTGTGGGCAAGAGCAGCTTTGTGGCCTGCTTTGTGGCTCCAGCCACTCCTCAAGGTTCTGGTGCTGTTCCCCAGATCTGGAGCAGCTCTGCAGGCTGGGCCAAAGGGGCCGATCCCCTCCATATCCCAAATCTGGAGCTGCTCTGCAGGCCAGGCCAAAGGGGAAAATCCCCTCCGTGCCAGCTGCTGGGCATTCCAGGATTCCCTGCTGCCCAGGGATCTGCCTCTGCAGGGGTTTATTTGCTCTCTGGGCTATTTGCTGCCTCTCCAGGTGTTTATTTGCTCTCCGGGGATATTTGCATCCTGTGCTGGGATATCTCAGTCCTTCGGGAGCTGTTTGCTTTGCGGTGACCTTTGGATCAGTGGGAGAGCCTGGGGACAAGGTCAGCCCCAATAGGAGCAGCCTTGCCCATCGATCCAGCACGGCCCAGCCCCGCTGCTGGCACACACCGTGCTGTGCTCCCTCTGTCACGGCCCCGCCGTGTGACACCGCGGCCCCTGCAATGGGTGGCACTGCCACCGCTGCCAGACCAGGAATTTTCCTCACCTCTAGCTCTGTTACAAAGCAATCCTTCCCTGAAATGGGCAAAGCTCTGGCTTGGCTGCTCTGCCGTGACTCACCAGGGAAATATTTCAGGGATCAATATCCTGAAATCCTGGTGGCTGGGCTAACAGGGCCTGGCTGGGCTAACAGGGCCATGCAGGGCCTGGTTGGGCTAACAGAACCATGCAGGGCCTGGCTGGGCTAACAGGGCCTGGCTGGGCCTGGCTGGGCTAACAGGGCCTGGCTGGGCTAACAGGGCCACGCAGGGCCTGGCTGGGCTAACAGGGCCTGGCTGGGCCTGGCTGGGCTAACAGGGCCTGGCTGGGCTAACAGGGCCTGGCTGGGCTAACAGGGCCATGCAGGGCCTGGCTGGGCTAACAGGGCCTGGCTGGGCTAACAGAACCATGCAGGGCCTGGCTGGGCTAACAGGGCCTGGCTGGGCTAACAGGGCCATGCAGGGCCTGGCTGGGCTAACAGGGCCACTCAGGGCCTGGCTGGGCTAACAGGGCCATGCAGGGCCTGGCTGGGCTAACAGGACCATCCAGAGCCTCGTTGGGCTAACAGGGCCATGCTGGGCCTGGCTGGGCTAACAGCCCAGTTGGGTTTGGGATGAACTGCGTTGTTCTGATGCCCTCCTGCACTGCTCACAGCAGGTAGATTGGTTGTACAAAATCAATTTTTTTCAAAGGAGATTTCCGAGACAACACCAGCTCCAGGAGCAAAAATGAAAAATGACCTGGTCTGTTGGAATGAGAGGAGCTTTGAGGTTCCTTCCAGCCCAAAGCGGAGCTGCAGCTCTGCCAAAGATCCCCTCAGCAGCAGACCTATGTCCCTCTGGCATGGAGGGGATGTGGGGCTCTGCCTCTGCTCAGACAGAGCCCCCACCTCACCCGGGCCATGAGTCTTGTCCCCCCTTTCTTCACACCCTGAAAATATCCCAGAGCTCTTCCCTCCATCTGCTCCCCCTGGCCCTGAGCTCCCCTTGGCCAGGCTGCTGAGATTGCTTCTGCTTTTTTTTCTCCCTGGAGGAGAAAAAAAAAATAATCCAAATATATTGCTGTGGAGCTTGCTTTAACTGGAAAACAAAAGCCATGGGCAGTGTAGTTCCAAAATATCATTTTCCATTTCCTGGAGCAAGCGCTGGAGCTTTCCAACCACTGCAGGCCCTGAGAAGCCGAGGAGGGCAGGGCTGTAAAGAGCTTTTTAGTGCGAGCTGTGTTCCAGTTTATGGGGGTGGCTGGAGATCCCCTCGGAGCCGTGTGCTAAGAGGTTATTTTGGATCCCGCTCAGGCAATGCCGCAGCCTGGCCCATTAAAAAGTAAATTTTTCATGTGGAGAACTGAACCAATCTCTGGCAGCTGGAGCACTTGGATGTGGGAAGGGGAACACAACCACGGGGTAAACCTGGGACTGCTTTTCCCACCCAGGGCTGCTGAGTTTGTGTTCTGACTGGCACCGGCCAAGAGTCGCTGTCACCAACGGCAAAACTCAGAAAGTGGACCCTGAAAAGGTGCCATTTTTGATATGTTTTATATTTTAAAAGTTAAAATCATAGACTTTTCTGTGGTCCAAAAGTTTTCCTTTGGGAAAACTCTTCAGATAGAGAGAGGGGGACTTGGGACAGGGCCATGGCCCTGCCCCAGCTCCTACAGCCCCATGGAAGGGCCTCATCTCACCCTCAATCTTGTGTCTCAAGCTTCTCACAGTGAAATATCCTGTGTGCATTTTGCACGTGTAATTACGGGGCAGGAGCTGGTGATAAAATAGTTTAAATTAATGAGATTATGAGGTAACCTCTGCTGCTGGTAATTCCTCACTCGAGCTGGCTCTGTGCAGCTCTCCATAATGAGTTTTCTGCTCCGCTGGAGCAGCTTTAAAGGAGCTGGGAGGGATCTGGGGGAGAGGAGCTGGAGAGAGGAGCTCAGAGCATGGCAGGGAAAGGTGACAGGCAGGGAAAGGCCCTTCCTTTGGGCTGGGTGTGGTGACAGCAGCGAGGGGACAGCTCTGCCTGCTGTCCCCTGGGCTGTCCCCAGGACAAACCCTCTGGAGAGGCTGCTGGGTGCAGCTCCAGCACATCCTTTTGGCCACGGGATCACTGCTCCTTCAGCAGGAAAAGGAGAGGGAATCCTTGGGATTATCCCCTGAGGAAACAGAAATAAGGAGGCAATGCCACCAGCCTGGATCTGTGGTGGAGATAATCAATGTCCTTGCAACCAAATCCTCTCGTCTGGGCCATTAAACAAGGCCCTTCTGCAAGGACAGAGGGTGAACACACATCTGGTTCACACAGGGCAAGGCAGTTCCATGGACTTCCCATTAATTTTTATGAATTCCACACTCAGGGTGCTGAGAGGAGCAGGGCTCCAGCCCCAGGACAGCTCTGAGCAGGCACATCCCCCTCTGCCCCAACCCCAGGGAATCCCACAGTGCCAGTCCCTGGACTCGGGGAGCTGCAGGCACACAGCTGTGGCTGCACTGCAGGAAAGCCTCCCCGCTCCCTCTGTCAACAATTTTATTTTTCAAACTGCGCCAAACGAGAGGTGCATCCTCTCTCTGCCGTGCGGCGGCCGCGTGTGTAACACCAGCACATAATTAACAGTCAAGATCATTTACATTGTCGCTTAGCTAATTTTCATAATGTTTTCTTTATTATCAGAGGAAGAAATTAACCCAAGAATTTATTTACATACTAGTCTCAAACAGTAACAGCTTGCTAATTGCCTGTTAGGTGATTAATAAGCTTACAGCAGATGCTAATGAATCGAGAGCTCACTGTTTCAAAGGTGCTCTTGCAGCATGCTTGTGTTTTGGCAGCTTAATTAGTGCAATAATTATGTACTTGTTGCTTCTTCTTTCAAGCAAATACTGTCAAATGCTTAAAAGATTAAAGAGAATTATATCGCTGAGAACTCGCTGTGCTCGAGGATTCTGCTCCTGCCGCTCCCCGCTGGAGCCGAGGCGGGAATAAACACAAAGAGGGAGATTTGGGGTGGGGTTGGGTGGAGAGAGGAGTGGGCAGAGCCTGCAGGGATCCTCAGCCAGCCCTGCTCACCCTTGGGAGCAGCGCCATGGGGCTTTGGTTGGGACGGAGATGGAAAAGCTGGGAAATGTGCAGGTGTGGCACTTGGGGACATGGGGCAGTGCTGGGAGAACGGTTGGGCTCCATGATCTCAGAGGGCTTTTCCAACCTGTGGGACCCCCGAGGCTGTGGGTGCTCTGCAGGTGTTTCCCTGTGCAGCTTTTCCAGCCCCTCTGGCAGATGTGGAACGGGAGGTGTTCCCCATCACCAGGGCGGATCCTGGGAAAGGTTTTTGTCCCGAGCAGGACCCTGGGTGGCCCTGGTGGTGCTGGGGGATGCTAAAGCTGCCTCAGGAGCTGAGGTTGAGTGTCCTGGCTGCTCTCTGTCCAGGAGGGGAAATTGTCCCCTCTGGCCGCTCAGGTGAGGTCCCACCTGCAGAGCTGCCCCAGAGGCCGTGGAGATGATGGCCCTGAGTGGCCTCCAAGGTCCTTCCAAGCCAAACCTTTCCATGGCTCCGTGGTGAGGCCCTGTGGAGGAGAGCAGTGCCTGTGCTGCGGAGCTGCTGTGAGATTCCACCTGCAGGTCAAGGAACCACAGTCAAACCCTTCAGGATGGTTGGAGAGATGTCCCTGCCAATTCCCCTGCCACCTCCGCGCATCCAGAGCTTGGAGACTCCTTCACAACCCTTCTCCCCTCCTTTCCAGGCTGGCAATTCGTTCCTGGCCCATCCCACTGCCCACACACCATGGTCACCTCTGCCAGTTCCCTGCGACACGGCACTCCAGGTGTGACCGCCCTCTCTGCGGCGCTCACAGCGGTGTCGCTGCCCCTCTCCAGTGTCAATCCCGGGGTCAGAGCCCTGCCCAGCCTCCCTGGAGCTCCTTGGGCCCCCAGAGCTCCTCCAGAGCCCTCTCTGCATGCCGGGGGCCGCGGGTGAAGTGCGGGGCCGCAGGAGATGGAGGACCGCGGTCCCCCGCGGCCGGAGCGCTGTCCCCGACCCAAGGAGAGGCTGGAGAGGCTGGAGAGGCTCTCCACGCTCATCCCCGGCCCCGCAGGAGCGGCAGCAGCCGCGCTGGCAATCGCTGCGGCAATCTCCGGTTTCCTTGGCGACAGCCGCGCTCTCCGTGCGGAGCAGCTGCGAGATGGAGCCGGCCCCGCAGCGCTCGGCTCGGCTCGGCTTTCCCGGGTCCGCATTGCATCGCCGGGGCCGAGCCGGGACAGCGGGGACCGGGAGAGCGACCCCCGCCGGCTCCCGCCGGCTCCCGGTGGCTCCCGGTGGTTCCTGGTGATTCCTTCCCTCCCCGGTGGTTCCTTCCCTCCCTTGTGGCTCCTTCCCTCCCCGGTGGCTGTTGCCGTGTTGTTCGTTCCCTTATCTGATTGTCACAGCGCGTTCCTCTCGATTAGGCACGCAGCCAGTTCGTTACTTAACCCGTAATTGCGCTCTAATAGGAGCTATCTCCGAGATGTATTTTCGGAGCGAGAGGTTCGCGCATCCCCCCGAGGGATTCCCCGGAGCGGCTCCCGGCACGGTTTGGCACGGCCCCGGGCGGTTTTCCTGGCCGGGGACTCACCGGGGCTGACCCGGCACAGCCAGGGGCTCGCTGGATTCACACCGGGGCCTCTCCCCGGGAATTCCCCCTGAACGCCATTCCTCGCTGGTTTGTTGACTTGAACCTTGGGAAAAACCATGCATTTCCCGACTCCAGCTGAAATCTCCTTATTTCAGCTGAAACGTGGGAATTTTCTCCCAAATTTTTTGAAATTTCAGCGGGAAATGTTGTGATTTTTGTCCTGCGGGATGAAGGAATAGCCGCGGGAATGGGCGGTGTTAAACCCGGCTGGATGCTGGAGGATTCCCTTTTCAATAACCCAAATTTCCCAGTTAAACGCTGATAAGGTGTTTTCCTCTCACCCCGCGTTCCTTCCCCGCTGCACGTGCAGGGGAGGGAAGGTATTCAATCTCCATCTCAACACATTAATTTTAAAAAGTTGGCCAGTATTTGCAAAGTGTTAAGCATATAAAAATTAATGTTGACAAATCTTCGAGGAATAGAATGAAACAAAAGAAATCAATTAAGGGAACAGCCCGCGGATATATTTTATAATCTAAACTGTGCTCAGCATCACATCGCAGTGGAAGTTACCTGCAAACCCTGGTGCCGGATGGAAAACCGAGGAGGGGAAGTTTGGGCTCAGGAAATATGGAAATACTGGCCAGAAGTGCCTGAAATTGAGGAATGTCAGTGTGGGGCTCCTCCAGGTCTCATCACAGCCTGGGCAATGTCCCCAGGGGCCCTGGACAGCACCAGGAAAACCTCAGTGCACCCTGAGGGTTTGCATGAAGTCTGCTACAAGGGGAAATGGCCTCCCACTGCCACAGGGCAGGGATGGATGGGATATTGGGAAATGGGAATTGTTCCCTGGGAGGGTGCCCAGAGCAGCTGTGGCTGCCCCTGGATCCCTCAAAGTGTCCAAGGCCAGGTTGGACATTGGGGCTGGGAGCACCTGGGACTGTGGGAGGTGTCCCTGCCATGGCAGGGGTGGCACCAGTTGAAGTGGTGCCTTGAGCTGGTGCTGAGCTGGAGCAGCAGAGACCTCAGAGCAGTAGAGGATGACAAGGACTGGGCACAGGGACTGTGCTCAGCGTGGGAACCACGAGTGCTCCCATCCCCATCCCCGAGTGCTCCCGAGCCTGGCACAGCCAGGGCAGGACCTCAGGATGTGCCTCCATCATTTCCTTCCTGCTGCTGGCCCAAGTCAGGGCCTGGGGCTCCAGGAGCAGAGTGGCACTGGTGGGCACCAGCTCACCCCAATGTGTGACCCTAGAACAGGATCCCAGGAGCCCCAGCTCACCCCAATGTGTGACCCTAGAACAGGATCCCTGGAGCCCCAGCTCACCCCAATGTGTAACTCTGACCCTGGCACAGATCCCTGTGAGCCCCAGCCCACCCCAATGTGTAACTCTGACCCTGGCACAGATCCCTGGAGCCCCAGCTCACCCCAGTGTGTGACCCTGGCACGGATGCCCCTGGAGCAGTGCAGGGCCAGCACTCCCCGCACTCCCCGAGTCACTCCCGCTTAGGCCGTTGGGATAAATGAGTCTGGATGTCTGTGTGATCCTATCAGTGTTATCTCAGCCGCTGGATTTCGAGGCTTCTGTGGCCTTCAGAGTAAATAAGTGTTTTCCCGGGGTGACACGGGAACCTGGGGAGGAGGGGATTTGTCTCACTGGCTCGGGCACAGCGGGAAAAGCCCCGCAGGGATTTCACCACCCGCTGTCTGGCTGGGCTGATGTCTCGTTCCAGAGACAGGGAGCCCCCACAGCAGCACCCAGGGCAGGATCCCATTTGTCCTTTCCCACCCACGCTCTGCTCCCGGCAGAATTCCCAGCTGGATGAGCTGGCCCTGACCTTGTGCGAGCAAACAGCTCCAGCCAGGAGCTCGCTCACCACCCCTTCCCCTCCTTCTGCAAAGGAAAATCACTGTGCTGACCGTTTCTTCTTACATGGTTTGATTTCATGCAGATTTGGACACCTTCATGGAATCTGGACATTCCAGTTCATGGAGTTTGGACATTGGACCATAAAAATTCCAGAGATCTGGATGGAAAATCCCAGCAGTGGAAGGAAGATCTCCATCCTGGGAAAGGGCAAAGGAAAGATCCATCAGAGGATTATCTCCGGCATTCACTTAATTTTATTACTTCGAGTGACTTTATTGCCTTCATTTTGCTTTCTGTTGCATTCCAGCACTTATTTAATAAACCTCTCTCTGGTTTAAATAGCAGTTTAGTTTTTATGGTAATGCTAAACTTAATCAGATGCTCAAATTAGCTTGAAATTAATTATATTGACAGCAATAACCCCGCGTTCCCTCTCCGTGTCCTGTGCACAGATCTCCTTCAGGCCTGCATTACATCCCATTTAGACACGGGAATCGGTTCCCTGCTGACGAGGGCACTGCTGCTGCTGGCAGGGAGGAGCCAGATGGGAAATTTGGGATATGAGCAGCACCTTCCCCTTCAGCTGACAAAACCTGAGCTTCCCCTGCCATCCCTTCCAAGGTTTTTTGGGCTTCCTGAAGGCACCACCTTGTTATGAAGGGGAACAAAGCCTGGAGGGGCTGATGGAGCTCATGGAATCATGGAATGGTTTGGATTGGAAAGGACCTTAAATCCCATCCAGTGCCATGGGCAGGGACACCTCTCACTGTCCCAGGCTGCTCCCAGCCCTCTCCTTGGGCAATTCCAGGGATCCAGGGGCAGCCACAGCTGCTCTGGGCACCCTGTGCCAGGGCTTCCCAGGGAAAAATCCCCTCCCAATATCCCATCCATCCCTGCCTCTGGCAGTGGGAATCATTCCCTGTGTCCTGTCCCTCCAGACCCTCTAAAAGGCTGGAGATGCCTTCCCTTTTCTCTCTGAGTTTCCCAGAGCCACCAGGTGCTGTCACCTTGTGCTGCCCTTGGTAATTGATGCCACCCTCCAGGGCTGATGAACTTCCCACGCCTGGCTGCTCCAAAATCCCACATTCCCTCCTTAACCCGGGGCAGGGCAGGTGGGAAAGGACAGGGATGGGATGATGGGATGATGGGATCCACAGGGAATTCTGCGTTTCCACAGCCAGGAGCGTTTGGGATGGTAACACCGTGTTCCCTACCGCCGGAATTCCGGCTCGGTGTGCGCTCGGTGGGAGCGGGGACAGCCGGATTCATCAATCCTGCTCAGCCTGCCCGAGCTCCCAGAGACCTGGGAAAGGCATTCTGGAACCTTCTGCAGAGCCTGCAGCAGCCCCAGCCCCTCTTGGCCTGTGCTCTGCCTGGGTGGGGGAAAAGTCTCCAAATCTGAGTGAAAAGCCCCAAAAGACTCGAGCCAGGCAATGGCTGCGCTGGCCTGATTGCCACCCACGGCCCGTGTCATTGTCATCTCCATGCTGGGTTTGCTCCTGATTGGCTCCGAGGCAGAGTCTATGGGGGCTGTCATGGAAGTTGTTTTTCCTTTTGGAATGAATAACTCTTGCGGTGAAGCTGACACGAAGCATAAATTTGTTAAATTACATAAACATTATTGCGACCCATAAAATTCAATGAATCCTCGTCGCCTGTTTACTCATGGCTGGCTTTGCTGTTTGCACAATGTAATTTAACGTGTCAATTTGCTCTCAAATAAAAAACATCTGGCCTTTTGACATGCCAAAAACACTGCGGAGAGGATCTGAGAAGGGAGCTGAAAGCCCAGGCTTTACATAGCAGTTAGCGAGGGGCTCTTAAAAGGGAGCCAATATCATCCAGATCAATTGATGGCTTCTTGGCAAACCTCCTTCTGCAAACCCGGCAAGATTAGTAAATTTTATCCTAATTAAAATAAAGAAAAGCCACGGACGGCTGGCACGTGCTTTGCAATTACATCTCCTGCCAATATTGACATCCACACTATTGGATTTTTAAACAATCTTATTATTTTGTAATCACGAATAACAAGGAGAAAATTATACTTTTATAAGACTTTTTTTTTTTTTATTCCGGACGAGCTGCGGCATCCCAGGAAATTAATTCCCCTCCCTAAGCCCCTTAGCTTGAGATTCTCCCGAAAATCTCAGACTTTGGGAGTCGGGCTCGCCGGAGCAGCCCCGGCCCCGCAGCCCCACGCTAAGAAAGGCCCTTAAATCCCAGCTTAATCCCTAATAAACCGTAATTCCTCTGGCTCCCGCAGACACACAGGGCAGCGCTGACCTAAATAGGGGCAGCGAGCGTGGCTGGAGCCCCTGAGTCGGCATGGAGCCGCTCCTGATTTGCACGGGAGACACTTGGAGTGATTGGGGATTAGGGGATGGGGCAATGGGCTGTGGGATCAGGGGATGGAGACAATGGGCTGTGGGATCAGGGGATGGATGGAGGCAATGGGCTGTGGGATCAGGGGATGGAGGCAATGGGCTGGGGGATCAGGGATGGAGACAATGGGCTGTGGGATCAGGGGATGGAGGCAATGGGCTGTGGGATCAGGGAATGGAGGCAATGGGCTGTGGGATCAGGGATGGAGGCAATGGGCTGTGGGATCACGGGATGGAGACAATGGGCTGTGGGATCAGGGATGGAGACAATGGGCTGTGGGATCAGGGGATGGACATTTGGGCTGTGGGATCAGGGATGGAGGCAATGGGCTGTGGGATCACGGGATGGAGGCAATGGGCAGTGGGATCAGGGGATGGATGGAGGCAATGGGCTGTGGGATCAGGGATGGAGGCATTGGGCTGGGGGATCAGGGGATGGAGGCAATGGGCAGTGGGATCAGGGGATGGAGGC
This sequence comes from Chlorospingus semifuscus, assembly GCA_035048045.1. Taxonomy (NCBI): domain Eukaryota; kingdom Metazoa; phylum Chordata; class Aves; order Passeriformes; family Passerellidae; genus Chlorospingus; species Chlorospingus semifuscus. The sequence goes on from JAWWMS010000024.1 coordinate 1,212,465, forward strand.
AATGGGCTGTGGGATCAGGAGATGGGGCAATGGGCTGTGGGATCACGGGATGGAGGTGATGGGCTGTGGGATCAGGGGATGGAGGCGATGGGATGTGGGATCAGGGATGGATGGAGGCAATGGGCTGTGGGATCACGGGATGGAGGCAATGGGCTGTGGGATCAGGGATGGAGGCGATGGGCTGTGGGATCACAGGATGGAGGCAATGGGCTGTGGGATCACAGGATGG
>JAWWMS010000024.1:1224571-1238706 GCA_035048045.1 Chlorospingus semifuscus
CTGGGAATGTCCATCCCAAACCCTGGGGCTGGGAATGTCCATCCCACACTCTGGGGCTGGGAATGTCCATCCCAAGCTCTAGGACTGGCCCTGGCTGTGCTCACCGAGGTGCCAGCAGGACCTGGACCATCCCAGGCTGTCCCTGAGCCAAGGGAGGGCGCTGGGCCCGTCCTGCTCCCTGCCCTGGCAGCAGATCTCGGAGCAGGCGCTCCCAGCCCGGCTCTGCAGAGCCTGCCCTGCTTCCCCCGAGCTGAGATTCTCTGCACCGTGCTGCCTTTTCATTTGCCAGTGCTTAAAAGGATTGGGGAGATTAGGAGATTTCAATTTAGCAGCAGGCAGGCAGGATGGCAGGCGGCTTCCTGCTCCTCCACAACGTGCCCTCATCAATAACAGCCCTCAGCCACCAAAACGCTCTGAGCTGAAAACAAGATTGAGCCTTTTGAAAAATGGGGAACCAAAGAAAAACAAAACAGCCCAGCCCCAGCCCCCTCTGCTTTCGGTTTCTGGGGATGCCAGGGGGAAATTTTTGGCTTGAGGCAGATGCTCAGCCCCTGCTCCCTGAGCTCACCAAAATCCTGCTTTGTTTGCCCAGCTCCAGGTGCTGCTCATGGAGAAGGAGGAAAGGTGGGAACTCAGGGTGGGGGATCCATCTGGGGGCAGCCTCAGCTGGAGAGACAGCAGTGGGGAAATCCCTGGGGCTGGGGGAGGTATTCCCAGCATCTGTGGGTCCAAGGGAGGTATTCCTGGCATCCCTGGGGCTGGGGAAGGCACCTGAGCGCCCCCAAAGCCAGGAGCAGCACCTGAGCATCCCTCAGGAGCCTGGGAGCATCCACCGTGCTGGGAGTGGTACCTGAGCATCCCCCAGCCTGGGATCAATCCCTGCCGAGCATTTCCCAGCCTGGGGCAATGTCCCAGTGTCCCCAGCCCAGAGCAATGTCCCCAGCCTGGATCAGTGTCCCCAGCCCGGAGCAGTGTCCCCAGCCCTGGGGCAGTGTCCCCAGCCTGGAGCAGTGTCCCCAGCCCTGAGCAGTGTCACAGAGTCCCCATCCCTGTGCAGTGTCCCCAGCCCTGGGGCAGTGTCACCACAGTGTCCCCAGCCCTGTGCTGCTGTTTTAACCCTGCGGCTCCCAGCTCTCAGCAGCCTCCATGGAAGGGTTTCCTTCCTTCCCCCCTTCCCTCCCTGCTCTCCCCTGCCTGTGATTGGAACGGGGCCTCCTGGGAGACGTGAACTCATCACAAACGGCTTCCCAGGGATGGGAGCAAATGAAATGTAACAAATCTCCATTTGCAATTTTGGGGGCACGTGACTGGAATGGGAATGGGGCTGCCTGAGCTCTGCCTCGCTGCCTTCCTGAGCCTCCGTGCCTGCTGCTGCTGCAATAAACCCTTTATCACCCTCATCCCTCATCCCCAGCACAGGGAAGCGGCCCAGCCCGCCCAGCGAGCCCCGGGTTGTGCTTCCACCAGGCCAGGAGGGAGGAGATTTCATCCTGGGCTTTTTGTGCCCCCTGTTCTGGGTGAGGAGTCTGGGGGGTTGTGGTTGGTGCTGTGGAAAAGCTTCCCTGGGGCTGCAGAGCTGCCGTGCTGTGCCAGCCCTGGGCATGCATTGTGCCATGTGCTGCCATGCCATTCCTTGGTATTCCATGTCATTACCTGCCATCCCTGCCATCCCTTCCATCCCTGCCATTCCCTGCCGTCCCTGCCATTCCTGTCATTCCCTGTCATGCCATTCCATGCCATTCCCTGCCATCCCTGCCATGCCATTCCATGCCATTCCCTGCCATCCTTGCCATCCATGCCATCCCTGCCATTCCTGCCATTCCCTGCCATTCCCTGCCATCCTTGCCATTCCCTGCCATGCCATTCCCTGCCATTCCATGCCATCCCTGCCATTCCCTGCCATTCCATGCCATCCTTGCCATTCCTTGCCATGCCATTCCATGCCATCCCTGCCATTCCATGCCATGGCATTCCATTCCCGGCCATGCCATGCTGTGCCAACCACTCCCAAAGTCCCTCCTTGGTTTCAGCCCTGGCTTTGGGGCTGGTGCCTCCCATCCATGGCGAGCCCTGGCTTTGGGGCTGGGCCGTGCCAGGCCGTGCCAGGCAGGGAGGGCAGCTCTCCCTGTCCCCGCTAATGCGGGCAGAGGGAGCAGGGAGGGCGGGCAGGCTGTGCTAACGAGGCACAGATGGATCTCCCCGGCTCCAGGGGTGCCCAGGGAGCCGTTTGTGCAGCACTAACAGCCCAGCCCAGCACAGCGAGGCAGGGACAGGGTTTGTGGCTGCTAACGGATGCTGGGAGAGCTCCATGCGGCCCTGAGAGCTCCGGGCTGGCACTGGCTGTGCCCCAAACAATGCTGGGGCTCCCGGGATGTGCCCACCAAGGAGGGGAAGGGAGCCTGAGCAGGGCCTGGGGCTCTGCCAGGGTTATCCCTGCTCCAGGGGGCTGTGCAGGGCAGGGAATGGCATGGAATGGCAGGGATGGCATGGCAGGGAATGGCATGGCAGGGAATGGCAGGGATGGCAGGGAATGGCATGGCAGGGAATGGCAAGGATGGCAGGGAATGGCATGGCAGGGAATGGCATGGAATGGCAGGGAATGGCATGGCAGGGAATGGCATGGCAGGGAATGGCATGGCAGGGAATGGCAGGGATGGCAGGGAATGGCATGGCAGGGAATGGCATGGCAGGGAATGGCAGAGATGGCACGGCAGGGAATGGCAGGGATTGCATGGCAGGGAATGGCAGGGATGGCAGGGATGGCATGGCAGGGAATGGCAAGGATGGCAGGGATTGCATGGCAGGGAATGGCAGGGATGGCAGGGATGGCGTGGCAGGGAATGGCAGGAATGGCAGGGAATGGTGGAGGAACCCATTCCTGAGGGTGGGGAGCACAGGGGGAGCTCCCTCCATCCCCAGAGCAGTGGAGCCCTGGTTCCTGGGAAGCTCCTGAAGGAATGGGAGTGCTGGGCCAGCCACTGCTCCAAGGCAGGGGTCTCCAGCAGGTTCAGGGTGACCCCATGGAAAGGCAGAGGCCAAGGAGGGAGCCCGAGGTGAGGAGATGGGCCCAGCGTGTGACCAGTGCCAAAACTCCCCTGGAAAACCCTCCAAGGCTCAGAGGGATGAGATGCCAGCACTGCAGGCAGGCTCTGGGCTCTCTGGGCTCTCTGTGTGATCCAGGGGCTGTGCTGGGCTCTCTGTGTGATCCAGGGGCTCTGCTGGGCTCTCTGTGTGATCCAGGGGCTCTGCTGGCCTCTCTGTGTGATCCAGGGGCTCTGCTGGGCTCTCTGCTGGGTCTGGGAATGTTTCCCTGTGGGATTTCAGCAGCAGAACACCCACACCACTGCCTCAACCCCTTTCCTCCTGCCAGGCCTGCCCTGATTTGTTAAAGAAATGATGGCAAAAGCAGAAGCCACATTGGGAGCAGCTGGTTCTGACCAGCCCTTCTTCCTCCACCAGCCCCGGGGGTTTTTGCTGCTTTGGGGTCCGACCTGGCCCTGCTGAGGGCGACCCTCGATGGGGACAGAGGCAGCAGCAGCCACAGCCCCGGGTTGTCACTGGAGGGCTGAGCAGAAACTGCTGAGAGGAAAGCGAGAGAAGAGCCGAGAGACGCAAACGCACCGGAAAAAGTGACAGAGCAGGGGAGCTGGGGCAGCCCCAGCGCAGGGGAGCACTCTGCACCAGGGCTGTGTGTGTGTGTGTGCCTTCCTTCTCCCCAGCCTGGCGCTGCAGCCCCCTCACTCCTGCCATTCCCAGCACCCAGGGGAGCTCCAGCAGGGAAACAGAGCCACCACGGCAATGGGGAGGATATTTGTTTTGCTCTCTCAGAGCCAGCCTGCAGAGAGAGGTGCAGGGAGGTTGGGTTGGCAGCGCTGGAATCCATGGGCTCGGGCTGGAGGGGGATGTTTGGCTGAATCACAGCCAAGTGCAGGAGACACCAAACACGGCCTTAAATCCAGGCTTATTCAGGAGAGATCTTTAAGCGTGTAATTATCTCTAAGCACATGCTTAGGTGCCCTCTAACCGGGGATGCTTGGCTGAATTAGGGCCGTAATTACCGGGCTGCTCCCGTGTTTACCCCAAGCGCTGCCCTGGGACAACCCCAGCGGGGCAGCCCGGGCACCCTGGCCCCGGGGAGGGTCTCGGTGTCCCCCCTGCAGCCAGCAGGTCCGGGAGGTGCCCCGGAGCCCCGGGAACGAGCGACGCCAGAGCCCTTGGAGGGGCCCGGGATGGGCTCAGTGCCGCAGAACCTCGCCTTCCTGTTGTGCAAAGCGCCAGCGCAGCTGTATCAGCCGCGATAAACATCTGCAGGCCCCGATAAACATCTGCAAGCCGAGCAGGGCTCCGGAGGCGGCGCTGGGGCCGGCCCGGGCACGGAGCAGCTGCTGCAGGGCTGCCCCAAGGGACGGACAGAGCGGGCAGGAGAGGCCAGGAGGGCTCTGGAGATGGGGGTGGTGGGTTTGGAGCTGGGCAGGAGAGGCCAGGAAGGCTCTGGAGATGGGGTGGTGGGTTTGGAGCCGGGCAGGAGAGGCCAGGAAGGCTCTGGAGATGGGGTGATGGGTTTGGAGCTGGGCAGGACAAGCCAGGAAGGCTCTGGAGATGGGGTGATGGGTTTGGAGCTGAGCAGGAGAGGCCAGGAAGGCTCTGGAGATGGGGTGGTGGGTTTGGAGCTGGGCAGGAGAGGCCAGGAGGGCTCTGGAGATGGGGGTGGTGGGTTTGGAGCCGAGGCTTTCGTGTCACAGGCACAGGAGGCCACCCCAGACACCGCAGGAAAGCAGGAAATGAAAGCGGATGGTGGCTCGGGTTGGTGGCTCGGGTTTGGGGCTCTCAGGAGCCTGGCAGGGAACAGAGGGACACGGGGGACAAGCAGGGGCTGTGGGAGCCAGTGCCAGCCCTGCCCTGGCACCCAGCTCCTCCCGGGACAGGGGTTCCCATCCTCACCGCTCTCCTTGTGCTCTTCTGGTTTGAGGTTTTGCCAAACCAACCCAACCCGTGTTTGGGATCCCTGCGGCTCAGAGTGGGGAAGAGCTCCCAGAACATCGAGTGCCAGCTGTGCCAGCTGTGCCCGACCCCCTCAGCGTGCTGCCAGCCCTGAGTGCCACCTCCAGGCGTTCCTGGGACGCCCCAGGAATGGGACTCTGGACAGGCTGGTTCAGTGCCTGGCCACCCTTTCCAGGAAGAAATTCCTTCTGAATTTCAGAGCAGGATCCCTCCTGGAGCTGCTGCTTTGTGGGAGCCTCTCCGTGCTCTGCTCTCTCCTGGTGGGACACCCTGGCCATGCTGCAATGCCCTCAGGGTGGGCACAACCCCTGGAAAGCTGCTCTGGGCAAAGTGCCCCTGCTCATGGCAACCAGATGAACTCCAAGGTCCTTTCCAAGCTGAATCCCGGCAGGATTGGATGATTGATGAGCTGTGGGCTCTGATCTGGGTGGCTCTGTGCCTCTGTGGTTCTGTGATTCCATGATTCTGTGGTTCTGTAATTCTGTGATTCCGTGTTTCCCTGATTCTGGGACTATGTGATTCCATGATTCTGTGGTTCTGTGATTCCATGATTCTGTGGTTCTGTAATTCTATGATTCCATGTTTCCCTGATCCTGGGACTCTGTGAATGTGTGATTCCATGATTCTGTGATTCCATGATTCCATGTTTCCCTAATTTTGGGACTCTGTGATTGTGTGGTTCTGTTATTCTGTGATTCCATGTTTCCCTGATTCTGGAGCTCTGTGATTCTATGATTCCATCATTCTGTGATTCCATGATTCCATGTTTCCCTGATTCTGGGACTATGTGATTCCATGATTCTGTGGTTCTGTTATTCTGTGATTCCATGTTTCCCTGATTCTGGAACTCTGTGATTCTGTGATTGCATGATTTTGTGATTCCATGATTCTGTGATTCTATGATTCCATGTTTCCCTGATTCCATGATTCCGTGATTCTGTGATTCTGTGATTCTGTGATTCCATGATCCTGTGATTCCATGATTCCATGTTTCCCTGATCCTGGGACCCTGTGAGTGTGTGATTCCACGATTCTGTGCTTCCATGATTCTGTGATTCCACGATTGTGTGATTCCACCCACCACGTGTCTGTGTGTGGCAATTTGGTCCCTACCAGCCCTGCAGCCCCCACAGGGGTGTGGGATCCCCCAGACCCAGCCCTGCACCCCTGACCCTGCAGAAACTCCTCTGGGCGCTCTCACTTCCTCCAGCGCCGCTCGCCCGGGTTCACAGGATCCCTTTCCGCGTCTGACAGGTTGCAACACCCAGCCTGGAACCAGAAGGGCGCTGATTAAAGAACAAGCGCCGCGTTTAACGTGGTGTAATGATTTCCACCGAACTTAATGGCTGCGAAACAGAAACGAGTTATCTCTGGCACATCAAAGGGCTGGAAAAATGTAGTCAACGGTACCTCTGAGCTATTCTGCATATCAAGTGGCGAGATAGCATCGTGAATAATGAAGGATTTGCAGCAGCGAGGTTGCACAAACAGCAGTGAAGCAACGCTCAGCACGCAGCTCCTCCCGGGCTACATCAAAAGGCCCAAGAAGGGCGATTTCCACAGAGCTGCGTTTCCAGAGCGGGGCTGCTGGCCTGGAGAGGAGCCGGGTGTGCCGCAGCCCAGCGGCCACAGCCGGGCTGGGCACGCAGGCCCCGGAGCTGGAGGGAGCAGCCCTGGCTGGCACCGCGGCTGGCACAGCCCGGCTGAACTCCCGGTGCTCCTGGCAGGATGGAGCCTCCCTCACCTGGCACCTGCTCCATCTCCCTTCTTTGCCAGTTGTTTTTGTTCCAAATACAAAACTGCCCAGGGGCAGCTGCTTTGTCCCTTCTCTGTCACCCTGGCAGTGCCCTTTCTCTCTGTGGTTTGGAGTCACCAGGTGTTTTATATTCTCCACGAGAATGTCCCTCAAATAAACATTCGGAGTGTTGAACTTCCCTGAGCCAGCTCCCCCTGCCCCATCCCTGGATGTGTCCAGGTTGGACCAATCTGATCTCGTGGAAGGCAGGGGTGGAGGGAGGTGATTTTCCAGAGCCCTTCCAGCCCAAACCACTCTGTGATTCTGTGGTTGTGTGATTCCATAATTCTGTGATTGTGTGATTCCATGATTCTGTGATTCTGTGATTCCATGTTTTTGTGATCCTGTGATTCCATGTTTCTGTGATTCTGTGATTCTGTGATTCCATGTTTCCGTGGTTCTGTGATTGTGTGATTCCATGATTCTGTGATTCTGTGATTCCATGTTTCCGTGATTCTGGAACCCTGTGGTTCCCTGGACAGGCTGTTCCCTCTGGTCCCTGTGGAGCAGGGCAGCTGGAGCCCTCCTGGACCTTTCTGTCCCAAGGACCCTGAAACACCTTCGGATGACAGCACAGTCTGCTGTCCCCATCCCAGGAGCCCCCGGAGCAGGTGGGAGGCAGGGGACAGGGCAGGTCCGAGTGTGCCAGTGCCACCTGCCCTGGTGGGAGGAGATGGAGCGGATAATGCTGCTGGGCACACTCAGCTCCAGAGCCGACATTCCCGCTGCTCCCAGCCGATGACAAAGCGAAGAAAGAAGCGCACTTGACTTGCAAATGGCGTTGGGCAAGAGCGAGGTTTGCAGCGCTGGCAGCAGCCCCGGGGCTCGCTGGGCCCGAGCCCGGCACGGCTCGGCTCGGCTCCCGCCGGGGATCGCGGGAGGAACCCGGCCAGCCCCGCTCGGTGGTTTCGCTCCAGAGCTGCAGCCGGGTTTGCTCATTGCTCTGGTATTTCTGGCACTGAGCTCGCTGCACGCCTTCCTCCCGCGCATCCTGCGGGGCTGAGCCGGCCTGGGCAGGGATTAAACCGGCCCAAAATTCCCCCGGTGGCTGCAGAACTGTGCCCGAGCCCTGGGGACACTGGGCCAGACTGGCACAGTGACACTGAGAGGTGCCCGAGCCCTGGGGACACTGGGCCAGGCTGGCACAGTGGCACTGAGGGGTGCCCGAGCTCTGCAGCGAGGGGCACAGTCCCTCCCACACACATCCCAGGGGTTTTTGAATTATTTTTCCGCAGTTTTACCCTCACCCAGTGCCTGCTTGTCTCGTATCCCAGGATTGCTGGGAATTCTGCAGAGCCTGGGTTAGGGCAGGAAAACAAAGTCGTGCCTGGACAGGAGCTCTGGGTGTTGCCAGTCCTTGGTTGGTCCGGCCTCACCTTGGGCAGCAGGACCGTCCTGACCCTGGGCAGCAGGAGTTCAGGGGTGGAAATGCAGATTTCAAGGGTGGAAATGCAGATTTGTGGCCTCTCCCATTGCCGGGTTTGCCTCTCGAAGGCGGATCCCCCACTGCCCACCCTGGAATGGAGCATTAAAGGAACATCAGGGTGGCTTTAATCACCAGTCAGAATCGATCGGGGCACTAAGGCTGGCTCTGCCTTGTCTGCAGTGCCCTTTTCCTGCTGTCCCCGTGTCCCCAGGAGCCTGATGGAGGGACCTGATGGATGACCCGGTGCCACCAACCAGAGGGGCTGGGCAAGGATCCCAAATCCCGGCCTGCCCCGAGCCCGGGGAGGGGGAGCAGCCCCGCAGCGGAGCCAGCACGGCTCCCCCAGCCCGGCTGTGCACAAAGGGCAGCAGAATAAGCCGGGCTTGTTTGTGCTCCCAGGCCGGCCATGAATAAAACATCTGCGCAGCACAGGCCGCCTTTGTCCGGCCGGGATTTCAATGGGCCCCGAAGAAATGGCCATTGTTCCTTCTGTCCCTGCCTCCGGCCACAGACCCTCCGCAGGACCCGAGCCCCGCGGGGAGGTGGCTCTGGCGGCCCTGGTGGCTCTGCACTGGGGGCCTGTCCCGCCTCTGAGAAGAGTCTTCCTCTCCAGTGAGTCAGAATCGCTGAAACTTTGGGTGTTCCAGGGGATGAAAGGTCAGGGCAGCTCTGCTGCACACCGAGCCCTCCTGGGGCTGGGATGGTTTGGGTTGGACGGGATCCAGTCCCTGGGCAGGGACACCTTGCACTGGAGCAGTCCTGCCAGGGTGGGACATCTCCTGCTCCACCTGGGACCTGACCAGGGCACCCCAGCCCACCCCTGATCCAACGGGGAACATTCCTAAAGAAACTGGGATTGCTGGAGAATCCCAGCAGGCCCAGGAGTGGAAGGACTGGTTGGTTCCCCCATCCCAGAAGTAACTGGGAACGCTCCTTCCCCCACGGAGCCGCGCTGCAGGCAACAGGGGAAGCTAACGATAACAACAATAATGAAAATGACGATAACAATAATTAATAATAATAATGAACAATAATAAACCAGTTCACTGGGAGCCTAATTGAGTTACTTATCCTCTCCAGGGAATTCCCAGTGGAATTATTCATCCCCACCCTGTGTCTGTCCCCACAGGAGCGTGGCCCCGTGGCCCCGAGCATTTCCATTGTCGTGTCCCTGGTGATGTGACACCAGTGCCACCCCCATGGATGTGACACCAGGACCGCCTCCATAGGTGTGACACCAGTGCCACCCTGGTGGATGTGACATCAGTGCCACTCTCGTAGGTGTGACACCAGTGCCACCCCTGTGAGGGTGCTCAGGATGCAGAGCAGGTGCCTTGAAATAATTTATTATGAACAATGCAGCTTTTCAAATATTCCCCAAAACTCCAGTTTGGATGGGTTTTCCACTTCCTGTGATTCTGTTTTCCCAGGATGAAGGCTCTCGGTGCCTGCTGGGTTCAGGGAGAAGAACCAAACCATTATAAGGTCTGATTTTTCTGATTTTTCCTTTATTTCTTCCCCCCAAAGAAACAGCAACGATTCCAGTGGTGCCAAATTAATGCCGAAATCTTCCTCCCAAACAGGCGGGTCAGACCTGGAGCCGAGGATTTCCCGGAATTCCCAGCCAGAGGTGATTTCAGCAGCTCCCACGGGGACATCCATGGGTGTCCCCAGCACCGATCCCTGATCCCAAATCCCACCGTGGAGCGCAGCCGCTCCTCCGGGATGGGTTTTTATAGGGCTGGGCTGTGGGGGAGGAGTGTTTTTGGGAAGGAGGAGACCTCCGGGTGCCGGCTGATCCCGGGGAGGCTCTGGGAGAGCCGGGAAGCAGCAGCAGGAGGAGGAGGAGGAGCGGCGAACGAGCCTTGATTGCTCGCTCCAGGCGTGTTGGCTCCGCACGCATAAAAACAATAATTAAACCTAAGATGTGGGAGGATTATTAAAGGTTTTATGGCATCTAATCCTTTTTGAACCCTTTCTGTAGGCTGGAATCTGAGGCTGGAGCAATAAAAATGCAAACTACACCCAGATTCATTCCGGGCACCGTCATTTTCCCTCCGCAGCCCCTGCCCTCGGTGGTTGCGGGCTGTGGGAGCCGGGAGCGGCGTCACCTCGTGCTGCTGAGAGCAGGAGAATGCCGGGTCCCGGTGGGATCCGAGCTTTGGGAGCCTCGGGGCTCGCATCGCACCCAGCAGGATGCGGGACCACGGGTGTGTGTGGAAATGGATCCATGGATGTCCCAATCCCACCTCCCAGCAGAGCCCCTCAGGTGCTCCCATCCCTCCACAAACAGAACTGAGCAATTCTGGTGCCCCACGAGCCAGAGAGAAAGAAATAAATAAATGATTTTTTTTTTTATTTTTTTAAAATCAGGCTTTAGTGCAATACAACAAGGCGCCTTTCGCGTTTCAAAGCCGGGAGGAATTTTTTTCCCCCCTTCTTTTTTTTTCCTTCCTTGTTTTTTTCTACCTCCCCTCCTTCGGGATGGCTTATCTCCATGAAATTAGTAATTGGCATTTCTTTCTGAAGCCGGGGAGAGCGCCAGCAGCCAGTAACACCCACGCCACACTCCGCTCTCTGAGCGAGGCCCCGCAGCCAGAGAAGCGAGGCTAATAAAAGTAATAACAAGGAATTAAACGGGAGGGAAAGGAAAAAAAAATAAGATTAAAAAAAAAAAAAGAGGCAGAAAGCGCTGGAATCAGATTTAACTTTCCCTTTTGCTCCCCGGCCGTGTTTGGGGTGGGTGAGGCCGTGCCAGGGAGGGGCGGCGGGCGGGTTTCGGGCGCCCTTTGGGGAGCAGGGTGAGTCAGGGCGCTGGGTGCTCCCTCCCGCTCCCCAGCCGCCCTCCCTGCCCCAGCCCCGGCTGCAGACGCGGATTTACAAACCCCGTTTCATCTCCGCGCAGCCCCGAGGGCAGCCGCAGCCTTCGCCACCATCGCCGCCTGCTCCTCCTCCTCCCCCGGAGCTCCCGGCTCGTCTGGCACGTCGGGGCGGCACCCGCAGCCAAAACAGGTTTGGGTTGATGGTTTCCAGCTGCTCATCAACGCTCCTTAGCTTCATTAGGGGTTTTTTCCGTGCGTGCCAGCTCATCCTGTGCGGTGCTTGGAGAGCCCGGAGCCCTCGCAGGGCCTGAAGGGGCTCCGGGAGAGGGATTGGGGCCAGGGGATGGGGGGACAGGACACAGGGAATGGCCTCAGAGTGACACAGGGAGCGTTGGGAAGGAATTCCTGGCTGGGAGGGTGGGCAGGCCCCGGCACAGGTGCCCAGAGCAGCCCCTGGATCCCTGGAATGCCCAAGGCCAGGCTGGATGGGGTTTGGAGCCCCTGAGACAGTGGGAGCTGTCCCTGCCATGGGATGCCTTCCAAGGTCCCTTCCATCCCCAGCCACGCTGGGATTCCCTGAAATCGGCCTCCTGTGCTTATCCCGGGTTACCCCGGGTTGGTTTGGGGACAGGGACAGCCCCGGAAGCTGAGAGGGGCGCAGGGGCCGTTCCGGGCAGGGTGTGCCCCGTGCCTCACCAGGGCTGCGGCCGATCCCTATCGGAACCCCAAAATCTGGAGAACCCCCGGGGCTGGCGGGGGCCGATCCCTATCGGGATCCCAAACTCTGGAAAACCCTTGGGGCTGCTGGGGGGCGATCCTTATCGAGAATCCCAACCTCTGGAGAACCCCCGGGGCTGGCGGGGGCCGATCCCTATTGGGATCCCAAACTCTGGAGAACCCTCAGGCTGGCAGGGGCCGATCGCTATCGGGATCCCAAACTCTGGAAAACCCTTGGGGCTGCTGGGGGGCGATCCTTATCGAGAATCCCAAACTCTGGAGAACCCTCGGGGCTGGCGGGGCGGGCTCGGTGATCCCGGACAGGGCTGCACATCCCCGCCGGTCCCGGGATCCGCGCTGCGGGACACGCCCGCCCGTGGGATCGGTGTGGGAGGTGTCACCGCAGCCCGGCCCGGCTCGGCCCGGCCTCCCGAGCCGTCCCCAGCGGACCGAGGCTGCTGTATCCCGGGATCAGCCCGCCCGGCTCGGTCTGGCTCCGTTGGGTGTCCCAGCAGGGACACTGGGGCAGAATGGGGGGTGGAGAAGGGGCTGGGGGGCTGCGGGGCCGCTCCCGACCCTTCACGAGCTCCTGCTCTGCCCCGGGATTGGATCGGTGATTCACGGATCGGTGATTCACGCTGCTCCCGCACAGCTCCCGGGGTGGGGTCAGTCCCGGGAGAAACAGGAATTCCAGTGGGGATGGAGCACACTGTGATTTCCAGCAACTCCCAGTAACTCCCAGTACTGGGACCCCAGTAACTCCCAGTAACTGCTGCTGGGTCTGCAGGGATGGAGGAGGCTGAGCCCTGGGAAACAGCCGGAGATGCCCTGTGCCCTGAGCCCATAGTGACACTCCTTCCCATCCCTTTGCTATCCTTTCCCATACTTTCCCATCCTTTCCCATCCTTTCCTCCAGCCACACAGCAGAGCAGGAGCATCCATGAGAATCCATCAGGAATTTGGGATTAGCGTGGCTGAGCCCCAGCTCACGAGCACAGGCTGTTCCTGGGGTTCCCTGAATCAGGGGGTGGCTGAACAGGTCTGGGTAGAGCCCAGGCTAAAATTCCTCTGGATTTGGGCACAGGCTCAGCACCAGCCCAGCTCCCTCCCCCACCATCCCTGCTTCTCCCAGCAGTCAGGCCCAGTGAACCGCTGTAATTTTTACACTTTTAGCTTTCCTTTCCCAGCAAAGCCCAGAAACTGCCCTGGATGGATCGGGGGCCTGGCAGTTTGGACAGGTCCCATTTGCTGAGCTCCTCCTGCCCGGTGTCCCTGGCTGCAGCTTCCATCATCCCATTACACGGCTGCCAGCGGAAGGGAGGAACAAATTACCCCATAAATCAGCTCCTGCCAGGGCAGGCACAGAGCCATTAGGGAGAGGGATGGCACACAGGGGGATGGAGGCGGGATGGGAAGGCTGGAGAGGGCTGGGCTGCACCCAGAGTGTGCGCTGGGCCAGGCTCAGCTGGGCCGGGCTCAGCTGGGCCAGGATGGTGCATGGATTGGGCTGGGATGGTGCATGGATTGGGCTTGGCTTAGTGCATGGATTGGGCTGGGAGAGTGCAGGGATTGGGCTGGGATAGGGCATGGATTTGGTGGGGATAGTCCATGGACTGGGCCTGGACATTCCTTGGATCGTGCCTGGACATTCCATGGGCTGGGCCTGGATCCATGACTTTGCCTGGACACTCTGTGAGCTGTGCTGGGGTTTTCCACGGGCTGGGCCCAGACTTTCCATGGATTGTGCCTGAATGTTCCTTGGATCGTGCCTGGACACTCCATGGGCCATGCCTGGATGTTCCATGGGCTGTGCCTGGACACTCCACGGGCCGTGCCTGAACATTTCCTTGTGTTCTGCACCATCTCCATGGCACTGATCCACCAGAGGCTCCATGGAGCAATCCCTGGGCACTGGGGCTGGGAGGAGGCCAATGGGGTTGGGGTTCATCTCCTCTCCCTTTCCCTGAACCCTCCCTGGAGCTCTCCTGGCTTCCCCGAGGAATTCCTTGGGCTCAGGGCTGATGCTGCTCCAAACCCTCAGCTCCTTGCGGCCGTCCCTGCCCGGCCCTGATCTCATTGTGGGATCCTAATTAGCCACTACAATGCCATAATTAGGCACCACTTAACTCCTTGGCTTTAATATCTGCGGGAGGGAGGCAGCAGGAGAGGCAGGAGCAGATCCCAGTGCTGGGTGTGGGGGACTGGAGAGGGAGGAAGGCCTTCCCAAGGGTGTCATCCTCACATGAGGGGACTGGAGAGGGAGGAAGGCCTTCCCAAGGGTGTCATCCTCACATGAGGGGGACTGGAGAGGGAGGAAGGCCTTCCCAAGGGTGTCATCCTCACATGAGGGGGACTGGAGAGGGAGGAAGGCCTT
>JAWWMS010000024.1:1248165-1264278 GCA_035048045.1 Chlorospingus semifuscus
GGGATGGAGTAAGGATGGAGCAGGGATGGAGCAAAGACAGAACAGGGATGGAGTAAGGATGGAGCAGGGATGGAGCAAAGACAGAACAGGGATGGAGTAAGGATGGAGCAGGGATGGAGCAGACACAGAACGGGGATGACAGTCACGGAGCACTCCGGGGTTTGAGGGTTGTTTTCCCTCCCCAGGGCTCCCGTGGCTGCGCCAGCGGCTCTGACAGCGGAATCTCCTGCCTGGTGTCATCATTACGGAAAGGAGCCGTAAATCTTCCCTCGGCGCAGCTCCGGGATGCCTCGGGAGCAGCCGGGCTGGGGAACACCGGGATTGACACACCGCGAGGGTTCATTTATGGAAGGAGCTGCCCGGGCCGGGGGCTGCCGGCCCCTCAGCGTCACCTTCTGTATTTTTCTGTTTTCCCCGCTCGGTTCCTGAGGCGCGGGAGGAAGGGGATGCTGTTCCCAGGAAAAGCCGCTGTTTGGGTATTTCCAGCACGGCTCTGCTGACCCGCAGAGGCCTTTGCTGGCCGCAGCTCCCAGACCTGTCATCTTCCCACCTGCTCCCGTTTAATCCTGCTCGGGGGGAGCGCTCCGAGGCACCCCTCGCTCCCCTCCGCCAGCCCTCTAATCTCGGCGAGGAGGGGAATTTTCCTCTCCCTCCGACATCCCTGCCTCTCCTGTGAAATGCAAATTAATTAGATTCTAATTACTCGCTGCGCGCCGGAGCTGTTTCCCGCTCGTGTTAGGTTTAGCGGAACATCTTTGCTGTCAGCTGCGCCTTGTAGGTACCGAGCCCATTAAAGCCGAGCCTCGTTGGGCGGGGACGGGCAGAGCAGGAGCGCTTCCCCTGCCGCTGTGCCCTGCCGGCCCTGTCAGCGCTGCCCGGGGAAATCTCCGCGCGGTTATTGCTCCCCTTTCCTCCTGGGTCTGGGGAAACACTGGGGAAACACTGAGGGAACACTGAGGAAATATTGGGGAGACATTGGGGAAACATTGGGGAAACACTGAGGAAACATTGAGGGAACATTGAGGAAACACTGAGGAAATATTGGGGAGACATTGGGGAAACATTGAGCAAATATTGGGGAAACATTGAGGGAACATTGAGGAAACACTGAGGAAACATTGAGGAAACATTGAGGAAACACTGGGGAAACATTGAGGGACCATTCAGGAAACATTGAGGAAACATGGAGGAAACATTGAGGAAACATTGGGGAAACATTGAGGAAGCATTGGGGAAACATTGGGGAAACACTGAGGAAACTGAGGAAGCATTGGGGAAACACTGAGGAAGTATTGAGGAAACACTGAGGAAACATTGAGGAAGCACTGAGGAAGCACTGAGGAAACACTGAGGAAGCACTGAGGAAGCACTGAGGAAGCACTGAGGAAGCACTGAGGAGGCACTGAGGAAGCACTGAGGAAGCACTGAGGAAACACTGAGGAAACACTGAGGAAGCACTGAGGAAGCACTGAGGAAGCACTGAGGAGGCACTGAGGAAACACTGAGGAAGCACTGAGGAGGCACTGAGGAAACACTGAGGAAGCACTGAGGAAACACTGAGGAAGCACTGAGGAGGCCCAGTGGCGCCGCTGGGCTTTGCTCCATGTGGGGTCTGTGGGGGCCGGGGGGTCCTGGGCACCGGAAAAGTCCCTGGGACTCCAAAGTGAGACAGGGGCTCCTGCTGGGACCTGGGACCCCTGACAGGGACCTCAATCCAGGACCCGGGACCCCTGACAGGGACCCCAATCCAGGACCTGGGACCCCTGACAGGGACCCCAATCCAGGACCTGGGACCCCTGACAGGGACCCCTATTCAGGACCTGGGACCCCTATCCAAGACCTGGGACCCCTGACAGGGACCCCTGTTCAGGACCTGGACCCCAGTCCAAAGCCTGGGATCTCTGACATGGAACCCTACTCAGGACCTGGGACCCCTATCCAGGACCTGGGATCTCTGACAGGGACATGAGACCCCAGTCCAGGACCTGGGACCTCTGCCTTGGACCTGTCCAGGACAAGTCCAGAGCTGGGAATCCCTCCAGAGCCTGGGATCTCTGACAGGGACCCCTATTCAGGGCCTGGGACCCCAGTCCAGAGCCTGGGATCCCCGTCCAGGACATGGAGTCTCCACCTGGGATCCCGTTCAGGACCTGGCACCTCTCCATATCCCCCCATCCCACACCTGGCCCCCTCCACCTCTGCCCGGGGTGTTTGGGGGTGATGCTGCTGTTTGGGGATGGTGCTGGTGCTGGAGGTGGTGCTGATATTTGGGAATGATGTCAGTGTTTGGGGGTGATGTCAGTGTTTGGGGGTGATGCTGATATTTGGGAATGATGTCAGTGTTTGGGGGTGATGCTGATATTTGGGAATGATGTCAGTGTTTGGGGGTGATGCTGCTGTTTGGGGTGGTGTTGCTGTTTGGGAGTCTCGCTGGTATTCACGGATGATGCTGATATTTCAGGGTGTTGGTGGATTTGGAGGATGATGCAGATATTTTGGGATGATGACAGTGTTTGGGAGGGATGATATTTGGGCATGACACTGATGTTTAGAGATGATGCAGATATTTAGGATTGATGCTGATATTTAGGGATGATGGCGGTGTTTGGGGGTGATGCAGGTGTTTGGGAATGATGCTGATATTTGGGATGATGCTGATATTTGGTTATGCTGATATTTGGGAATGATGTTGATGTTTGGAGTGACGCTGGTATTTGGGATGATGCTGGCATTTGGGGTGATGCTGGTATTTGGGATGATGCTGATATTTGGGGATGATGCTGATATTTGGGGATGATGCTGATATTTGGGATTATGTTGATATTTGGGGATGACGCTGATATTTGGGGTGATGCAGACGTTTGGGAATGATGCAGATGTTTGGGATGATGCTGATATTTGGGGTGATGCTGATATTTGGGGATGATGCTGATGTTTGTGGATTATGCTGATATTTGGGAATGATGCTGATATTTGGGGATGATGCTGGTATTTGGGATTATGTTGATATTTGGGAATGATGCTGATATTTGGGGATGATGCTGATATTTGGGGGTGATGCAGATGTTTGGGGTGATGCTGATATTTGGGGATGATGCTGATATTTGGGGGTGATGCTGATATTTGGGATTGATGCTGATATTTGGGGATGATGCTGATATTTGGGATTATGTTGATATTTGGGGTGACGCTGATATTTGGGGGTGACACCGCTGCGGCCACAGCTCTCTGGTCGTGTCCACAGCAGCCACCACCCACGGGGGGATTTGGGAACCATCCCAGCGGGTGAAACCTCTGTGGGAAGCTGGGATGAGCACCCAGAACCAGGATTTATCCCCTACCCCAGGGTCCCTCCTGCTGTGGGAGGGGTGGGGACAGGCAGAACTCCCTCCTGCCCCACACCTGGCACCCCACATCCCTCTGTTCCCACAGCTCCGGGCCCCTTCCCTGGGACTGGGGCTGGGCTGGGAGCGCTCCTGTTCCCGCAGCTCCTCCCTCCCTGCCCTCGGCTCGGGAACGCCGCTGAGGATTTGCATGGGGCCGTCATTAGGCTGTAAGTCTCCTTTCAGGCAATGAAGGTGCTTAATTTCACAGGGAAAAGCTTAATGGAGCCCTCGGTTCCCAGGCGCTGCTTCCCTGACATTGCACAGCCTTTGGAGGTGTCGCTTAATGACGGCCACAATCCCGAATCCCGCGTTCTCCTGACCCTCAGCAAACAAAATAAACCTGCTTGGAGGGGGGAAAAAACAACCCAACAACAAAAAACAACGGAGCAGGTGTTGTGGAAAAGTCGGGAGATGCAAATTCCTCCTCCTCATTAATGAGTGTATTTATTCCACGATTCCACCTGTCCGGGTGACGTCTCTCCCTCCCGGAGCCTTCTCACAGCAGATTAAAGTGCGCTTTTATCACCATCCTGAAAGGCATTTCAGGAGGGAACATTAGTTCTCCTACATTATTCCCGCATGTTAGAAAAAGTGTCTTTTTAAAATATTAGACAGCGATCGAGGTTAATTTAAACCACATCAAACACGCGCGGCTGCTCTGCCGGAATCCTCCCCCTGCGCCGGCAGCTCCGGGATGCTCCGGCCGCAGGCAGAGCTCGGCGGGGCCCGGAGCTCCCCCGGCACCGGGAGAGGCGGGACAGGGGTGGGGGAACCCAAAATCCGCACAGGGGAGTGCGGAGAGGTCCCGGAGCATCGGGGCAAAATCCATCGGGTGCCGATGGAAAATGCATGCAGCATCTTGGCAGCTCATCCAGGTGTCTGCTCATCCAGGTGTGCCTTCATCCAGGTGTGCCTTCATAGAAGTGTCTCTTCATCCAGGTGTCTGCTCATCCAGGTGTCGCCTCATCCAGGTGTCTGCTCGTCCAGGTGTTCCCTCATCCAGGTGTGCCTTCATAGAAGTGTCTCTTCATTCAGATGTCCCCTCATCCAGGTGTCTCCTTATCCAAGTATCTGCTCATCCAGGTTTCCTCTCATCCAGGTGTCCCGTCATCCAGGTGTCCCCTCATCCAGGTGTCCTCTCATCCAGGTGTCCCCTCATCCAGCTGTCCCCTCATCCAGGTGTCCCCTCATCCAGGTGTCCATCCATCCAGGTGTCCCCTCATCCAGAGGGCAGGGCTGGATGGGATTTTGGGCAGGAATTCCTGGCTGGGAGGGGATGAGGCCCTGGCACAGGTGCCCAGAGCAGCTGGGGCTGCCCTTGGATCCCTGGCAGTGCCCAAGGCCAGGCTGGAGCAGGCTGGGACAGTGGGAGCTGTCCTTTTCCATGGAACAGGACAAGATTTAACATCCCATCCCATCCCATCCCATCCCATCCCATCCCATCCATGGGGATATGAAGCTGCTCCACCACCAAAGTTTTCAGGGCAGCCCTTTCATCTGGTGAATAATTCCTTGTGGATTTGCATGAGGGTTCAGCTCCTGAGCTGGGCCTGCTTCAAAGGCTCCGGAGTGGGAATTCTGCATCCTTGGAGCAGCCCGTAACCAGTCTGCCCTGTTTGGGAATGCCAGCACCATCCGAGCTGCTTATTTAAGGCTTTAAAAAGCACCCGACTTCCTTGAAGTCATTAAAGCCTAACCTTTAAACTCCAGGAGTCTAATGGTTCAAGCCAAGCATAATGTTGAGGCACATCTGTGATAAATCTGCTTTTAATCTGCACGGAGTGCTTTCCGTGGGTTCCGAGGTGAACGTATGAGGTGTTGGCTGAGCACACTGAGTGCCAGTAAAGCCCCCCCGACCGTAATCTATTACCTTTTACACAAAGCAGCATTTAGTTTTATTAACTACTGAAATATACTGAAAACTGTTAAGAAAGCAGCGTGTAAATCTCGGAGATTCATGCTGCTTGATTTTATGGAGGCCTAATTCCTCGCCAGCGCAGCAGCCAAGCGCTGGGGCCAATGGTTTAATCGTTTGTAGCTGATTAACAGCGACCTCCCGCCTCATCCCGGGGGTGCTGCTGCCTAACCAGGGGTGGAGGGGGCTCTGATGGGACCCCCCTGCACCCCAAAATCCTCCCTGCAGGGCCTCAGGTGCGGCTGCACAGGTGGGGATTGGAAATGGGGTGTGCCGGGCTGCAGGGGAGGGCTGGAATCCTGGGATGGCCGGGGTGGGAAGGGACCTGAATGTCACCCAGTGCCACCCCTGGCATGGCAGGGACACCTCGCAGTGTCCCAGGTGCTCCCAGCAGGGAGGTTTGGGCTGTGCTGCTGAGCTCCATCCCTGATCCCTGATTCTCAGCGAATTGTCAGGAAAACAGGGGAAAACAGGCAGCAAACCCTAAACATGGGAATAACTAACAGATAGAGAAAGCCAGCACAGGGCTGGGTGATGGAGGGACGTGCCCAGCACAGGGCTGGGTGACTGAGGGACGTGCCCAGGGCTCTCTCAGGGGCAGGGGCTGCTGGTGGTGGTGCCAGCAGCAGAGCAGGAGCTGCAGAGCCGGGCACGGCCCTGGCAGGAGGAGGCAGCTCCGCACGGATTTGCCAGGGCACGGCTTGATTTTAATAAAAAGCTAAATTGAAAAAGGGTTGTTGGGAAAGCTGCTCCAGATCTAGAGGGAAATAACTCCGGCTCAGGGCTGAGGAAGCCAAAATGTGTTTTGGTTCTTTCCACTTTTGGAAGAACTGTCGAGTGTTGTTGGGTTTTTGGTTTTTTTCTTTTTTCGCTTGCTCTCTCCCCGTTCCTCCCCCTCCTGTGATTATTCAATTTGCCATGAAAGCTGGGACCAAACCAAACCCTCGGTGCCAAAACCTCCGCACTTGGAGAGCATTTGGGCCCGGAGCTGGAGCTTAAATTACATCTCGCACATGGCCCCAGCCGCACCGGCTTCCCGTCCAAGACACACACGAGTTCCTGGTTGCTGGAACCCGGCTCTGAAGGAGCCGCTCTCCACCCGGGGGGTTCTCTGCCTTCCCAAAGCCAGGAAAATAAAACATCCCGGTGCTCCGGAACGCGTTCCTCACAGGGACCCCCAGGAGCCGGCGGGGGATGCGGGATCGGGGCTGCCCTTTGGGGGATTCGCGGGTTTCGGTCCCAGGGTGGATTTGGGGTCCCAGGGCGGATTTGGGGTCCCCGGGTGGATTTGGGGTCCGTTCTCGCTGGGTTGGCCGCCTCCCGCCCCCCTTTTCGGTGGGAAACACCCGAGAGCAGCTCCTGCTGGGACTCGGAGCCCCGGGACGCGGTGACAGCGAGCTGGGAACAGCCCTGGCCCCGGGCTGGGCAGGCTCGGAGCCTCCCCGGCCTCCCGGGGCCATTCCCGATGGGATCGGCCTTTCCCAGGAGCCGGCTGAGCCCCATGTCCCGCTCCAGCAGGGTCTCCCTGCCCATGGGATCCGAGCAGAGATCAGATCCCCCGGCCCCTCTCCTTTCCCACTCCTCCAGTTTCCCTTTCCCCCCGCATCCCCACATCCCTCCCCATCCTCTGCATCCGCCACAGCCACAAGCCAGGCGCATCCTCCCCTCCCGGAGCCCATCCCCGGGGAGCTCCAGGGCCGCTCGGGGCGGTCCGGGGGTGCTTGCCCCGAAATGCTGCGGTTTGGCAATTACCAGCCCCTTCCAGCCGCGTTTGCATCTCCGCGCTGCCGAGCTGGGCTCTCATCTCCCGCAGCCCCAGCGGCGTGTCCGGGCCCGGCTCTGGGCCAGCGGTGATCCCGGGCCGGGCCGGGCCGAGCCGTGCCAGCCCCGCTCGCCTTTGAACGCGCTCGTCCCAATTATCCCCAATCCCCAGAAGCCAGACGGCTTTGAACCTGCGGGAGGATTTGTGCCGGTTCCAGGCGGGAGCAGCCCCAGCCACATGAAAAAAAAAAGAAATAAGGTATTTCTGGAGCTATTAAAGAAGTGCCTTTTAATGGTTTAATGAAATAACAGCGCGGGAACGAGGCCTCTCTGATGTCCAGAGCGGATTCCTCAGAGCATCGTCCGAGAAGGATTTTCCAAGCTGGGATGTCCCTAATGAGGGAGCTGAAAGGGACCCGGGAGGCTCCTCACGGTCACTCTGAGCCCGCCCAGAAGGACGAGGTGAGGGAGCATCCGAAGGTGGAACAGCAGGGCCGTAATCCCATTTATTTTGGGATTTATTTGGGGCTGTCTGGTGCCCCTTTGCAGGCACCCCTGATAAATGCTGGCTCGGGCAGCTTTCATTGCTCTCCTAAAGCAAGAAATAGGAACATTCATCATCTAAGCAGGAATTTCTCGTGCTCCAGAGGCATCATTTGATGTTTTATCCTTTCCCTTGGGTTTGGGGGCCGTGCAGGTTGGGTTCCAAACCTCCTCAATGAGCTGGAAGCGAGGATACAGAGCTCTTGGAGGGGCTGATGGTGCCACAGCACGAAGGTGATGGGACCTAAAGGGAGACCCCAAAGAGCCCAGCAGCTCCAGTGAGCCCGGAGCCCTTGGAATCCCAGAATCCTGGAATGGTTTGGGTTGGAAGGGAAATCCAAAGGCATTCCAGTGCACCCAGGGACCCCTTCCCCAGCCCAGGCTGTGACTGCCCACCCCTGGGAGTGTTCCAGGCCAGGCTGGATGGGGCTTGGAGCACTCTGGGATGGTGGAAGGTGTTCTTGCCACGGCAGGGGTGGAATGGGATCGGCTTTAAAGTTTTCTTGTGTTCCAAACCATCCTGGGATTCCATGAACCGCAGCTGGATCCTCGTCCTGCTCCGTGCACCCACGGCACGAGGCCAGGCAGGCACGGGGCTGGGATCAGAGGTGCCCAGAGCAGAGGGAGCCCCGCGGATCCATCCCGTGCTCCCTGTGCAGGGCAGCCCCTGGAGCGGGGCAGGTCCCAGCCTGTGCCCGCCGCGGGCGAGCGCTGCCCGGGTCAGGAGGAGGCTCCGGCTCCCGGCTCAGCCCCGGGCTGGTTACACAAGGGCAGCAGAGCCGGGGCTGTCCCAGCCGGCTGGGCTGGGAGCTGGGAGTGCAGAGCACCCAGGAGGAGCTGGATTTGCCGTGGCTGCCTGCCCACACCCAGCTCCATCACCCCCAGAGCCAGGCTGCAGCTCCCTTACCCATCCCAGACTGGGCAGACACCGAGCAGAGGCTGCCCACAGAGCAGCAAACACCCCTGGGTGCTGGCTGGGGCCTCCCAAACCCAGCAAACACCCCTGGGTGCTGGCTGGGGCCTCCCAAACCCAGCAAACAGCCCTGGGTGCTGGCTGGGGCCTCCCAAACCCAGCAAACACCCCTGGGTGCTGGCTGGGGCCTCCCAAACCCACATTCCAGGCCTGGAGCGGGGCTGAGGGGCAGCAGGAGCTGTGGGAGCACAGCCCAGGCACATGAGGTGGGGTTTTGGGAAGGAATGGTTCCCTGGGAGGTGATGAGGGCCTGGCACAGGTGCCCAGAGCAGCTGGAGCTGCCCCTGGATCCCTGGCAGTGCCCAAGGCCGGGCTGCTCCCCAGGGCTTGGAGCAGCCTGGGACGGCGGAAGGTGTCCCTGCCAAGGCAGGGATGGGATGGGACAAGCTTCAGTGCCCCTTTCCACCCGAACCATTGGGAATCCCACGATCCTGTGATTTGACACAGACTGGAAAGCCCTGGCTCCTCAGGAGCTGCTCCCAAACACCACAGGAGAGGCAGCTGCTGCCCTTCCAGAGCTGGGCACGGCCTCCACGGCCAGGATGATTCACTGGGAGCTGGGCTGGGCCCTTGGGCCGGGGCTGTTCCGCAGGCTGGGCTCAGCTCCTGCTGCAGCATCACCCACGGGCCCTGTGGGGCTCCCAGCCCTGCCTCTGCCAGGCTGAATGGGGAGCAGGGCTGTCATTCCCTGGGCTCTTCCCATGGGAATTCCCATCCAGGCGGGGCTGGGCTGTGCCAGAGCCCCCATGGAAATCTCCTGGTGCTGGGCTGGCGTGGTGGCTCCCAGGCTCCTCGGGGATGCCACATGGATTGCCCTGCTCCCAAACCCATTCCCAGCAGTGCCCTGGCTGTCTCTGGAGTGTGAAGCCCTTCCCAAACTCCCCGGCTGGCTGACAAAGCTCTCTGGGATGCAGCACTCCCAAGGATTTGCTGGATATTCCGAGAACAGCCGCACACAGTCACTGCCCTCAGAGAGGGGACAGAGGGGAGCACAGAGGGCAGAGCAGGCTGCTCCCTCCCTCAGCTGACAAGTGCCAGCCGTGCTGCCAAATCCCCGGGCCTGGCATTCCCCGCAGTGCTGGTCACACACTGAAATCCATTCATTTGCCCAAAAACAAACCCGCAGGGCTCTCCTCGTCCCGCACGGGGACAAAGCCACTCCCTGTCTGCTCCCGGTGCTCTCCCCACGGTGACAGCGGGCACAGCCCCCTGCCAGCCCCACAGATGGCACCAGGGGGATGTTGTGCTGCCCACCAGGATGGATGGATGGATGGATGGATGGATGGATGGATGAGGGATGGATGGATGGATGGATGGATGGATGGATGGATGGATGGATGGATGGATGGATGGAAGAAGCCCCAGTCCCAGCAATGCTCGCTTTGGGCACACCATGGGATCAGTGCTACCAGCTCCACAGTGACAATCCCCCATGAGAGAGACCCCAAGGAGCCCAGCAGGTCCCGGGAGCAGAAATAGAGACCCCGAGGAGCCCAGCAGGTCCCGGGAGCAGGAATAGAGACCCCAAGGAGCCCAGCAGGTCCCGGGAGCAGGAATAGAGACCCCGAGGAGCCCAGCGGGTCCCGGGAGCAGCGCTGAGCCCGGGCCGCTCCTGCTGCCGGCACTCTCGTGTCTCGGCGGTGAATGTCTTCCTGCTTAAAAGCTCTCCAAATCACAGGGGCAGCTTGTTTTGACATTTGATTAGCCACAGAACACAACTCGAGGGTGCTTGAGTGACGGAGGCAGGGCGGGCAGGAGGGAGGGGGCTCCGCGGGGGGAGCGCCCCGGGAGCGGCACCGGGCAGGGGCGGCGGGCACCGCTCCAGGCCGGGATCAGCGGGCTGCCGGGAGAGGCGAGGGCGACGAGAGGAAGTGGTGAGTGAAGTCAGCTGAAGACAGTTTCTTCTGCTCGCTCTGACTCATAAATTTCATTAATACCCAGGCGGCAGCAGCCGCAGCATCCCCCCAGCCTCGCACGCAGCCGGAGCGGGATCCAGGATGGAAACCCCCCAGGCCGAGGGGGGACACCCGTGTCCCGAGCCCCCTGTCCCGAGCCCCCTGTCCCGACCACCCGGTGACCTCCGCAGGTCCCTGAGCGTGTCCACCTCGTGTCCACCTCGTGTCCGGCCGCCCCGCGGTGCGGGAGGGGTTTGGGATCATCCCCGCGGTGTGGGAGCGTGGGCCAGGAGGGCTTTGGGATCTTTCTCCCTCCCCGCAGCCCTCCCGCAGCCCTGAACTCGCCGGGGTTTGTTTTCCTTCTCTGCCCAGACCTACAGCAAGTTGTGTCAGGCCGGTGGTGACACTGCAGGGCTGTTTTGCTTTCCCTCGCTATCATCGCTATCAAGTAGGAGTTAACAGCTCTTGTTTATACAATGCCTATCTGGCCAGGGGCTGATTTAATACCTCCCACTTCTTTTAAGTGCAAATAGACTCTAATGTGTGTATTAGGCTACTTGAGCGGCTGTTCTGCTGAAATACTCGCTTTCCAAATAACTTATCTGCAGCTAATGCCGGCCAGAGGAGAAGAACAAACTCCTTAAGAATTTAGCAATAACAAAAAGAAAACAATCCCTTTAATATTCCCCCCGTCCCCGGGCTCAGCCTTCGGCCGCACGGAGCTCGCTGGGATTTCTCGGGCGGGATCCTGGGATGGTTCAGGGGTCACAGCCCCGATGCGGCTCCTCCGGAGCATCCCGAAGCCGCTCGGGGACGCGGAGCTGGGGATGCGCTCCCGGTCCCGGCCCCGCCGTCCCGCAGCCCTGCCCGCCGCTCCCGCGGCCGCGCCGCTCAGGCAGCGTCCGCAGCCACGCTTGGCAGGAGAGACAAAGAGAAACCTCATCCCTGAGCGAAACTGCGGAGTTTCTGCTGAGTCACAGCCACCGGGGAACGGGGAGAGCAATTACAGCCGAAAACTGGGAAGGCATCCCAAACAAATTGGTTATAATTAACAAGTAGAAGAATAACACCAGTAATACCATTAGCAGGCCCAAAAGCCATTTGCAATATAATATCTATAATTAGACAGAGCTCAGCAAAAGCCGGGGCTGAGCTGTTTGCCCCGGCAGGGGAGGGAGGGAGGGCAGGTGAGCCCGAGGCACCGCGGGCCGGGATCCGGGGGCGGCGGGCACGGGACAGCACCCAGGAGCGGCCAGGAGCTCCCACGAACAGCCAGGAGCAGCCAGGAGGATCCAGGAGGATCCAGGAATGTCCAGGCGCAGCCAGGAGGATCCAGGAACATCCAGGAGCACCCAGGAGCGTTCAGGAGGATCCAGGAACGTTCAGGAGGATCCAGGAGCAGCCAGGAACTCCCAGGAGCAGCCAGGAGGATCCAGGAGGATCCAGGAATGTCCAGGAGCAGCCAGGAACTCCCAGGAGGATCCAGAAGCAGCCAGGAACACCCAGGAGCATTCAGGACCATCCAGGAGCACCCAGTAACATCCAGGAGCAGCCAGGAATGTCTAGGAACACCCAGGAGGACCCAGGAGCATCTAGGATCACCCAAGAGCACCCAGGAGCCTCCAAGAGCATCCATGAGGATCCTAGAGTAACCTGGCTCCAACCACGGGGCACAGGGAGCCTGCCCTCCTCTCCCGCATCCTCCAGAGGATTTAACGTCCTTGGACATTCCCACCCCTGGAATGTCCCAGGCCAGGCTGCCCGAGGCCCGGAGCAGCCTGGGACAGTGGGAGGTGTCCCTGCCATGGCACTGGATGGGATTTAAGGCCTATCCCAACCCAAAAGGGAGCTGCTGGGATGGGAGCCGGGCTGCAGTGCGAGTCCTGGGCACATCCCCCTTCCTGCTGTCCCCCGTCCTGGGCAGAGTTCTGCAATTCCAGCTCTTTGGAGCTGTCTGTGCTGCCGGGAGGGCTCCGGGGCTCTCCCTGCCCCAAACCCAGCAGAGAAGTGTCGGGTTTGGTGCCGGGGGCTCGGGGGGTTCCGGGGGGCCCCGGGCCGGGGTGCTGCCCCCAGGGAGGCGCCGGGCTGGGCCGGGCTCTGGCGTCGCTCAAGCAAACCCGCGGCTGAGGGCGAGGTCCGGGGAGCCGGGCTTGTGAAAGCCGCGGCAATCGGGGCCTGTTGTGGCAACAGCGGCACCCGCCTGGAGACCTCGGGATGCTCCGGGGGGAAGGGACCCCAGAGGGCTCAGCCAGCCCCGGGCACGGGCAGGGACATCGCCCTGCGAGCGTGCTGCTCCTGCCCCGTCCCGGTGCAGCCCGGTGCCTCCCGGTGCCGCCGCCACCGAGCCCCGGGGCCAGAGGGGTGCAGGGCTGAGCCCTCTCTGCCAGGGGAGCTGGAAAACCTCGGTGCCGAGAGCAGAGACAGCCCAGCTCCCTGCAAAGCCAATTATCCAAATACCCAAATACCCAAATACCCGAATACCCAAATATCCAAATATCCGAATACCCAAATATCCGAATACCCGAATACCCAAATATCCAAATATCCAAATATCCGAATATCCAAATATCTAAATATCCCAATATCCAAATATCCAAATATCCCAATATCCCAATATCCGAATATCCAAATATCCGAATATCCAAATATCCAAATATCCCAATATCCAAATAAATATCCAAATAAATATCCAAATATCCAAATAAATATCCAAATCTCCGGGCTCGCAGGCTCCCGAGCGCCGCGCTGCCTCCCCGCTCCGAAATCCCTGTTTAGATAAACGCGCAAGCTGAAGGGGATTTGGCAGGCAGGGTCCTGCCCTGCGCGGAGGGCAGATAGTGTCGCCTGCAGTGTAAACACACACCGGTGACCGGGGCTGGCACCGCCTTGGCAGCGATAAAGTCACCTCTGGGGCGGCTCCCGTCACGCCGGGCTGCGCCTCGGGGAGGAGGGGACACCAGGGGACACCAGGGACACACGTGGGAGCGGCTGTGAGCGGTGTCTGTGCGCACACGTGTGCGCTGCGGGCAGCGCCTCCGGCCCCGCCGCCTTCTCCCGCGGCCCCGCAGCGAACCCGCAGCGCCCCGGGGAGCTGCGGCCCCTTCCAAGCCGTGGGGACATCCCGGGGGTC
Organism: Chlorospingus semifuscus; assembly: GCA_035048045.1. Taxonomy (NCBI): domain Eukaryota; kingdom Metazoa; phylum Chordata; class Aves; order Passeriformes; family Passerellidae; genus Chlorospingus; species Chlorospingus semifuscus. The sequence continues at coordinate 1,261,769 of JAWWMS010000024.1, forward strand.
CCGTGGCACGGGGACGTCCCGGGGGTCCCATGGGACAGGGACATCTCCGGGTCCTGTGGCATGGGGACATTTCGGGGTCCTGTGGCATGGGCACATCTCGGGGGTCCTGTCCTGACCCGTGTCCCACAGGATGAGGGGGTGGCGGTGGCTGTGCAGGTGTTCGGACCCTTCCCAAAGTCCCTGTCCTCATCCCGAGGGATTCTCCCTCCCTTGTGTCCCTCCGGGGGTTTGGGGGGCTGTGACACCCCCGGGGGTGGCGGTGGCAGTGCCAGGGAGGTTGGGGACAGAGGCTGGTCCCACAGAGGGGTTTCGGGAAGGGGAAGGGGAAGGAAGGACAGCTCGGGCGGTTTCCCCGAAAGGCTGCAGGGGACAGGACGGCGTCAGCAAGTGTCACAACACCCCTGCCCAGCAGCTGAGCCCGAGGCTTCTCCCCGGATGTGGAGAGGGAACATCTCCAGCTTCCTTTCCTGGCTGTGCCACCTCACAGGGCACCGGGAACGGGACAGAGCCACCCTTGGAGCTGTGGCATCCCCACATTGTCCCCAAACCCCCAATCCTGCTCTCCATGGGGACACCATCCCATGGGGAGCTGCTCTTTGCACGGCACTGGGATGGTGACACTGAGCACCACTCAAAGCCTTCATCCTCATCCTCATCGCCACCTGGAGGGGTCTCCATCCTCGGGACGGGGGGGACACCATGTCCCCACTGATGCCCACACTCGTGGCCAGCTGGGAGAGGACACAGCAGCTTCTCCCTCTGAGGCTTCTCCCAAGATCCTTCCCAAGAAAAAGAAAACCCAACTCGGAAAAAGAGAAATAAGTTCTGGGAAAAGATCACGGGTTTCTAATTGGGATGTGCAAATATCAATTTAAGCAGACCTTAAATCAATATGAACCAGAACGTTTCCTTTCACCCCTAATCGTTCTTTTGATTTTTTCTTTCCCCCAACCAGGTGAGTTTTAATAAGCTAAAATAAAACATCTCCTCTTTCAGTGCAGTCCCAGCATGAGGAATATCAATTAACAGAGCCATCCTCGGCCCTTGGAGTTCACCACAACAGTGCTGGAGCTGCGGCTCGATGGGAATGGGAAGAAAATTACAACCTTTTCAGGGAAACCATTAAGTAAAAATCAGAATTTGTCCATAAGTACCACAGGGGGAGGGGCACAGCCCAGCTAATGGCTTCTATTTTGAGCAATAAAGTGAATTTTCCGCGCAAAATCGCCGCTTTCTGTTCCTCTCCCAGTGGCCTCACGTCCCCCGAGTCTGGCCCCGGAAAGTCCCTGGGACAGAGAGTCTGGCTCAGCCCCACCACGGGAATCACCCCTTTTCCACATCTTCCAGCTCAGGGGGCACACAGTGAGGACTGGGCAGAGTCCTCAGACCCTGGAGCTCTTTGGAAGGGACCTTAAAGCCCATCCAGTGCCACCCCTGCCATGCCAGGGACACCTTCCTCTGTCCCAGGGTCCAGCCTGGCCTTGGGCACTGCCAGGGATCCAGGGGCAGCCCCAGCTCCTCTGGGAATTCCAGCCCAGCCAGGAATTCCTAATTCCCAATCTCCCATCCATCCTTGCCCTCTGGCAGTGGGAGCCATTCCCTGTGTGCTGTCCCTCCATCCCTTGTCCCCAGTCCCTCTGCAGCTCTCCTGGAGCCCCTTCAGGCCCTGAGCTCTCCTGGATCCTTCCCTTCTCCAGGGGAACATTCCCAGCTCTCCCAGCCTGGCTCCAGAGGGACTCCAGCCCTGGAGCAGCTCCGTGGTCTCCTCAGGAATTGCTGCAGCAGCTCCAGGTCCCTCGGATGTTGGGATCCAGTGAGGTCTCAGGGGGACAATCCCCCCTTTCCTGTCAGGAATGAGCTGGGAGAAGGGCAGAGTGCTGAGGAAGGGCAGCATGTCCCAGTCCCCCAGTCCCTGCCCAAGGGGAGGGATCCCAGCTGCTGTTCCCTTTGGGATGTCCTGTGAGCGATGGCACTGTGTGACACCGGGAGCTCGGCCACGTCCCCCCACTAAACCCCTGTCACCTCAGGCCCCCTCGGAGAGGGCACTGTGCAGGGGGAATAAGGACCAGGAAGGTTTCCAGGCTTGCTCCTTGCCATTCTCGTTGTTTCTCCGGCACCTCCAGGAGCTGCTCCTGCTCCGAGTGCTTCGGGGAGCTGTGCCCCCACGTTATCCCAGCCCCCAGCATCTGCCTGACGGGGGAGATTTGGGCCATGATGGGGTCCTGATGGGTCACTCGAGGGACACCATTGGGCATCATGGTGGACACCCCAATGGACACTCAGTGTCCATCCTGAGGGGTGCACTAATGGACACCCCAAGGGATGGACAATCTCATGTCCATTCTGATGGGTATTCCAATAGATACCCCAAGGGATGGACACCCCAATGTCCACCCTGATGGGTGCCCCTGTGGAGACTCCAAGGGATGGACATCCCAATGTCCATCCTGATGGGTACCTCAAGGGATGGACATCCCAATGTCCATCCTGATGGGTACCTCAAGGGCTGG
>JAWWMS010000024.1:1264378-1274767 GCA_035048045.1 Chlorospingus semifuscus
CCCAACCCCCCCCCCCCCCCCCCCGCCCCGGTAACACCCCCGGTAACCCCCGCGGCCGCTTCCCGCAGGCTCCGCACCAGCCGGGCCAACCGGGATTCAAATTCACCGTGGCCGAGTCCTGCGACCGGATCAAGGACGAGTTCCAGTTCCTGCAGGCCCAGTACCACAGGTGAGCCCGGGGGCACCCCCGGCCGCCCCCCCCGCCCCGAGCCCCCCGGTTCCGCGGGGTCTCACCGTGCGCTCTCATCCCCCCCCCAGCCTCAAAGTGGAGTATGACAAGCTGGCGAACGAGAAGACCGAAATGCAGCGCCATTACGTTATGGTGAGAGACTTTAATCAGATTTCGGATCAGCCTGCAAATGTCATTAGTCGCGAGCCTGCGAACGGGGGGGACCGGGGGAACCCCCCCGGCACGGGCACCGCCTGCCCGGGGACCCCCGGGCCGGGGGGGCGGCCGTGCCCGGCGCTCCGAGCCCCAGAGGCTGCAAGCGCCATCCCAAGTTTCCTGTTAACCCCTTTGGAGCGGGGCTGCGGCCGCGGGGGGGTCGGGGGGGGCTGCAGCGGTGACCCCGAGCTCGGGGGGATCCCCGGTGCTGGTGGGGGTCCCCCCCCCGCTCGCCCCGAGGCCACCCGGGAGCCGTGGCAGCTCCTCCCCCTCTCCCGTTCATCCTTCCCGAGGGAAATGGGCACTTTTGTTGCCACAAAACGCTCTGTTTAAAGCTAAATTAGCATGGCGGGCCCCCGGGTGGGCTCCTTGGGGGTTCCGGTGGGTTTGGCCGGGCCCTGCACCCCCTTTCCCGGCCGCTCCCCAGGTCCCCGGGGGTGAACAAATTACCAAATCACCCCCCCCCACGGTGAGAAGCTGGGTTTTTGGCCAGACTCCGGGCTGTACCTGTTCTGCCAGGGCTGAGCAGACGCCTGTCACCCAGCTCTGCGCCTCTTTGTTTTTCTAAGTAGCTTAGGAGGAGAAAACAGGAGTCAAAAGGAGTGTCCCCTCGTTGAGTGCCTGCCAGTTAAACCCATAAACATCTGCTTATTATAAGGTGTAATTTCCTTGGCTACCCGTGCTTTAAGCCCAGTTTTGCCCAGGATGCTTTTTGGTAATGACCTTATGCAAATGCCTTCTGTGAATTGAATTCAAATTCTCCTTGGCTCTGGTGTTTAATTGAATTTATTTCTATTTTTTTCTCTCCTTCCCCAGTACTACGAAATGTCGTACGGTTTGAATATTGAAATGCACAAACAGGTGAGTAATTTCGAGGGGGGAAGTTGTGATTGATTGATCTCCTGTTGCCCTTTTCCTCCACCTGAGGTAAAATCGGCCCTGATTGCACTAAATAGGGAATAAGTGCTGGAGGCAGGGATGTGACTCCAGGTGGGATCCCGCGGCCCGGCTGTTAAATTGGCAGCCGCAGGTTGATGGCACTCGGTGGGGTTATTCCGTCGATATTCACGAGGAATTTCGGTTTTAGGCAGAGTGTTTATGCAGAGAGGTGAGAACAGCCTCGCCTCCCGTGCTGGGAGGTCAATACCTGGAATAGCGCGTTCCCAAGGCTTGGAAAACACTGATAGGGGCTGCTGCGCCGGCCTCTGCTCGTGTTGTGGGTACAGCAGGGCTGTTTGTAAGGTCATCCCCTGCTCCCGGCCCTGCCGGAGCGTGAGACCGAGCCGGGAATTATCTCCAGAGCTCACCGTGTGTTGCTCAATGGCACGGACTTGTCTTTGCATCTGGGAAGTGAAGCAATGTTTGGGGCTGGTTGGGGTTTTGGTTTTGTTGGTTGTTATTTTTTTTTTTTTTTTTACCCCTCCCTTCCAGTCTTCTCTAATGTGTAAGTTGCCTGAAGGAAAAAATAGAGAAGGCCCCAGCAGAATGTGGTGTGCTACCTTGATAAGATTATCGGTAAAGAGCCTAAAGGCTGCGCACATGATGGTAAAACTTAAAGGAATAAAGTTATTATTGAGATTAGACCTGATTATTTGTGCTGCTGCTGCTTACTGGTTTTAGAAGGAGTTCTAATTAAGAACTTAGGGCAGATAGAAGTTGACATCAACTTTGCCGCTCGCAAATCAGCCCCATTCAACTCCAAAGTGGTTTGGCTTAATAGCGGCATCGCCCTCCTCCTCCTCCTCCTCCTCGGAGGCTCGCAGGGCGCTGATGAGATGCAAAGCAGCGTCTCTGCGCCTCGCTCTTCCTCCCCTCGCCTTGCTGCGCCGTAGTCACGGGGCAGCGAAAATAATTCCTGCTTAGTCTTCAGTTTTATATAAATATCTCCTTCCACGCAGATAATCCCGACTCTGCGCTCGGGGGCCGCTGCCCGGCCCCGGGGTCCTTGTGCGGGGGCTGCGGGACCCCCGAGCTCGGGGAAACTCGGCCAGCTTTGAGCTGGGGTGCTCGGGAACACCCCAAAATTCGGGACTGGGGGCTAGGCCCGGCCTCCTGCCAGGAGGGGACGGCGTTGGTGAGGCCACAGGGACACAGAGCCCGCGGCCACCTCAGCAACACCTGGGGGACTCTGGGGTCACCTGGAGGGACCCCAGCCCAGGCTCCTGGGGCAGAGGGTCTTCTCTGCCCACCCTCCCCCTACCTGGGTGCTGGACGGCTCTGCTCAGTGCTGGGAGATGCTGGAATGATGGCCTGGGAGATGCTGGGTTGGTTCCCTCGGTGGGAGATACTGGAATGATGGTCTGGAATGCTAGGGGAGATGCTGGAATGACTCTCCAGGATACTGGGTTGGTTCCCATACCAGGAGATGCTGGAATGATGGCCTAGGAGATGCTGGGTCGGTTCCCTCGCTGGGAGATGCTAGAATGATGGCGTGAGAGATGCTGTGTTGGTTCCCTCACCAGGAGATGCTGGGTTGGTTTCCTCACCAGGAGATGCTGGAATGACACTCTGGGATGCTGTATTGGTTCCCTCTCTGGGAGATGCTGGAATGATGCTCTGGGATGCTGTGTTGGTTCCCTCGCTGGGAGATGATGCGTTGGTTCCCTCACCAGGAGATGTTGGGGTTGGTTTCCTCACGAGGAGATGCTGGAATGACACTCTGGGATGCTGGGGTTGGTTTCCTCACCAGGAGATGCTGGGTTGGTTCCCTCACCAGGAGATGCTGGAATGACGCTCTGGGGTGCTGTGTTGGTTCCCTCGCTGGGAGATGCCATTCCCAAGACGTTCCCCAGTGCTTTCCCCGGGTGCATCCCGAGGTTTGGCAGCGCTGGGAGGTGCGGGTGGAGCAGCCCCTCCTCCGTGTGCCGCGGGGGTCTCGGGGCTGCCCCAGGAGCCGCAGAACTCCCGGTGTGGCTCGGTCCCCGCCTGTGCCGGTGGTTCCCGGTGCCGGCGGCCCGGCAGGCCCGGCGTGGTGCCCGCTCTGCCGGGAGCCGTGCGAGCGATTCCCGCAGCATCCCGTGCCCGCCCGGGCCGTGCTTCCCGGTGCCATCTGCTGCGTGCCCGCTGCCGGGAGCCGGGGGAGGCTGGAGCTGTCTCCCTCTCTAATTGACAGCAGCGCGGAGCAAACAAACAAAGCAGCCCGGGCTGCGCTTCCAGGCGAAAATGGGGCGAGGGGGAGCGCCGGACCGCAGCGGGAGCCCGGGCTGCGCTTTCCCCCCTCTGCGGGCCGCAGCATCCCCTGAAAGGCATCCCTGGCCAGCATCCCCCCGGCAGGCATCCCGCAAGGCATCCCGCTAATTGCGGCGTGGTCCTGCCGGCATCTGGCTGAGGGTGGCTGGTCCTGAACAAACAAGTTTATCAGCTGACCTGTTTAGCGGTTGACTTGTGTTTATCTGCACACAATCAAGTAGACTGAAGTGCTTGAATTATTCATGCAGTGTCCTGCCCTCCAGACTTGACTGCTTGTGATTACATCTGCTCCAGACAAACATTGATGGATACTTCATCTTTAAGCAAAAGGGGATTGTCTGTCTGTGGGCTTATATAACAGATTATCTCTTCCACGCTGAATATTAAGTGTGTGCATATGTGGCTGCGTGTGGGGTTGGGTTTTTTCTTTTTTGCCTTCCCCCCCCTCTTTCTTCTCGTTTTTGTTTCTCGTTAGGAAAAAAACGGAGTTTCATAAACAACTCCATATGCAAGGAAATATTTAGGAAGTGATTCCCCAGTCGGTTGTAGTGAATTGCTCCTTACATCAGTCTTCCTGCTGAACTCCTTCCCTGGGCTCAGCTTTCCTAAACCCGGCTCCAATCAGGAGTTTTCTTTTGAAACCCCGACAAAACTTTTTTTCCTTTTTTTTCTTTTTTTTTTTTCGGTCGGGTTAATTGATTTTTCCAAAAGAAACTTCCCTTCCCCTGTCGGCCGTGCATTGTTTCTGTGCAGATCCCCGTGGATAATCGCCGAGGGCAATAACCATTCCAAAAGGAAAATTCATTTTGCGTGGGGAAACGGGACACCTCGGAGGACAGAACCTTTGTGCTGCCTTTGATTCCTTGTTATGGCTGAGAACGCTCCACAGAAGCGCTTCTTGTTTCCCTGCCTAATGCTTGGAACGAGCCTAAACCCCCCAACACTTCCAGGGGAGAGAGGCAGCTTTTTGTGTGTGTGCGTTTCTAGAATATTCTAGGAACACAATATCCTTTCTGTCGTGCTCGTTAGCAAGGAGTGCCAGGTAATAATTTGCTAAATACTTCAGAAGCCGAGTAATTTGTGAGCTGTGCTCTCAGCACTCCCAAGGCAGAGGGGAATTCTCTCTTCCCTGGCTGAATTTTGGGGGTTCCTGGGTGAATTTTGGGGGCTCCTGGCTGAATTCTGGGGGTCTCTGCGAGCTTTACCCCATCGCTGGTGGTAATTCCCTAATGAGGGGCTGTGTCCTGCCCCTCCACACCCCTGCCCTGAATTTAATTCTCATCAGCCAGGCTCTCCACTTTGCTAATAACGATAGCAGCCACAAATAGCTTTCAACATGCCATTGACAGCCCGCTTGGAGAGAGCACTTGAAATAGTGGTAGACAGCTGAAAGTACCCATAATTGTGCGCCCGAGTGAGAACCACACTGCTCAAGGGCCTGATTTTCATGTGCTTAAAGAGACAATATCCTGGTTTCAACAAATGCTGCTGGTGCTTCACGCCTCGTGTGATTTACTCCTCCTCCTGCCGGGGGAGGAGGGTCTGGGGGGGTCTGCAGGGGGCTGCGGGGTGCAGAGCCTTTGGGGAATCACCGCGGGGTGTTTGCGCTTTGGAGATGAGGAGAAGGTTGGGGCTTTGTGAACGGGAGCTGTGCTGGTGCTGTGCTCCTGCAGCCCCTGCCGGGGTTTAGGGTGCCCTGTGGCTGTAGGGATGGATTTGTTCTTTCCCAGGGAATGGTTGCATTCCCAAGGCTGCCAGAGCTCCAGGAGCGTTTGGACAACGCTCTAGGGCACAGGGTGGGATTGGTGGGGTGTCTGTGCAGGGCCGTGGGTAATCCTGGTGTTCCCTCCCACCTCTGGAGATTCCTGGATTTGAGGATATAAGTATATTATGTATGTTTTGGGGTGTTCTGTGTTCAGCACCCGCCTCTGGAGGTTCCTGGATTTGAGGATATAAGGAGGGATGTTTTGGGGTGTTGTGCAGTGTTCTGTGTTCAGCACCTTCTCCCCATCCTTCATCCCACAGCATAAACCCAGCAGCAAGGGCAGGCTGGACTTGGGGCTGGCGTGGCCCAAAATCCCCATGTGCCGTGGCCTGGTGGGATTCCCTTCCCCATGGAGAATATTTTCCATGTGGGGGAGAGCTTGAGGGCTGTGTGATGTGTGTAGGGGGTTTTGGGGTGTTCTCTGCTGTTTGGGGTTTTTTGGGTGTCCTGTGCAGGGTGTTTTGGGATGCTGAGCAATGCCTGTGGGGCTGGTTCCTGCATGCAGCTCCATCCTCCCAGGAGCAGGGAGCCCAGGAGGGATCTGTGTTCTGTCCTGTGCCATGGGGGGATGCTGGGATCTATCTGGGGGGGTCACCCCGAGTCTGGCACATCCCTGCAGCCCCCGTTTGCCTCCTGGACATCCCAAGCTGAGACAATTTGGCACAAGGAGCATCCGCAGTGCCCAGAGCCCTGTCTGGGGTGTCCCCTCCACACCCTGGATCCAGCCTGGAGCTCTGCACTCCCATGTTTTGGGTCAGTTTTGAGGCTGCTCTGCCTCTCCCATGACTGACAGCCGGGGGGGTTATTTTTAAATTCCCTCTGCCCCATCCAGGTGTAGGGATGGGAGTGCAGGAGCTGCGGGGCCCAGCCAGCCCCAGCTACTTAACACCGAGCTGCCACCTCTCCGAGGCAGTGCCAGCAGCAGCTCCCCGTGTCCCCGAGTGCTTGGGATGCTGCTGGTGGCTCTGGCCACTTTGAGAGCAGGTGACAGGAGCCTCATTTGGGGCCGAGTGGTGCCGTGTTGATTTATCACCGGTGCAGATGTTTTCTCTGGTTTCGCTGACACCCCACGCCGGGAGGCTCCGGGCAGGGAGCAGGGCACATTCCTGGCAGGGGCACACAGCGAGGGGGGATTAGCTGGGATTGCAGCTTCTCCCGACTCCTTGCCCTTTTTAACAGCCAGGAGGTGTTTGGGAGCCTCTCCCCGTGCCCCCTCCGGGTGTCTGATCCGCCCTGGTCCAGGGAGGATGCAGGGCAGCGGAAGGGGATGCGGAGCTGGGATTGCCATGGCAACCCGCGGTGGGAATGGAGCTTTCCTTGGCAGGAGCAGCTGAGGTGGGGCTCAGGGGCTCTGGGCAAGGTGATGGATGAGCCCTGAGAAGGGGAAGGTGTTGGGCAGGGAGCCCTCCCCCTGTTCCTGGCGTTCCAGAGAATCCCCTTCCCTCCCAGTTAAAGTTTTAATGGGGACAACTGGAGTTTAACATGCCAGGGAATGGGAAGAGGGAAAGTGACCAAATATTTAAAGATGATTGAATCTCGTGTTCACAGGAAACCTCACGGTTGTAAACATAATATTTTGGACATCCAATAACTCTGTGCCTGATCCCACGTGGGAAGTCTCTTTCTGTGTGGAATGGGGAGTTTGGCTTCACATCTCGCTTGGAAATTTTGCATTTAGAGGTGGAAGCATCACGTCTGCTGCTGGTCAGGGCTGTCCGGGGAAAACCCAGCTCCTTCCCTTCCTGCTCCATGGAATCAGCCTGGCTGGATGCTGTTTTTCCAGGGTGCAGCTGAGGGAGGCTGGCTGGTGTTCTCCCCTGGAACATGGGTCAGATTTGTTCTAGAACCCGGGAGCTGCCAGGGCAGAGCTCCTGGAGCAGCGGCTGCACTCGCTGCGTCCCAATCCAAGGGCTGGAGCTGGAGGAATAAATCTTTAATGCAGCTGCAGCTAAATATAATCTGATCAAAGTGCCAGTGCCAAAGAGCCTGGAAGGAGCTTTTCCCATGGCAGGGCACGGCGGTGGCACCACGGGGGCTGGTGGCACTCGTGGTGCCAGCCTGGCTGCTCAGCCACGGCGCCAGGGCTGGGCTGGGTTTGGCACTTGGAGCTTGCAGCCCGGGTGCTGCGGGAGTGTTGGGTGCTGAAAGCGCTGTGCTGGCCAGAGCCTGGTGCTGGGGACGGGGTCACCATGGCAGTGTCCCTGCAGTGGTGGGACACAGGGAGTGGCTTCCCTGTGCTGAGGGCAGGGACAGGCAGGATACTGGGGAGGAGCCCTTCCCTGGAAGGGGGCTGGGACACCGGTGCCTGTGACTGCCCCGTTCCTGGAAGAGTCCAAAGCCAGGCCGGAGCAATCTGGGCTCCTGGAAGGTGCAGGGAGTGGAACTGGATGAGCTTTGAAGTCCCATCTGAGCAAACTGTTCCAGGAGTCCATGATCCCTGGCTGCCTGCTGGATCCGTGCATCCTCACGCTCGGGGCCATGCTGATCCCACTGACTTGGTGGCTGTGGCCAGGGTACCTGAGTCCAAGCCGTGGTCACTTCCAGCCGTCCCTGCCTTGGCACGGTGTGCCAGCACGTTCCCTGCCTCTGGAATTGCTAAGAAAAGCATCAGGTGTAACCCAATCACCGGGAGTGCTTCTGGAGAACAGGATGGCCAGGAGTGTTCCTGTGGCTTTGCAGCCCATGGGGAGCTCTCTGGGGACCCCTTGGAGCAGGACCCGGAGCTCTGGGGTCTGTGGGGCTGTTCCCTCTATGGGGGTGACTCCAGGCTGGGGCAGATCAGGATTTTCCTGGTGTCTCCTTGCTTATGGTGCCACTGGGAATGTTGATGGCGCTTGTTGTGTTGTTTGTGTCGCAGGAGCAGTGACACCCAGCAAGGACTTGGTGTCCATTGGGATTTACCTCCCAAATTAGGATATTTGGGGATCTTCCTTGGGGTGCTTGAGAGCAGGTGGAGCTGAGGCCTCCTTTGGTTTGGCTGGGCCTAAACCCCAGAGGTGCTGTAGGAGCTGTCCCAGGGAGCTGAGCTGTGGGATCCGCAGGGTGGATTTGGGGTGATGTGGGGAGCACAGGGGCTTTGGGAGCAGGGCTGGCCCTGGCTGTGCTGGGAAGGAGCTCCCTGCCAGCAGGAGGCCGGAGCGCTCCCGGTTAATCACTCGTGCTGTTGATAAGGAGCTGCTGGGGCTGGCGGAAGGAATTTCGGGGCGTTTGATTCCCTGCCAGCGCTCGGCCCCGGCCATTGTTGTGGCGCTGCATCCTCGCGGCCGCTCCGCGTGTTTGACTTGGAGCTGGAGCTGTTTTCACAGCTGCCTCGGCCAGGAGCAGCCTGGGTTAACCCCTGGGAGCCAGGACACGGCTGTCCTGCAGGGAACATCCCTGGAGAGGGACACGGCCATCCCATGGGGAGCATCCCTGGAGAGGGACACGGCCATCCCACCAGGAGCATCCCTGGAAGCTCCCACAGAGCTAATTCCTAAGGAAAGCATCAGGTGTACCCCAATCACCGGGAGTGCTTCTGGAGAACTCCAGAACTCCAGGATGGCCAGGAATGTTCCTGTGGCTTTGCAGCCCATGGGGAGCTCTCTGGGGACCCCTTGGAGCAGGACGCGGAGCTCTGAGGTCTGTGGAGTGACTCCAGGCTGGGGCAGATCAGGATTTTCCCGGTGTCTCCATTCCCTGGTGCCACTGGGAATGTTGATGGTGCTTGTTGTGTTGTTTGTGCAGCAGGAGCAGCGTGTCCCAGCCATCCCCAGCAAGGGCTGGGTGTCCTTTGGGATTTTTCCCCCAATTAAGCTCCCCCAGGGTGCAGCTGGTGGGTGTTGGTGCATCCAGGCTGTTTCCAGAGCGGGATGTGAGCCTGGCAAAGGGAATCCCACCCATGGGCAGGCAACAGAGCAGAACCCCAGCCCTGCTGGGGTCTCAGCTCCCTGCACAGGGCAGTGGCCTTGCCAAGGTGTGTTTTGGGGAAACCAAACCCCCACTGCAGCCTTGGGAGATGGAGGGGCCACCAAAGCCTGGATTTCCTGGGATGCAGCAGCTGCTCCCAGGGTGAGCCTGGCTGTTTGCTCAGAGCCAGGGCAGTCCAGGCTGGTGTGACACTGCCAGGACACTCATCCCGTGGTGGGAAAAGGGATGGAGGTGTCCCAGGGAAGCAGGGAGGTGTCTCTGGGCTGGGGAGCTTGAGGGCATGGCAGTGCCTCTGCTGGGAGGGGACAGAGAGGGGATTTGGGAAGGGACAGGGAAGGGATCTGTGGCAGGGGACAGAGGTTTTGGGAGGGGACAGAGAGGGGACTTTGGAAAGGGAGAGGGGACAGAGAGGGGGTTTTGGAAAGGGACAGGGAGAGGATCAGTGGCAGGGGACAGAGAGGGGATTTTGGGAGGGGACAGGGAGGGGATTTTGGGAAGGGACAGGGAGAGGGGACAGAGAAGGGATTTTGGAAAGGGACAGGGAGAGGATCAGTGGCAGGGGACAGAGAGGGGATTTTGGGAGGGGACAGGGAGGGGATATTGGGAAGGGACAGGCAGGGGACGCAGCTCTGCTGCCAGGAAGCCTCGTGGCACCCGTGGGAGGCTGCTGCCGGGTGCTGACTGCTGCTTTTCCTTCTTCCCTTTTTTCAGACAGAAATTGCTAAAAGACTGAACACGATTTTAGCCCAGATCATGCCTTTTCTGTCACAAGAGGTAAGTGAGGACTTTTTCCACACCCTCTTTGAGGGGGTGCAGCTTCTCCCGGGGGTTTCCCCTCCCTCGCAGGAAGTGCTGGGCCCGTGGTGGGGGTTGGATGTGAGAAATGGGATTTAAATCCTTCCTGAATGCTGGAGAACCCTTGGGATGGGCAGAGCTGTGCCCTGCAGGGGCTCTGCTCAGCCTGGGGGGCTGCACTGAGCCCAAAAGGCTGCGAGGGGCTTCCCCTTTTCCCTGAGGAGCTGGGAGGTGCCCCTGGGCCTGGGCTGCTGCACACAAAATCAGGCAAAAAATTTAGGGGAAAAAGGGCAAAAAATTAGGGAAAAATGGGCAAAAATTAGGGGAAAATGGGCAAAAATTTAGGGGA
>JAWWMS010000024.1:1280390-1299629 GCA_035048045.1 Chlorospingus semifuscus
TGGGCACCTGTGCCCTCCTGCTAACCCCTGGGGACATCCCTGGGTACATGCCTGGGCACCTGTGCCCTCCTGCTAACCCCTGGGGACATCCCTGGGTACATGCCTGGGCACCTGTGCCCTCCTGCTAACGGGGCTTCTCCTTCCAGGCACCCAGCGGGGCGGCTCCCGGCGCGACCGGGGCCGTCCCATCCCGGAGCGTCCCTTCCATCCCCCGTGCCCCGTTCCCTCCCAGCTCACTGGTGCTTTCGTTGCAGCAGCAGCAGCTCCAGGCCCAGCACCTGTCCCACGCCGCGCACGGCCCCCCGGTGCAGCTGCCCCCGCACCCCTCGGGGCTGCAGCCGCCCGGCATCCCGCCCGTCACCGGCACCAGCTCGGGGCTGCTGGCCCTCGGCGCCCTGGGCAGCCAGGCACACCTGGCCGTCAAGGACGAGAAGAACCACCACGACCTGGACCACAGAGGTGAGGGGGGCTGCTGTTCCTGCAGCCACAGCCGTGGGTTGGAAGGGAGGGGAAGGTTAAAAGTGGCACCGGGGGGCTCCGAGCTGGGTTGGGGCAAAGGGAAAACTTTCCAGACTAGAAATCCATTGTGGTTTAGGTGAAATGTACTGTACTTAAGGAAACATAGCTGTGTAGCCTGACTGCAGGGCCTAGGCTCAGGGAAACTGAGTCAGTGAAGGACAGAGATGAGGAGGGGGGAGACAGAGGGTGATAAAGAGAGACAGAGAGACTGCTGTGAGAGCAGGTCAACCTGACCTAGGGGTTCTTTCTGATAAAGAAGAACTAGCAGCAGATGTCACGTGAAATTCGTAAAAATGAATATGTGTGAACCCATTGTGAAATTGCATGCATATATATCTGAGAGGAGGATAAAAATGGACCTGAAGTTCCCAGAGGTACCCATGTCATTTTAGGGGAACAATTCCCACATGCCTCCAGCGCTGTAACGAGCATACCGGCTTTACAACTTTCACAAAAGTTGTAGAGTTTTGATTATCTGCACAGAACAGGGTTTGGACACTGCCAGGGATCCAGCTGCTCTGGGCACCCTGTGCCACCCTCACAGGGAACAATTCATTCCCAATATCCCACCCAAATCTCCACTTCTCCACTGTGAAGCCATTCCTGGTCTCCTGTCCCTTGTTCCAATCCCTCTAGGATAGTTCGTAAGAAGAGAACTAGTAGAGTTAGGAGTGAAACTGCTGGTATTGTGGAGAACAGGGCTGTAGAGATGAGTTGGATGAGAAGGTGGCCCTGCTGTGAGGTTGGCTTGTCCCAATCCTTCTCCAGCTCTCCTGGAGCCCCTTTAGGCCCTGCAGGGGGCTCTGAGCTCTCCATGGAGCCTTCTCTTCCTCAGGTGAACATTCCCAGCTCTCCCAGCCCCTGCAGTAGCTCTGTGGCATCCTCAGGAGTTACTCCAGGTCCCTCAGATGTTGGGGGGATCACCTTGGTCCTGTTGTGACTTATTTCCCACCACCCCATCCCTTGGGTGAGCTGCATTCAGATCATGGGATTGCCCTCTTAGGGATGCAGAATTCCCTAAAATGATGCTCAGCCTTTGGTGGAGCCTGGCTGCAATTCCTGTGCTGTGCCTTAATGGGAAAGCAGCCTTCACCGTCCTCCTCTTCCTCCTCCTCTCCATCACCATCGTGGTGAGGGATCCAGCTCTGTGCAGCAGGAACTTGGTGCTTTTTCCCATTATTTGGGATCTGAGCATTTGTTAGCAGATAGAAGGATTTGTGGATCCAGCTGCAAATCAGGATTGTCCTGGCAGATCCCCCTGCCCAGGGTTTGGGATATTTCCACTCTCCCATTGGCAGGGCAGGTTCCCACAGCCTCCCTGAGCTGTTGGGCTCTGCTGGGGGATTGGGGGTGGAAAAAGAGCAGTGAGACAGAACTATTGGTAGCAATGCTCCTGCTCCATTCCTTCTCCTGCATGGATTCAGATTGCCAGAGATCCCAGGGGAAATGTACAGTTTGGGTACTAAGGAAGGGCTGAACCTCCTGGGTGTGGAGCTGTGCCCCCAGGGACAGACCTGGGGCTGCTGCCATCCCCTTTGGATCCAGGGCATTTCCAGCTGTGTTTGGCCAGATAAATCACATGGACAAAAGGGGCAGGAACTGGATGGGAGAGATGGATGGAGGGAGATTCTAAAGCTGTGGAGAGCCCAGACAGGGCTGGAGTTTAAAGGTTTAAGAGCACGAAGAGGTTCTGGGTTTATTTTTCTGGTTTAAGGCTTATCCTAACTTGCTTTGTTTTCCTGTCTCTGTTTTGGCTGTGCCCTCCGCTGTGCCCTGGCATCTCCTGAAGAGCGAGACTCAAGTGCAGTAAGTGCCGTTCCTTCCTTTTGCTGCCACTTTCTGCTGGCTGAGTTTTATTTATCCCTTAAAAACCCACCTGGTGGCTGGGAGCTGCAGGGCTGCCTTTGGCACAGGTCTTATTAAATAATAAACCAGGCAATAAAATCCCTCATCCTGCCTGGAAGAGCTGTGCTGGGATGAGAGGAGTCACCTTCTCCGTGGTGGTGGTTTGGAAATGTGATTTAAATCCCTTTGCTTGTGGCAAAGAACATCAGGAAATTCCATCATTTGGGCTGAGTGAGCATGGTCAGACCAGATGCCCTGGAATGCTTCATTCCTGATCATTCCCCTTCAGGGGTCACCTAATCTGGGATGGGGTTGGTTATTTCTCCAAATTATGCAGGACTTGGAAGCCCAAGCAGCTCCTAACCGGGGAAATCCCTGGATTTTGGAGCCACCTCAGAGGCTGCCCATGGGATGGATTCCCTGGGAGCAGGGATGGAGAGGATGTGGAGGGAGGCAGGAGCCAGGTGGGGACTGCCCTGCTCATGGAATGGGGCCGAGCCAGCACCTCCCACCCCGGTGTCCAGGGAAAATGGGACATCAGGAGGAATTCCTCCATGGAAAGGGCTGTGAAACATGGGAAGGGGCAGCACAGGGAGGCTCTGCAGGTGTCCAAGCAGGGCCTGGACGTGTCCCTGAGCTCTGTGTGCTGCTGACCAGGTGGGGCCGGGTCCAGGTGGGGCTGGGCGATCCCGGAGCTCGTTCCCCAGCGCAGCGTTCCGTGTGAAGAGCTGCCAGGACACAAAGGGCGGCTGAGCTGCGGCTTGGCAGCGATTTCCTGCCAGCCCCGAGCCCACAAACGGCCCTTTGGAGAGCGGGGAAGGGAAGTGCTCCGCGAGGGGGGAGAGGCAGAGGGGAATTGGGCATCATTAACCCGCTCCTGGGGCGGGCAGGGGGCCGTCGGAGCCGGGCAGCTTCCCAATCCATAAACGGCGAGCCGGGGTATTCCCCGTGGAGGTTTAATGTGTGCGATAATCAGCGTTAGTCATTCATATTTTCCCCAGCCTTTGCCTGTGCAATAAAAAATATTTAGTTCCTTGGCGGCGGGCCAGGAGCGGGGCTGAATGGATCGATGCCTCTAAATGCCTGACATGATTCTCTGGGAGCTGCGAGGGTTTTCAGCATGACTGCCTGGGAAGAAAGAGCTCCGTGTTATCCAAAGCTGCTTAGTGGGGACCGAGGAGAAACATGAACTGCTTTGGTTCTCCCTTTCAGCAGGGGAAGAAAGGCGGGCAGGGCTCAGGAGCGGCGGGCCTGGCAGGCTGGGGGAGCGGGCATGGAGCAGGGAATGTGCAGGGAGAGAGCAGGGATGGAGCAGGGAATGAGCAGGGAATGTGCAGGGAGAGAATGGGGATGGAGCAGGCAGTGTGCAGGGCGAGAGCAGGGAATGTGCAGGGAGAGAGCAGGGATGGAGCAGGCAGTGTGCAGGGAGAGAGCAGGGAATGAGCAGGGAGTGTGCAGGGAGAGAGTAGGGATGGAGCAGGGAATGTGCAGGGAGAGAATGGGGATGGATCCTGCTACTCTCAGGGACTGGGGAGAGGGAATGCAGGATCAGGGCCAGGCATCCTCCTTGTTGTGCTGCTGTGTTTTCCTCCATTGTTCCCTGGGAATGCTGGCGTCTCCTGGGCTTTGCTGCTTGGAGCAAGGGCAGAATTCCCCCTGTGCCATGGTGCTCCTGGTCATGTGGGTTTTCCAGGACATTTTGTGGATGTTCTGTGGCTCCAGGGCTGAGATGCAGCCATTCCGTTGCTCCTCCTGGCTGAGGCTTCCAGCTCTGCCAGAAGGAGAGCTCCTGGGCTCTGGAGCTTTCCTGGGAATGCCAGCATGTCCTGGGCTTTGCTGATTGAGACAAGGACAGAATTCCCAGTGAGCAGAGCTGTGCCATGGGCACTGGGCTCTGCCATTCCTGGCCATGTGGCTTTTCCCAGATGTTTTTATAAACAACCTCCTCCTGCATTTTCCTGCTATTGCAGCAAAGGAGCTCAGGTGTCCGTGGGATTCCTCACAGCATTCCCAGTGCTCCCAGCGAGGCTGATGTTGATCTGTCCCCTGTGGATCTGGATCCTGTGGCATGGGGGGACCAGGGAGTCTCATCCCTGCTGGGACAGGGCTGTGCTGCTGGTGGAGCCTCGTTTCCTTCTGCTCCCCCTTCAAAGCCTCTCCCATCCCACAGAATAATTCCGTGTCCCCCTCGGAGAGCCTGCGGGCCAGCGAGAAGCACCGGAGCTCCACAGACTACAGCATCGACTCCAAGAAGAGGAAAGCGGAGGAGAAGGACAGCATGAGCCGATATGTGAGTGACAGGGACAGCTCTGAGGCTCCGGGGACACCTGGGGCAGCACCTGGGGGCAGAAAGCAGGATTGCGGTGATGCTTTCCAGGTGTGATGTGGGTCAGCTGGGGCAGAGAACCGTGGGTTCATTCAGGCTGGAAAAGGCCTTGGAGGCCATGGGGTCCAACCATCCCCAGCACTGTCAGAGGCACCATAATCCATAATCCACCATAGTCCCCAAGTGCCACATCCGCTCCCCTGGCTGACTGCACCCTGCCCTGGGCAGCCCCTTCCAACACCTGATCACCTTTTCCATGGAAGATCTTCCCCTGATCTCCATCCCGAGTGTCCTGCTGCTGTTGGGGGTGGTTTGGCTCCTCGGGGGGCTGATCCCCGCCCAGTTTTTGGAGCTCTCTGTGGGGTGTGACACGCTTTGTGTTCCAGGACAGCGATGGTGACAAGAGCGATGACCTGGTGGTCGATGTCTCCAATGAGGTGAGCTCTGGCTTTGGGATGCGGGAGGTGACTGGCCTCAAGGGGAAGCCAGGAGGGAAGGAGGAAGGAGGGAGCCCTTCCTTCCCCCTGTGGCAATTCCAAAGCTTTTCCCCCTCCCAGGACCCTGCCACCCCCCGGGTGAGCCCGGCCCATTCCCCCCCGGAGAACGGCCTGGACAAAGCGCGCGGGCTGAAGAAGGGCGACGCTCCCAACAGCCCGGCCTCGGTGGCCTCCTCCAGCAGCACTCCCTCCTCCAAGACCAAGGACCTGGGCCACGTACGTCCCCTCTGGGGTGCCTGGGGCAGGCTGTGGCTCCCAGCAGCTGGAGCTCACCCCTCCTTCTCCATCCCTTCTCCCCGCAGAACGACAAATCCTCCACGCCCGGCCTCAAGTCCAACACTCCTACGCCCAGGAACGACGCTCCCACCCCGGGCACCAGCAGCACCCCGGGGCTGCGGCCCATGCCCGGCAAACCCAGCGGCATGGACCCCCTGGGTGTGTACCGGTGTCACCGCGGTGTCACCAGTGTCCCCAGCACAGCTTCGGCTCGTTCCTGTCCATAGGGAACAGCAGCTCTTGGGGGTTGCATTTATGGGGAGTCAGGTTTATGTGGGACCCCCCCGGGGTGGGTACCGGTGTCACCACGGTGTCACCAGTGTCCCCAGCACAGCTTCGGCTCGTCCCTGTCCATAGGGAACAGCAGCTCTGGGGCAATTGCATTTATGGGGCGTCATGATTATGAGGGATGAGGTTTATGGGGACCTAATCCCATGGGGTGAGGAGGGAGGTCTGGTCATGGAGTGAGCAGTGTTGGGATGAGGGCACACAGCCTCAAGCTGTGCTAGAGTAAGTTCAGGTTGGACATCAGGAGGAATATCTTTGGGAAAAGGGTGCCCAGGGAGAGGTGATGGAGACCCCATCTCTGGAGATGTCCAGGGATGTGGCACTCAGTGCTTTGGGCTGGGCGGAAGGTGGTGTTGGGCCAGGGGTTGGAGTCTACGGTGTTGGGTTTTTCTGTGGCTCTGCTGTGCTCCCTGACGGTGTCCCCAGCCCTGCCCATGTCCCCAGCTGTGCCCGTGTCCCCAGCCCTGACTGTGTCCCCGCTCTCACAGCCTCGGCCCTGCGGACGCCCATCTCCATCGCGGGCTCGTACGCGGCGCCCTTCGCCATGATGGGGCACCACGAGATGAACGGGTCCCTGACGAGCCCCGGCGCCTACGCGGGGCTGCACAACCTCCCCCCGCAGATGAGCGCGGCCGCCGCCGCCGCTGCCGCCTACGGCCGGTCACCAATGGTGAGCTTTGGAGCTGTACGTAGCACTTTTAGCTCCTTTCTTGCTGGGGGGAGGCCTGGGGGGGCTCCTGGGGGCTGGGAGGCTGGGGCTGCTCCTCAGAGCCAGCTGAGCTTTGGATTGAAGGGGTGGGGATGGAGATGCTTCTTCATGGGGTGATGTGCATGTGCCAGTGGGTTGGGGTTTCTCCTTCCCCTTCCCTGGCCCCTTATCCCCTTCCTTGGCCCCTTATCCCATTCCTCAACCCCCTTCCCATTCCTCTCACTAAACTCCTGTTTTAAGGCAGAATGAGGAGTCAAGCATTGCCATTAAAGCAGAGATTGGGGTCTCTACCATTGAAGCAGGGGTTGGGGTTTCTACCCTTGGGGTGCCAGGCACAACGTGGCTGATCCCATCCCTGGGGGCTTGGGAACAACACAGGGAGAGGGAGCGTGTCCCACCTGGTTCTTGCAGACCCCTTTGGCTGGCTCCCCTTCCTGCCAGGGGGAAATGCCAGTTAGCTTTGAGCAGCAGGGGAAAAGCAGGAGCTGCCCAGTGTCCCCAGGGGTCATGGATGGGAAACTGTGTGGCATTCCTGGCCTCACCAGTGTCTGTGCATCTCTTGGCAGGTCGGGTTTGACCCTCACCCACCCATGCGAGCCCCAGGCCTGCCCTCCAGCCTGGCGTCCATCCCTGGAGGGAAACCGTAAGTCCCGCTTGGATTTTTGTGGGATCAGAGGGGACGAGTGGCCGGAAGGGAGATGAGAGAAGCCTTCACCCAGGGCTGGCACTGTGAGCACAGTGTGACAGCCCCAGGAGCCCCATCCCTGGCGCTGAGCCCCTTTCCCACCCCGGCAGGGCGTACTCGTTCCACGTGAGCGCGGACGGGCAGATGCAGCCGGTGCCGTTCCCGCACGACGCGCTGGCGGGGCCGGGCATCCCGCGGCACGCGCGGCAGATCAACACGCTGAGCCACGGCGAGGTGGTGTGCGCCGTCACCATCAGCAACCCCACCCGCCACGTCTACACGGGCGGCAAGGGCTGCGTCAAGATCTGGGACATCAGCCAGCCCGGCAGCAAGAGCCCCATCTCACAGCTGGACTGCCTGGTGAGGGCCGGAGCCCCCGTGCTGGGGCTGCTGCTGTCCCCAGGGCTGTGTCCCCTGTCCCCACCCACCTCTGATGCTGTTAATCATCTGGCTGTGTCCCCTGCCCTCACCCACCTCTGATGCTGTTGATTATCTTCGCCCCGTTAACATCACCATCTCTTCCCCACATTGCCATCTATGTTTCCTCTTTCCCCCGCTGCCCTCCCTTTCTTCTTCCGCCCTTAACATCCTGTTGCTCTTCCCCATTGCCAACTCCTTGTCTTCTGTTACTGTCTTATTCCTCTTCTCATTATCTCTCTTTCTACCTTTAAATTTCCCTTTTCCTCTTTCCCCATCAACATCCCTGCTCTTCTCCCCATCAATGTCCCTTTTTCTCTCTCCACATCAGCATCCCTTTTATTCTTTCCCCATCAAACGTCCCTTTTCCTCAAATGTCCCTTTTCCTCTTTCATCATCAGCAACGTCCCTTTTCCTCTTTCCCCATCAGCATCCCTGTTCCTCTTCTCCTTATCAACGTCCCTTTTCCCCTTCTCCCCATCAATGTCCCTTTTCCTCTTAGCTAATGAAATATCCCTTTTTCTCTTTCCCCATCAAACATCCCTTTTCCTCAAACGTCCCTTTTCCTCTTTCCCCACCAACATCCCTTTTCCTCTTCTCCCCATCAACGTCCCTTTTCCTGATTCCTCATCAACGTCCCTTTTCCTCTTTCCCCTGTCAACGTCCCTGTTCCTCTTTTCCCACCCGCTTGCACTCCCTTTCCTCTTCCCTCTCCACACCCCTTTTCCTCTTCCTTTTGTCCCTGACGGTCCCTTGTGTCCCCAGAACAGGGATAACTACATCCGCTCCTGCAAGCTGCTGCCGGACGGCCGCACGCTGATCGTGGGGGGCGAGGCCAGCACGCTGACCATCTGGGACCTGGCGTCGCCCACGCCGCGCATCAAGGCCGAGCTGACGTCCTCGGCGCCCGCCTGCTACGCGCTGGCCATCAGCCCCGACGCCAAGGTGTGCTTCTCGTGCTGCAGCGACGGCAACATCGCCGTCTGGGACCTGCACAACCAGACCCTCGTCAGGTGAGCCCCAGCGGGTCCTGCTGGCTGGGAAGGACCTTAAAGGTCGTTTTTATCCCGTCATGTTCCTTTTTGTCTTCTGTCGGTGTTCCTTTTCCTCTTCCCTCACAATGTCCCTTTTCTTCTGTTTTTGCCAGTGTTCCTTTACCCCTTCCTCCACAACGTCCATTTTCCTCTTTCTTTTGTCACTGTCCCTTTTCCTCTTCCTGCCATCAATGTCTCTTTTCCTCTTCCTTTTGTCAGTTTTCTGTTTGTCAGTGTCCCTTTTCCTCTTCCTTCTGTCAACATCCCTTTTTCTTTTGTCGATGTCCCACTTCCTCTTCTTTTGTCGACATTGCTTTTCCTCTTCCCTCCATCAATGTCTCTTCTTCTTTCCCCATCCTATTGCCATGTCTTTCCTCTTTCCCCCCATCATGGTCCCTTTTCCTCTTCCCCCCATCAATGTCCCTTTCCTCTTTTCCTTGGGCAAAACCACCTTCCACTATCCCAGGTTGCTTCAAGCCCTGTCCAACCTGGCCTTAAACTTCCAGAGATGGGGAGTCCCCCACCCTTTCAGGGCTGGAGCCAGGAGCACCCTCTGGTGATGCTGCACCATCTCCTGGTGCTCATCCCTAAACCAGCCCAGGCTGTGGCCAGGCTGGTGCTCTTCAGCCCAGGATGCTCCTGGATGAATTTCCAGGAATGTTTGGTGTGGACGAGCCACACAAACATCTGAGCACCTTGAATGCAGCTCCATGCCTTTTCTAGCGCTGCCCTTGCAGAATTCCATGATTTTTTCTGCTCCCAAGGCAATTCCAAGGGCACACGGACGGGGCCAGCTGCATAGACATCTCCCACGACGGTACGAAGCTGTGGACGGGGGGTCTGGACAACACGGTGCGCTCCTGGGACCTGCGGGAAGGGCGGCAGCTGCAGCAGCACGACTTCACCTCCCAGGTGGGCAGGGGAATGGGGGTGCAGGGGGCAGGGATCCATCCCCACGGGAAATGGGGGGTCTTGGGAGGCCCCTGGCTCCTGGGAGGGGCTTTTCCTGCTGGGAAAACGGCCCTGGGGGCTCCAAGCGTGGCTGTTCCTGCTGGTTTTGGGGTGGCCCGGGAATGCTGGGGCTGCCTGGATCTTGTGCCAGCTCCTCTTTTCCATCCTTGCAGGATGAGGCTGCTGTTGAGGAAGCAGATCTTTTCATGGGATGCCTGTGGATGTCACAGGGTTCTCTGGGTGCCCATGGGTGGGATGAGAGCAGGGATCAGAGATCAGGATCCTGCCTCCTCCAGCAGAGCCTGATCCAGAGGGGCAGAACTGGGACCTTGTGTCCCATTGGAAAGGGCAGCAATATCCATGGGGATGGAGCCATCCCAACCCAGGGATCAGCCTCTCCCCACCTGCTCCATCCGTCTGGGGCTGGCCAGCAGCTCCAGCAGATCCCAGAATGGTTGGGCTGGGAGAGGCACCTTGAGGATCTCTCATCCCACCCTTGTGTAGGAGGCCAGGAATTCCCACTGATCTCCCCATATCCCACTTCCATCCACAGATCTTCTCCCTGGGATACTGCCCGACGGGCGAGTGGCTGGCGGTGGGCATGGAGAGCAGCAACGTGGAGGTGCTGCACCACACCAAGCCCGACAAGTACCAGCTGCACCTGCACGAGAGCTGCGTGCTCTCCCTCAAATTCGCCTACTGCGGTGAGCAGCAGGGCAGGGACGGGCACCCTGCAGTCCTGGGCTGGGCTGGCATGGGAGAGATGGGCACCCTGCAGTCCTGGGCTGGGCTGGGAGAGACCTTAAAGCTCGTCTCTGGGGCACCTTCCACCTGAGCCCATGTTCATGGATGGGGATTGTGGAATCATGGAATGTTTGGGGTTTGGAGGAACCTTAAATTGGAACGCCTCCCGCTATCCCAGGGTGCTCTAAGCCCCATCCAGCCTGGCCTGGGACACTTCCAGGGATGGGAAACAGGGATGGCCATGAACTTCAGGAAGGGACAGTGCTCAATGCAGCAAGAGGGGCTGAGCATGGATGTTTCCAGCAGGATCCATCCCATGGATGCTGCACTTGGGGTTTATTCCCATAAACCCATCCCGGTTGTGATGGGGTTTACCCCCATAAACCCATCCTGGTTTTGGCAGGGCTTATTCCCTGGGTTATTCCCATAAACCCATCCTGGCTTTGGCAGGGTTTATTCCCTAGGTTATTCCCAGAAACCCATCCCAGTTGTGGTGGGAGTTATTCCCATAAACTCATCCTGGTTTTGGCAGGGTTTATTCCCTGGGTTATTCCCATAAACCTATCCTGGCTGTGGTGGGGGTTATTCCCATGAACCCATCCTGGTTTTGGCAGGGTTTATTCCCATAAACACATCCTGGTTTTGGCTGCAAACAGCCATGGAGCACCACTGGAGGTGGGAAGCAGCATTTGGATTGTCTCAGCAGAGTAGGGCTGGGCAGGACTCCCCAGGGAACCTCCAGGTTTTCCCATTTCTCCCAAATCTCTGGTCTCAGACTGTGGGGACAGGGCAGGGCTGGGGAGGTGGCACCGGCAGGGTTCAGCTGCTGATCCCAAATTCCCAACGCAGGGAAGTGGTTTGTGAGCACTGGGAAGGACAACCTGCTCAACGCCTGGAGGACGCCCTACGGAGCCAGCATCTTCCAGGTGGGAGAGCCTGGGAAGGCCACGGGGTGGGGGCTGCTCCCAGATTCCCATTCCTGGAGAGAGGGAATGGAGATCCTTTGGGATGGCTGGATGGCTGTCAGGTGCGGGATGTGGTGCTGACACCAGCATGGATGCTGCTGGGAGCATGGAGCAACCATCCCACCCTGCTGGGTTCTGTCTCTGTCCCACCCTGCTGGGTTCTCTGTCTGTCCCGTCCTGCTGGGTTCTGTCTCCCACCTTGATGAGTTCTGTCTCTCACCCTAATGGGTTTTCTCTCCCATCCTGCTGGGTTCTCTCTCTCTATCCCACCTTGCTGGATTCTCTGCTCCACCCTGAAGGGTTCTCTGTCTGTCCCACCCTGCTGGTTTCTCCTCCACGCTGATGGTTTCTCTCCCCTCCTGCTTTCCCCAGTCCAAGGAATCCTCGTCCGTGCTGAGCTGTGACATCTCGGCGGATGACAAGTACATCGTCACGGGCTCTGGGGACAAGAAGGCCACGGTCTACGAGGTCATCTACTGATGCTGGGACGTGCAGCCCTCGGCAGCGCTCCGGGAACGCCCAGGGGAGGCCCCGGGCCGGCCCAGCTCCGCCCGGCACCCGCCACACTCGGATTTATTTGGAGATCTGCAACTCTGGCACACATGGAAGCCCTAAACGGATTTTTATTTGGTTTTAAGGTTTCGGGGTTCCTTTTGATGTTTTTTTTTTTTTTTTTTTTTGTTTTCCGGTTCTTTCCGTCTGGCTTTGGCACTATAAAGGACTCCTTTTTTTATTGGGACTTTTTTTTTTGTGCATCCTGCATAAGACTTGTGAAAAATGTAAATACTGGACTAGGAAATAGCGTGGGAAGGGGGGACCCTCCCAGTACACTTAGTTGTGTATTTTTGTCTGCTGTAATTGTATTCCACTGATGGTTTTGGTGGTGGCAATTTTATTCTGGGGGTTTTTTTGGTTCGTTTTTTTTTTGGTTTTTTTTTTGTTTTTTGGGGGTTTTTCCCCCCTTTTCCTTCCCCCCTCCGGAAGCGTCCGTGGGGACTTTGCCATCCAGGCTGAGCAGAGATGTCCACTGGTGAAAAGTTGTTCCTCCTGTCGTGCGTCGTGTGTTAGTGATGGTGGGGAATCACTCGGATCCTCAGCTACTGACGGGACATCAACACAATCACCTTGGGGTTTGTTTTTTATAGATGGATTTATGGATTTATCCTTTTTTTTGTTTTTTTTCCGTGCTTGGATGTTTGAAGAAAAGGGGAAGCCCACGCAAGCCCTTCTTGGTCTTCGGACAGAAGCAAATGAGGAGTGATTTCAAAGAAAGCTTAGAAAATTCAGCTCAGGGAGCCACGAAAGATAATAGCAAACTTATGTGTTTTGTATTCAAATGAAAGTAAAGAATTAGAATTGATAACCTTGAAAAAAAAAAAAGACAAAAAAAAAATACAGTTTTTTTTAAAAGCGAAAAGTTTACTAACAAGTAGGGTTTGTGTGTGGTGGGGGGCTGTTTGTGGTCCTTGTGGGCTTTATGGTCTTGTGTCTTCTGGTTTTATGGAGCAACTCCCTCCCCCCACAGGCCTTTTGTACTAAAGGGTTCCAAAAAGGACAAAAAAAAAAAAAGACAAAAAAAAGAAAAACGAAGACCTAACGGGAAAATAAAAGTATTTGTGTAGCAGAAGTGCTCACCTGTATCGTAGCACACGGCAGAGGATTTTTATACCACATTTTTATGGATTATTTTTGGCGAGTTGGATCTGGTCCAAAAGGTAAAAAAAAAAAAAACAAGTGTTTTTTTTGTTGAAGGGTTGAGGGGAGATCGGTTTGGAGAGGGGGGAGAGGAGGATGGAGAGGTGGGAGCTGGAACTGCAGCCCTCCCAGGAGCCCCCATCCCTTCCCGTCCCTCCGGCGGCTCCCAGGGCGGGCCGAGGAGCTGGGAAGGAGCAGAGCTCTCCTGCTGTTCCTCTCTGGTGTTCCCATCGCCGTGAGAGGGTTCTGAGCTGACCTGGGGGATGTTCCAGGCCGGGGCTGGCTCCGTGGGAGGGTGGGATCGGTTTGGGACACACTGGTGATCCAAGGAAGGAAAAGTTCTCTAAAGCTGCTTTTAGGGAAAGGCGTTTTAGGGTGGTATGGCTCAGATTAACCACTCCCCTGGGGCCAGCAGAGCCTTGGAGGAGTCCAGGGGTGTTTTGGGGTCGGTTTTTGGGATTGTGGGGGCAGCTCTGCCCCTTTCTGCCCCCTGACCCTGCGCACGGCATTCCCGGCTCCGTGGCCTTGGGAGCGCCAGCTCCGCACGGATGGGGCTGTGCTGGGAAGGGCTGGGGGGCTCTGCCCTGTGCCCAGGGCCCCCTGGCATGGGGCCACCCCCAGCTCGTGTCCCCCAGGCTCCCTTTAGGGCCCTGCAGCTCGGATTTTCCCCCCGGAATGGCGGGAGTGAAATGCAGGAATTGCGCGTTCCGGAGCCGCCCGGAGCCAGGCTCTCAACTTCACACCAAAGTATGTAGCAGAATCTGTACAGCTGTTAATAACTACCACTGGTTTTTGTAAAAAAGGGCCAAAAAGAGAGAAAAAAAAAAAGAATAAAAAGTCAATGTACTGAAGCTCTACCGCAAGCAAAGTGTCTCTAAACCCTCTGATCCGTGGAACTTCACTGAGGGGTGGGAAAGGCAGGAGAAGGGAGGGTTGGGGGGCACAGGAGAGCCCTGACAGCGACCCCCGAGTTTGGGGGTGATGCTGGAGGTGGGATGGAGCCCAGGATGGATGGGAGGAGTTCCCAGCCCTCGGCATCTCCCCCATCCCATGGGCTGTGCTGCCG
Organism: Chlorospingus semifuscus; assembly: GCA_035048045.1. Lineage (NCBI taxonomy): Eukaryota > Metazoa > Chordata > Aves > Passeriformes > Passerellidae > Chlorospingus > Chlorospingus semifuscus. The sequence goes on from JAWWMS010000024.1 coordinate 1,294,408, forward strand.
AGGGCTCCCAAAGCCCATCCCTCCCTTCCAGCACCCTGGCACTCTGCTCCTGCCGGGATTTGGGGATGCAGGAGAGGGCTGGGACCGGCAATCCTGCCCGGGCCGTGCCTCCCGCTGCCGGGATTGCAGCAGCGCCATTCCCGAGCTCCCTGCTGCAGACAAAGCCCTTCCCTGAGCGGGGCGGCCGGAGCGTCCTGCGGGGCTCCCGTGATGGACCCGAGCTGACAGCACCTGCTGCGAGAGAGGCAGGGAGGGATGGGGGGATGGAGGCAGGAGCAGCGCTCTGCCCGCCCCATAGATAGATAATGGGCAGGGAAGTGCTCGGGAGTGCATTTCCACATCTCCATCCCGCTGGAGGCTGGGGCTGGCACGGGGACCATGAAAAGGTGGGAATGGCGAGGAGTGCTTTGTTGGGAGATGGGGAGGGCCAGGGGTGGGGAGGGAGCCCTGAGCGGCTCTGGCTGCGCTTCCAGCCCTGCCCAGCAAAGGGAAGGAAGGGATTCCCATCCCTCCCCACCTCCTCGCCATTCCACGGGGGTGGATTCTGCTGGGGAGGAGCTGCTGGCCTCTCCCAGTCCCGTTTGTGCTGTCAGATTTTATAATTCAATTATTGCCACCCATGCTGGAATTTTAAATTATAAATCCATGAGGGCTTTTTAAAGGTGCTCTCAGGTCAGGCTTGGCCCATGCTGACAGGAAAGGCAGAGCTGGAAATGGCCAGAAAACCGAGTGGGAATGGATTCCCCAGGATCCGGAGGATGTGAAGATGGCAGCCTGGCACACGGCAGTTTTGGGTGGCATTGCCCTCTTCTTGTTTGTGATTTCCTTGTGTGTGAGCGTGGGATTCCTGCACGGAAGGGCTCCCTTGAAGGCAGGCAGGGATTTGGTCTTGGAATATCAAAACGGCTTTTCCCAGGCTGGGGCTGTGTCCCTGGAGGGGAACATTGGGAAAGGAGCGGGGGCAGCAGAGTTGTGCTGGGCCACGCCATGCTCTGTGTCCCATCCGTGCCACGTTCTGTGTCCGTGCTCTGTTCCATGTCCTGTGCAATGTTCTGTGTCCTGTGCAATGTTCTGCGTCCCATCCGTGCCATGTTCTGTGTCCGTGCTATGTTCCATGTCCTGTGCAATGTTCTGAGTCCCATGCCATGCTCTGTGTCCCATCCCATGCCATGTTCCATGTCCTGTACCACATTCTGTGTCTCATTCCATGCTCTGTGTCCTGTGCCATTCCCTGTTCTGTGTCCCATGCCATGCCACATTCCATGTCCATTCCATGCCCTGTGTCCTGTGCCACATTCTGTGTCCCATTCCATGTTCTGTGTCCGTGCCATGTTCTTTGTCCCATTCCATGCTGTGTGTCCCGTGCCAGGTTCTGTGTCCCGTTCCATGCTGAGCCCTGCCCAGCCCAGCAACAAAGCAGAGCACATCCAGCTGTGCCCAGGCACATCCACACAATCTGCCCACCAGGGAATCCAGGATAACGGGATCCCCTTTCCCATTCCTTTCCATCCCCTTCCCTTCCCCTTCCCATTCCCTTCCAAACCTTTCCCATTGCTCCTCAGCCCTTCCATCCCCTCCTCATCCCCTTCCCATCCCCTTCCATCCCCTCCCCATTCTTTCCATCCCTTCCAATCCCTTTCCCATCCCTCCCCATCCTTCCCCATCCCTTCTCCTCCCTCCCCATCCCTCCCCACTCCTTTCCCCTCCCTCCCCAGCCCGGTTTCCCGGGTGCCACCCCCGCCTTGGGGACAGATGGTGGCGGCGCCCGGGGACCCCCTCAGCTGCCGCTGCCGAGCGCGGATGCTGCTGGCACCGCTCCCCTGGGCGGCTCTGCCTCTGCAGCTTTAATTACAGTAATTGAGCCGTAATGAACGATTGTGCGGGGCCGCGCTGCTTTGTCCGGGCTCCGGGGGTGGCATCGCCTCCGAAGGCTCGGCCCGGCCACGCCTGCCCTCGCATCCTCACCGTGCTGCTCTTCCCGGGATCCCGCTGGAACACGGCGGGGAAGGGGCAAAACCCCTTTGGCTTAACCCAAAATGAAAAATAAAAAATATCAACACGCAGAGCCAGGGAGGAAAGAAAAACAGCCCGGCAGGAAAAATCCCAACCCTGCTGGAAAAATCCGAACTGGGCCTGGCACGGAGGGCTGGTGGCACTGGGGACAAGGGACGGGACACGGGGAATAGCTTCCCGCTCCAGAGGGCAGGAGGGATGGGATTTTGGGAATTAGGAATTGTTCCCTGGGACGGTGGGAAGGGCTGGGATGGAATTCCCAGAGCAGCTGTGGCTGACCCTGGAGCCCTGGCAGTGCCCAAGGGACACCCTGGCACAGTGGGAGGTGTCCCTGCCATGTCCCCTCCAACCCAAACCGTGCCAGGATTCCGTGATCCACCCACCAAAACCCCCTTTTCCCTGGATTCCTGTCCCTGGCATTGCCACTCCTGTCCCCAGGGCTGTCCCCTGACATCCCAGGCTCTTGTCCCATGTCCCACCCTGCTCAGGGGGTTGGATTTGCCCTAAATCCTCTCCTCCGTCCCCAACCCATGTGGGATGAGCCTCCCTCATCCTGCTGAACCCAGAACGTCCCAGGTTTGTGCCTGGCATTGCCCAGGCAGGGTTTGGGAATGCTGGGAGGATCAGGATGGTTTGGGGGCACCTCTTGGAGAGCCCCAAGTGCAGCCCCGCTCTCACCCCTGGGGGATTTAATTTTGGGGTTTTTGGCTTTTCTGGGCAACAATAAAAACTTTCATTGGAGCAGAACCTCGGTTGGCCAAGAGGAGCCTCGTTAATTCCAGGGAATTGTTTCATCTCGGCTCAACAGGAATAATGAATCTTTTTTTTTTTACTATTATTATTTTTATGTTTTTTTTACAAGATGAGTTGGTGAACAGCCAACTTCCTCCAGGGGAATTCCTGGGGAGTGTTGATCCCAGCTGGAATTCACCTCGGGGGGCGGGGGGAAAAAAATATTAAAAAAAGGAGAAAAAAAGAGAGGGAAAAAAATAAAAAGCGAAGGTTTTAAAGGCTCAAATGCTGCTATTCATAACAACGTGTGATTGAGCTCAGCCTTTTCCTGACAGCTCCCAGATGGAGCCAAGGCTTTTCCACAACACCCTCACACAACACTTCCCTCCGGAGCCAGCTCCAGCCCAGAACAAAAACCGGGAGCACACAGAGGCCTCGTTATCCTCGGGAAAGCCACGGAGCCCCAGAGGCTGCAGGGACAGCCCTGAGCTGGGAAACCCAGCCCGGGTGCCTCTGTCACCCTATGGGGGTCAGCCCTGGGTGTCCCCAGGATTTGGGGTGTCCCCAGGGCTGGGGGTGCCTCTGCCACCCTATGGGGATCAGCCCCAGGGTGTCCCCAGGGTTTTGGGGTGTCCCCGGGGCTGAGCAGTTCAGTGTTAATCAAAAAGATAAAAAATGGCATTAAAACACTGCAGGGGCAGCTGGGCCTTAATGAGATCTGGGAGATTTTTATGATTTAATGAAACTCTGTGCTTTTCCAGGCCGGGAGAGCACCCAGAGGGCTCCTGGCTGCAGGGGCTGGTGGCACTTGGCTGGCACCGTGTCCCCTCTGCTTCCCCTGGCATGTGCAGGGACGGACATGGAACATTCCGGACTGGCAGCAAAGGGCCAGGACCAAAGGAAGCGGCAGATCCATGGATCCACGGGTTTGGGGAGGCTGGGAATGCAGGGTGGAAGGGCAGAGCCGGGAGGGAATGGAGAATCCCAGCCCTGCATCCCCATCCCCTTCCCTGTCCCTCCCCAGGTCTCCTGGAGCCCTGCAGGCCCTGGAAGGGCTCTGAGCTCCCCCTGGATCCATTCCCATCTCTCCCATCCCGGCTCCAGAGCAGCTCCAGGGCCTCTGGAATGGCTCCAGGTGCTCCTGCTGTTGGGAATGCCACCCAAGCCCTGTTAAAGCTGGACAGGGCTGGGGACAGGGACGCTGTGGGACAGCCCAGGAGCTGCTCCACGGGCCTGGGCACACCTGGAATGCTGCAGGAGGAGAACAGGGGCTGATGGACACCTGGGAATTCCTGGGCTCCTCCCACAGCACCTGCTGGGCGCGGCATTCCCAGTACAGCAATCCCTGCATGGCATTCCCCATATGGAATTCCCGGGCACGGCATTCCCAATGGGACCAGGAGCACAGGGATGGGTTTGGGGACAATCCCGGGAGCGGATCCCCGGCAGCCCAGGGACCTCTCCTGTTACATCACTTGTGGAAAGATTGCATTGCAAATATCTGATGTGAAAGGTGCAATAAATTATATTTTTTTGAGAAGTAAAACGCTGTAAGATTCAGAGTAAAAATCTGTAGGTTTGGCCATTAAAAAAAAAAAAAAAAACTACAAAAAACAACAAACAAACCAACAAACCAAAACCCAAAAAAACCCCTAAAAAAACCCCCAAAAATAAACAAAAAACCCCCAACTAAATAGCTATTTAGTGCAATACCGCGCTCTCCAGCCCTCCCCGAATCCGCTGCTCTCCCCTCCCCTTTGCCAAGGCTTCACCCCGGGATCCTCCCCCTGGAAGGCGGCGGCTCTGGCAGCGCTCCCCGGACCACCCTGGGAAGCAAATCCCGGTAATTTATGGGGAGGCTCAGCTGGAGCCTGCCTTGGGTTGGTTTGGTTGTTTTTTTGTTTTTTTCCCCTTTTTCCTTTCTGTCCCGACCATAAATTTTTCATGGAATTTACAGAACACCAGCAAATCTCCAGGGAAGCCGGTGGCACCAGGGACACTCCTGGAGCCTTGCTGGGACTCGGAGAATCCAAGGATGTGCCCAGAGGTGCAGCAGGGGAATGCAGCATCCCCCTGGGAATTGTCCTGGAGCTGGGAATGCAGCATCCCCTGGGAATTGTCCTGGAGCTGGGAATGTAGCATCCCCTAGGGAATCCTCCTGGAGCTGGGAATGCAGCATCCCCTGGGAATTGTCCTGGAGCTGGGAATGCAGCATCCCCTGGGAATGCCCATGGAGCTGGGAATGCAGCATCCCCTGGGAATTCCCATGGAGCTGGGAATGCAGCATCCCCTGGGAATTCCCATGGAGCTGGGAATGCAGCAGCATCCCCTGGGAATTCCCATGGAGCTGGGAATGCAGCATCCCCTGGGAATTGTCCTGGAGCTGGGAATGCAGCATTCCCTGGGAATTGTCCTGGAGCTGGGAATGCAGCATCCCCTGGGAATTATCCTGGAGCTGGGAATGCAGCATCCACTGG
>JAWWMS010000024.1:1315993-1327138 GCA_035048045.1 Chlorospingus semifuscus
TTAAGAATATTATATATATATATATATATATATATATATATAAAAATCAAAAATATATATAGAGAGACTTAAAAAATACTTTTACATAGAAATACACTTATATATAAATTACATTTCTATATTTAGGAGCGGCCGTGTCCATGCCCAGGCCCAGCTGCTCCTTTCTCCCCATCCCCTAAATGTCCAAAACTGCCCCTTTTGCCCTCGCTCCTCCCGGGAATATCGCCAGGATCATCGGCTGCATTTGAAGTCCAGTACCGAGCAGATCCCTCCTGGTGAGAGCAGGAATTCCATGGGCGAAGGAGCCCATTGTTCCCGGAGAATGGCACCGGGAATGGGGAATGCTCCGCTCCCATCCCCAGTCCCCGCGGATTTAAGACCGCAGGATCCGTCAGAGCATCCCAAATGCTGGGATCGCGGCCGGGCGGCTTTAAGAGCCCTGGAATGCGATGGGAAGCGGGAGCTGCCGCCAGCTGGCACGGCCCGGAGCTCCGGATCAATGCCGGGATTGTTCGGGACCACGGGAACGAGAAAGGAGAGGAACTGAGAGGGAAAATCAGCTGGAGGTGAGGGCAGGGCATGGGGTGGGCAGGGCAGGAGCTGGGATGGGGCAGGAATGGGATTGGGATGGGCAGAGAAGGGGCAGGAATGGGCAGAACTGGGATTGGAATGGGCAGGGAGGGATCAGGAATAGGCAGGACTGCAATTTTGATGGGCAGAAAAGGACGGGGTGCTCCAGGCAGGATCAGGAATGAGCAGAGCACGGACAGGGATGGAATAGGAATTCCCAGTGAAGGATCAGGTAAATCCAGGCGGGAATCCCTGCCTGGGCCCCCCTGGGAAAGGTGCACAACCAGACTTTGTGTGGGGCAAATTCCTTCACCACCATCTTCCCCATGGAAATCAGGGCATCCCAGCAACCAGGGCCTGGCCCTGTTTATCCTCCCAGTTCTCCCAGTTTGGGCCCAGCAGGGCTGGGCTGGTGGTGCCCAAGGCCTCTGTCCTGACGCTGCCTGGCTGGAGAAATCTTGGAGCCAAAGCTCCATAAATTCCTTATTAGTCACCCCGAGCTGCGTCCCACAGCTCTGGAATAGCTGCAGGCTGAGAACAGGCCTCTGAAAAGCCATTAAAAATCCCAGGAAATAAACAGAGAGGGGGAGAAGCTGGGTCTGCTCTGAAATGCTGGGAAGTTTCCTATGGACGGGGCTGGGAATAAATCCGGCACTTGTGGAATTCTCTGGAAGGTGACTGGGCTGGCTGTTCCTGGGCTATCCGCAGGAAAAGAGGCAGGAATTCAGGGATTGCTCCATCCCTGCCAGGGCAGGAATTCAGGGATTGCTCCCTCCCTCTTAGGGCAGGAATTCAGGGATTGCTCCATCCCTGCCAGGGCAGGAATTCAGGGATTGCTCCCTCTCTGTCAGGGCAGGAACTCAGAGATTGCTCCCTCTCTGTCAGGGCGGGAATTCAGGGATTGCTCCATTCAGGGCAGGAATTCAGGGATTGCTCCGTCCCTGCCAGGGCAGGAATTCAGGGATTGCTCCTTCCCTGCCAGGGCAGGAATTCAGGGATTGCTCCGTCCCTGCCAGGGCAGGAATTCAGGGATTGCTCCCTCCCTCTTAGGGCAGGAATTCAGGGATTGCTCCTTCCCTGTCAGGGCAGGAATTCAGGGATTGCTCCATCCCTGCCAGGGCAGGGCCTGGATGTGCCTCTGGAGGAGGAGATGTTGTCCAGGCCTTGTCCTGTGCTCTTTCCCTGTGTTTAGCCCTCAGTTACAAATCCCGGGAATGTGGGAGACTGCGGATGATTCCAGAGGCTCTGGAACAGTCCTGTCCCTGCTGTGCCCCCAGCCCTGGGGACAATCCACTGTCCTCAACAGGGACCCCATCCAGCTGATGATCCAGCAGAGGAAGCATCCCAAAGATCCCAAAGATCCAAGGAGTATCCCAGGGATTTCAGGGGCAGGTCTGTGCCCCGAGCAGCTGTGCCACATCTGCCCTGTCCCCAGCGTGGGCACTGGGCTTTCCCTGCATCCCCAGCTGCTTCCCAAGCATCCCTTTGCAGCTCCAGTGAGTGAGGGATCCCTTTCTCATGGAATTGTCCCTCAGGATCCTTTGGCTTTGTTTCCTGACTCCCGTGAGAGGAAATCCAGCCCTGGCACAGGGAGTCCCCATCCCTGGGGGTGTAAATCAGATGTGGCACCTGGGGACACGATCAGGGGTGGCCTGGCAGTGCTGGGAATGGTTGGACTCCATGGCCTTTTCCAACCTGAATGATTCCATGATCCTGCAGAGAGGTGCCCACCCTGCTGGTGTCCCCTCAGTGCAGTTGTGTCACCCAGAGCCAACCCCTGTCCCCAGTCCCACCTTCCCAATGACCTGCAGAGCAAAACACCCCAATCCTGGCATTCCCAGATCCAGGAGTGGAGATTTCCCACCCCGGAGCTCCACCCCGACGAGGCAGCAAAGACAAACATTTTGTCAGCGCTGACAAAGCTGAGCTTTTAGGAAAGGTGGGGGGAAAAAAAGGGAAAACAGGAAAAAAAAATTAATTGGGACAACTTCCAGCAGGGAGCCCGGTGTGCTGGAGGCAGGAGAGCCATCCGGAGCAGGGAATGATTTAGAGGGAAGCAGGGAGAGGATTTGGGAAACCATGGCACCGGGTCCCCACGGTGCTCATTAAGGTTGTACAGATTGCAGCTCCCAGCTCTCCAAAGTGCCCGTTATTAATCCATAAAAACATCGCCCGAGTGATTGAATCCGATGATTACTGGAGCAGGCAAACACGGGAGATGGGAAAATATCCTGGCGCTCTCCTGCAAGGCTCTGGGAGCAGGGAAAGAAAAAAAAGATGAGAAAAAAAAAAAAAGGAAAATGATGTGAAATATTAATGAGAGCTGTTTGCCCCCGGGCACGGAGCGCAATCCAGGCTTTCCCGGGGACATCCAGTGGAAGAGCTGATTACCAGGGATAAACATCCCCAAATACTCGGGATCTTTGGATTTCACCTCTGGTGTGGCCGCCAAAGCCGATTCCCTTATCAGCCCTCTGCAGGCGCGGCCCCGGGGGATCCGGAGTGCCGGGAATGATGGAATTAGCACCGGGATGAGCCTCTGGAAGATGGGGCCGGGGCCTCGGGCAGAGCAGGGGATTTATTGCCGGCTCGGATCCCTGGGAGTGCAACCAATGGATTGAGGGCACCTCGGGAGTGCCAACAATGAACGGGGAACTGGGGAAGGAGGAGCGCCCACGGTGCCAGGCGGGGCTGGAAGCGCCATCCTGCGGCTTCCAGGGATGTGGGAATGTCCTGGGAATGAGGGCAGGATCCTGGAGCACTGGGGTTGTGGTAATTGGGATCGAGTCTGGTTGTCCTGGGTGGAGTTGGGAATAGAACACCCACGGCGCTGGTTGTCCATGGCTGTTGGACAGGGATGAGCTCCCAGCGCTGCCGGACAGGGGACATTGAGGGTGACATCACCGAGGGTGACATCACCGAGGGTGACATCACCTGGGCACAGGTGGGGAGCTGCCACACCCACACACCTCACCTTTCCCGCCTTTATCCCAGCATTCCCTTCCCATTTTTGTGCTGGTTCTCCCAGAATCCCAGAGGCTGGAAAAGCCCTCCAAGGCCATCGAGTCCAGGCTGTGCTCAATCCCCACCTCGTAGCCAGCCCAGAGCACTGAGTGCCACCTCCAGGAATTCCTTGGGCATTCCTTGGGTGATTCCTTGGGAATGACTCAGGGATGGGGACTCCAAACCTCCCTGGGCAACTCCAATGGCTGGCCACATTTTCCATGAAGAGATTCCCGCCTGGGATGGTTTCAAGGAAACAAATGATGCTGCTGATGGGAGAACAGCCCCATTCCCACTGGGATTTAATGGGAGACGAGCCCCATTCCCCTGGGATTTAATGGGAGAGAACACCCCCATTCCCACTGGTAATTAATGGGAGAGAACACGCCCATTCCCGCTGGGAATTAATGGGGGAACAGCCTCATTCCCGCTGGGTTTTAATGGGAGAACAGCCCAATTCCCACTGGGATCTAATGGGAGAGAACAGCCCCATTCCCACTGGGATCTAATGGGAGAACAGCCCCATTCCCACTGGCCCTTAATGGGAGAGAACAACCCCATTCCCACTGGGAATTAATGGGAGAGAACAGCCCCATTCCCACTGGGATCTAATGGGAGACAACATCCCCATTCCCACCGGGATCTAATGGGAGAGAATAGCCCCATTCCCACTGGGAATTAATGGGAGAACAGCCCCATTCCCACTGGGAGTTAACGGGAAAACTCCCGCCGAGGAGGGAGCTGAGATCCACGATCCCCAGAAACAAGGGAGCTGGGATGCAGCGGAAGAGCTAAAATTAACCCGAGAGCTCGTTAGCGAGACGAGGGAACATCCAATAAAGTGACATTTTCCTTGTAACACGTTGCACTTGGAGGGTTTTCTGTCCTTGGCAATGGATTTGCCGCTCGGAGGTGCTTCCCTTCTGCTCAGCCACCGAGCCCGGGCTCATTAGGGAATTTTTAATTAGCTTTTCTTTTACAGGGAGACTGGGATTGAAGTTTCCACGTGAGCCGTGATTTGTAGATATTCCCATTAAAATCCCACTTTGTCTCTGGCCTCTCCTCAGCGTGTCTCCATGCAGCACTGGAGGATTATTTGTTCAAATCCCAGCGAATCCCCAAAGGTTTGTGGAATCCAGCCCGTCTGGATCCTCGCTCAAGGAGACAGGTTACTCATTCCTTGGGCTTTTCCCATAGAAAAGGTTCCATCCAGCCAATCCATGAGTAAAACCAGGACAAGGAGCACCAAGCCCAGCCAAGCCGAATTCCCAGACTACAGTGAAGCTCATTCATTCATCCCGAGGGATGAGGCAGGGAAAGGAACCCCGATGGTTTTGGGAGAGAATTTCAGAGAAAACAAAGGCCTGAGCTCAGCAGAGAACAACTTTGGAATTACCAGCCCATTCCAGGCCCAGTGGAAGGGACGAGAAAGGGGAGCTGGGAAAAGCCTCCCTCTTTCCTGAAGTCCTGGTTTTCATGGAAAAAATTAAATCCTGGAATTGTCACTGGCCCAGGAAGGAAATCACTTGGAGCTGTGATGTTCCAGAGGCACTGTGGTGGAAGGAGAGAGGGAGAACACGATGGGGAGGAGAGGGATGTCAGGATAGAGAGGGCAGGAATGTCACCATAAAGGCAAGAGGGATGACATGATGTCACGGCTCTGCCAGCTCTGGGTGAGCTTCCTTCGCTATTCCCCATTTTTCCCCCAAAAGAAGGAGAAAATTGAAGAAACAGGAGCACAGTCCTCTCAGATTAAAGCACTCAAGGATCATTTGAATCTTAAGTCTTTGAATCTGTCAAAATAAGAATATGCTCATCTTGGAAATCTCCTGGGAATCAGGAGCAGGGCAGAGCCAAGCCAGGCTGCAAATTCCATGAGAAACGGGCACACACCCTGGCAAGGTTTGACCCCAGCTAAATCCAATCCTATTCCAGCGCCATCCCAAACATCCGGGGCTCGCTCAGATAGACAGCTCCACTTTTGGGTGGCGATAAATAAATAAGATAAATAAATAATTAAATGAATCTGTTTGGAAGCCGATAAAGCCGTTAAAAAATTTATTACAGAGCCAGAGCCTGGCCGAGATTGCAGCCTGAAAGCCTCTTCCAGCACCAGCTCCCGCTCTGATTTCCCGGGAAGCGAAGGCCTAGCTCTCCTCGCGAATCCCAGCGGGCAGCACCGATCCGGAGAAAATTTCGAGGGACGTAATTAATGAGAACTAATTAACCTGAAGGAGCGGGCTTGCTGCCGGTGGCCTGACGTGTTGGGCGAGCGAGCCGGGCAGTTCTCCTCTCTCTCCCCTTTTTCCGCACGGATGAGGAGGCGGAGGCAGCTCCAGCGCTTTGGGGAGGGCGAGGGGATGGAGCCGACGAGGCACTTCCATGGTCCACTTCACCTTTAATGTACGGAAAGGAGTTAAAACGGGAGACAAATTCCTCGGCAGGCGACGCGGCCAGCCCGGATTTCCTTATGCATGGACGGGCTGACGCGCGGATCCGTCATAAAACCGGCATTAAAAATTAGTCGGGGCTGTTAGGCCGGCGAGGCCAAGCAGATGGTTCGTGCTCGGAAGTGTTTCGGGAGTCTCCTTTTATTATCCGTGGATGCCTCGTGGCCTGGGATTCTCATTAACCACACTCCATGGAGCAGCGCGGCTCCTCTGCTGCCGCCTTCAGCGAGGAGGAGTTCTTGGAGCGTGGGGTGGGGTGGGATGGGATGGGATGGGATGGGATGGGATGGGATGGGGTGGGATGGGGTGGGATGGGAGCTTAAAGCCCATCCTATCCAACCCCTGCTAGGGCAGGGACACCTTCCACTATCCCAGGGTGCTCCAAGCCCCATCCAGCCTGGCCTGGGACACTTCAAGGGATGGAAGAACTTCCAGAAATATCTGAGGAGGATTTGAACTCTCCTTGGAGAGCCCCACACCATATCCCAAATCCCGCACACATCAGGATGAGGGATCTGTAGGGATGGGGAGGGAATTTTGTGTGAGCCCACCCTGAGTTGGGTCAGGAGCTCCAAGGCTCCTTCTGTGGTGACATAAGCCACCTCTAATTAGCATAATTAATGACTTTGTGGTCTCTGCAGGCTGCAGCCCCTCGTTATCTCTAATTAGGCTCCCCAGCACTGGAGGAGCCATCCGTTATTCCTTAATGATCTCCCCATTCCCGAGAACAGCTCCGAGGGATGCGGAGTGCAGGGAGGCAAAGGGCAGCTCCTTTCTCCAACACGTCCCTTCATCTCCTGGGAGGAAAAAACCAAAAAAAAACCCAAAAAAGGAAAAGCCTGGGATCAGGATGGCACGCAGGAATTGCTCTTGTCTTGCTGCAGCTCCTCCTGGAGTGGTTTATTCCCTCCTGGAACGGGAATCCTCCTGGGATACAGCAGCACAGGAGGCATCCAAGGGAAGCAGGGAGGGATGGAGCTGGCTGGGATAGGGATGGGGAAGCAATATCCCATTTTTCAGGAGACAAAACATCAGCACTTTTCCCCCTTAGGGCTGCACATCCCGGGCCTGAAAGTTTTGCTTAAAACCCCACAATCCTCCATCCAATGGCTTCAATCCCGGGATCTCTCCTGCATCCATCAGCATTGATCCAGCAGCTATCGGCACCACAGCTCCTGCACCACCCTTGGGCTCTTCCCAGTTCCAGACCTGCCCAGTTTGGATGAATGTGGGATTCTGGAATGATTTGGGCTGGAAAGGAGCTTAGAGCTCATCCCATTCCATCCCATTCCATGGGCAGGGACAGCTCCCTCTATCCCAGGTTGCTCCAACCCTCATCCAACCCAGCCTTGGAGATTCCAGGGATCCGGGGCAGCCACAGCTGCTCTGTGCCAGGCAATATTCCCAATATCCCACCCACCCCTGCCCTCTGGCAGTGGGAATTACAGCCCTGCCATGAGGTGATGCCAGCAATGAGCATTCCAATGGTTTTCCGAGATTCCAAGTCCCCTCTCCGTGTCCATCCCAGCCTGGGCTCCGCATCCATCTCCGCTTTTTCCGCGAGCCCTCGGAGCCTGGGTGGGATTGGATTCAAATGCGCCAAACAATCCTCATTTATCCCTGCCAGCTCCCAGCCTCCTCCCTCTCCACTCCTGTTTTCCTCAATCGCTACCTTTATTTTTGCAATGTGTCTATAATTACCAAATGTTCCGAGATTCCGCCCAAAATGCCTCCCCTTGGAATCCGGGGATGTCTCCTCGCTGCTGTCAATTTGGGTTCTAAATGTTGTGATTGATAAAATTAAACTGTGAAGCGAGGCACGAAATCTGTCTCGTAGACACCACTTCTTTTTAGGGTTGCCATGAGGAGAAAACAACGCCAGGCAGGGGGAGGAAAAAAAAAAAAAATAAAAATCACCAAATGATTTCCTGCAGAAGGGGGGGAATTTGTGAGTTTTTCCTTGAGGAGCTTAATAAGACATCCCGAGCTGGAATTTTTATTCATCTCCTTGCGAGATCCCAAATTTCCCCACTTTAATTGCTCCAAGCAGGGAAGCTTTAGTCACAGTGTAATGTACCCAGGCATGTTCCGGCTTTAATGAATCATCCCAACTCTGCATTCCAAGCAATTAAGGGAAATCTGGCTGTTCGTTAGTGAGGCGGAAAATAAATTTAATCTCTCTTCTAAAAAATCAATTATCCTGCTGTAATGGAGAATTCAATTTGGGTCATGCTCCATAAATTTCCCGGGTTTAGGATGTTTGGCGAGTGCTCGTTATTAGGTTGTGCACGTGGGGGAGGTCTGGGAGCGGGGAGGGGTTGGGAAACATCCTGGAAGTTTCCTTGGGAGCTGGAGTGGGTTCAGAGTGAACGAGGGGAAGTTTAGGCTGGAAATAGGGAAGGAATTCCTCCCTGTGAGGGTGGAGAGGCTCTGGAGAAGGGAGCGCTCCAGGGAGAGCTCAGAGTCTCTTGCAGGGCCTAAAGGAGCTCCAGGAGAGCTGGAGAGGGACTGGGGACAAGGGATGGAGGGACAGGACACAGGGAATGGCTCCCACTGCCAGAGGGCAGGGATGGATGGGAGATTGGGCAGGGATGGATGGGATATTGGGAAGGAATTGCTCCCTGAGAGGGTGGCAGGGGCTGGGCTGGAATTCCAAGGGCAGCTGTGACCTGTGGATCCCTGGCAGTGCCCAAGGCCAGGCTGGATGGGGTTTGGAGCAGCCTGGGACAGTGGGAGGTGTCCCTACCATGGCAGGGGTGGCACCAGATCAGCTTTGAGGTCCCTTCCCACCCAAACCATTCCAGGATTCCATCATTCCCTGCTTCAAAAACTGGGAATTTGTGGTCTGGGATGTTGTGGCCACCCAAATCCATCCCTCCAGCACTGAGAGGAACATGGGAGAAGGAGTTGCTGGAGCCCACGGATCCACAGGGACAACCAGGCTCTGCTCTTCCCTCCCAGGCTATGGGATCTTGGATCCTGAGCCCTGCAGGCTCCAGAATCTCACCCTGGGACCTGGGATGATGCTGAGGATGGAGCCAGGATGGGCTTGGACAGGCAGAGAATCCCAGAGAACGCTGGAAACCTGGAAATCCAGCAGGGAATCCAAGGCAAGCCCTTCTCCAGAGCATTCCCCCTTCCCAGCCTCATTCCTGGTCACCGCATTCCGAAGGGACACGGGACACCTGGAGGAGCTGGGACACCTGGAGGGGCTGGGCCGGGTTCTGGTGGGCACAGCCTGGTTCTCCATCCCGGGGAATGCACGGGAGGGAATCCAGCGGCAATCCCGGCACACCTCGGGAGCGGCTTAAGCTCCTAATTGAGCTCGGCTTTCAGCAGCTCCTAATTAATCTCGGCTCTCCGTGGGTGATCAAGGCTTCGCAGCTCATTAAAGCTTTTTCTCCTTGGAGAGCCTTTTCCTCCGCTTCCCTTTCCTTGGGAGGAGGATTCCATCCAAAGCTGCCTCCAGCTTCCCGGCTCTCAGGAACAAATCGCCCCGGCCATTTATAGGATCGGGAATTTTTCCACCCCCACACCTCCTTTCTAAATAAAAAAAAAAAAAAAAAAATTGTTTCCATCAACTGCATTTCCTAATCCTGATCCTAAGTTTTCCTGCAGCTTCCAAGGCTCTTTCCCTATTTATTTAAAGATTTTTTGGATTGAGAACATTCCAAAATCCTTTGGCTGCCACCTGCATCTCCTTTGGGGTTCCAAGGCTGGCTTAAACCCCCCATAAAATCGGAGGTGGGAATAACGCCGGGCAATCCGTGCCCCTGGAATGTGGCTGACACACGTCTGGCTCCATCCATGAGATAAGTGCTATTCCCAATCCATGAGCCAAGCGCAGCTTTTATGAGGAACGAAACCTCCCAGCTCCTTCTGAGATCCCATCAATAATTCCACGAGGAATACACACAGTGGATTATCGGGGATGGTCCCAATCCTGTGCTCCTTCCATGCTGGAATTCCCTCCTCTCAGGTTTTATAGGAATGTGTTCCCTTCTCCTCTTCTCCGGCTGTCAGTTGTGGGGGTTAATCAGGCCAATAGCCACCCCTAAACAAGGGGTTAATTAGCGCCAAACAACCATTAAGCCCTCCAAATTCCCAAACTCCGGGAGCCCTTTCCCACCCTTTGATGTTCCTGGAGTTCACTGAACCCTGGAGAAGTTCCAGGAACGCTCCAGATAAATTCATCCCCCAACACGAGCCCGGGGACGGGACACACACCCGGGCCGGGGGCTCATCCCGGCGGGTCCAGCCTGTCCCGGGATCCCGTTTTCCCACCGGGAGCCGGGCTGACCTTCGGCTGTGCCAAAGGAATTGTGACAGATGCAGGCACATTTCTGGGACGCCGTGTCCAGCCGGTGGCCGCGGATCCCGGGCCCTGTTGGGCGTTAGGGAGATTGATGGGCCCGGAGAATCCCGATCCTGGGAATCGCTTTCCCACGGAGAGGCGTTAATGACTTTGATATCAACCATCTAAATATGTCAACCTGCGCCTCGCGCTGGGATTAGGGAGCGCTATATTTATCCAGGACTGCCATTAGCGGAATGCTAATTAACGGGATTCTGTTTCCAAGTAAATCCCGGCCCTTCCAAGTGCTGTAACGCAAAACTCGACTCTAATCTCCCCGGAGCTGCTGCTGTTCCCGCTCATTCCTCGGGATTAGGCAGATTTATTTTCGCTGATGGCACCCCCAGGTCGGGCTGTGGCACCGGGACCTGGAGCTGCTCCCAAAGGATCCCGAGACAACTCAATCCCGGCTGTCCGAGCCCTGCCTCCCGTCCGAGCACAGCCTCAGGTACATGGATCGTGGAATTCCGGAATCCTGGGATGGTTTGGGGTGGGAAGGGACCTTAAATCCCATCCCACCCCTACCATGGGCAGGGACACCTTTTCCTATCCCAGGCTGCTCCAATCCCTTGGACACTTCCAGGGATCCAGAGGCAGCCACAGCTGCTCTGGGAATTCCATCCCAGCCCCTCCTCACCCTTCCAGGGAACAATTCCTAATTCTCAATCTCCCATCCATCCCTGCCCTCTGACAGTGGGAGCCATTCCCTGTGTCCTGTCCCTCCATCCCTTGTCCCCAGCCCCTCTCCAGCTCTCCTGGAGCCCCTTC
>JAWWMS010000024.1:1346708-1372226 GCA_035048045.1 Chlorospingus semifuscus
ATGGATGGATGGATGGATGGATGGATGGATGGATGGATGGATGGATGGATGGAGGGATGGATGGATGGATGGATGGAGGCTTGGGAATGCTGAGCCACGGGTGGGGCGGCACCGGGAGGCGTGGGTGGGATAAAGGGATAAAATGATGGGATGGAACGGGGATAAAATGATGGGATGGAACAGGGATGCATGGATGGGATAAAGGGATAAAAGGATGGGATGGAACACGGATGCGTGGATGGGATAAAGGGATAAAAGGATGGGATGGAACATGGATGCATGGATGGGATAAAGGCATAAAATGATGGCATGGAACACGGATGCGTGGATGGGATAAAGGGATAAAATGATGGGATGGAACATGGATGCATGGATGGGATGGCACATGGATGAGAAGGAACAGGGATAAAATAATGGGATGGCACGTGGATAAAAGGATGGGATGGAACATGGATACATGGATGGGATGGCACAGGAATAAAATAATGGGATGGAATATGGAACATGGATGGGACGGCACAGGGATAAAATGATGGGATGGCACAGGGATAAAAGGATGGTATGGAACATGGATGGGATGGCACAGGGATAAAATAATGGGATGGAACATGGATAAAAGGATGGGATGGCACAGGGATCACTGAGGGAATAGAACATGGATGCATGGATGGGATGGCACAGGGATAAAATAATAGGGAGGCACATGGATGAAAGCATGGGATGGTACAGGGATCACAGAGGGGACACAACACAGATGCATGGATTGGATGGCACAAGGATGGATTGATGGGATAGAACCTGGATTCACTAACGGGTTGGAACACGGATGCATGGATGGGATGGCACAGGGATGAATTCATAGGATAGAACATGGATGTGCCGACAGGACGGCACATGGATTCACTGATGGAATGGCACACGGATGCACTAATGGGATAGAACGTGGACACACCTCTGGAATGGCACACGGATTCGCTACAGGACAGCCTTGGAAAAGGCGTTTGAAGGCAGATTTATCCCGTGGGAATCACAACTGGCAGCACTGTTCCAACATCCTCCTGCTTCCAGCTGCCCCATGGCATTCCCCAGTCACAGCCGGATCCTGGTTACTTACGGACGCCCTCCAGGCTCCTCCCTCTCTCCAGGGTTCTTCCCAAAATTCTCGGGGCTGTGCTTGGATGATCCTTGTGGGTCCCTTCCAACCAATGACGTTCTATGGAAATGCCTCAAACGTCCACCTTGACCACAGCACTTCCCGATCCAGGGAGATACACAGGATACACGGAATATTTGGGATACACGGAGTATTCGGGATCCGTGCTGGATCTGCACGTGCAATTCCCGTGGCGTGGCTCTCCGTGCACAAGAGGCCATCCATGCATCCCGGCACCATCTGGGGCGCCAATTACCGGGAGCACGCACGGAATCGAGGTAATTACTCCCGCAAATTGGCCGTGTGATTGCACGGGCATCCCTGGGATATTCCAGGCCTTTACCGAGCCAGGCTTCCAGAAACTCCAATAGATTCCAAGTTATGTTGGAAATTATCTGCCCATCTGGCTGGGCCTGCCAAGAACGGCTGTTTATGGGCAGAGAGATTAAACAGCCGCTCTTGATCGATGGTTTAATCATTGGGAGGGAGGGAAAGGCGTTGGATTTTCCCAAGGATTGACCCAGGATCCGGAGACTAATGACAGGTTTAATTAAACAGGGAATAGCCAGCTTTTTCTCCTGAAGTATCCACTAAAAATGGCCCTGGATACACAAGGAGAACGTGTCTGATGGATCATTGCTGCACTGACAGGAGCCGTGGGTTTAAATAAGCCTGGATTAATTATTAAGCCTGACTTGCCTCCATTTCCAATGGCACAAAACCTGGGAAGATCTGGAGGAGTTCGTGGCCTCGCCTTTCCAGGGGGTTTCCATGCCTGGAGCTCCATTCCCTCTTTGTTCCTCACTCCGGTGGGTCACATCCAGCCCCATGGAAGCACCAGGGGAATTCCAGTGATTCCAGAGGAATCCTTGGTGTTGGAAAATCCATGGCATCTGTCCACTCAGGTGAGGCCCCACCTGCAGAGCTGCTCCAGCCCTGGATCCCAACACCAGCAGGACCTGGAGCTGCTGGAGCAATTCCAGAGGAGGCCACGGAGCTGCCCCAGGGCTGGAGCCAGGCTGGGAGAGCTGGGAATGTTCACCTGGAGAAGGGAAGAGCTCAGGGCCTGAAGGGGCTCCAGGAGAGCTGGAGAGGGACTGGGGACACAGGAATGAGGGACAGGACACAGGGAATGGATCCCACAGCCAGAGGGCAGGGATGGATGGGATGTTGGGAAGGAATTCCTGGCTGGGATGTTGGGGAGGGGCTGGGCTGGAATTCCCAGAAAAGCTGTGGCTGGATCCATGGAAGTGTCCAAGGCCAGGCTGGAGCACTCTGGGACAGTGGGAGGTATCCCTGCCCATGGATCCCTCCCAGCCCAAACCAGTTTGGGGTTCTGGGAACAGAAGCACAAAAAAGTGGAAATGTTCTCCACAGCAGAACAAGGATTAAAAGGCATTCCCAGCATTGTGCAGCCATGGATAATTTTTCCCTGGAAAGCAGCTCCCAGTGCCACACCAGGAGGGGGAGGAGGAGAAGGACATCACCCCGGGGTTTTTGGGAAAAGCCTTTTCCCATCACCAGTGGAGATCAGCAGGTTCAGCATTCCCAGAGGGCACAGGACTGGGATGGGATGGGATGGGATGGGATGGGGATGGGAATGGGGATGGGAATGGGGATGGGAATGGAAATCCCTGACCTCAGCACCCAGATGATTCCCAATGCTCACCCAGCTCCCAGATGGATCCATCCCCTCCAGCACCAGGAACAGCCAGGATGTGCCAGGAGGAGCCTTTGGACTCAAATCTCTTCCCTTTTGTTCCTTTTTCGTTTGATTCCACGTCAAAAATTCCAGCATTTATCGCACTTTTTGTGCTCCTTAACGGGAGCCTGGTTTTTTTTAGGGATTATATAAAAATCCATATTTATGAGACGAGCAGGGATCAAGAACATGGAGATTTAAAAGATCCAATTATCTTCCCAAAGTTTGCCTTTATGTTCATCCTAATGAATCCAATGTTTTCCAGGGAGATAATTGCCTTTCCCAACTCGTTAGAATTCCAGCATTCCCTGATTTTCAATTTAAAAGGAGCCTCCTGCTTGAAGTCTTGGGTCTCCAAGGAATTCCTGAGGAGGAATTTTTGTCCTATATAATAAAAACAAAACTTCCTAAACATTCCTGGCATGTGCACTGGATGGAACATCCTTTTATTGGGATGGGAAAATCCAGAATGTGGGATTCAGAGGGAAAAGGGGGAAAGCAGAGGAAGGTTTGATAGGAGCTGCTGCCATGGGAGACATTGGAGAACAAGTTCTGGGCTGGCTAAATAAAGTTGGGAATTCGGCCAGGAACTGGACAATTCCAAGGATAAATAACACAGTTCCTGGAGCAGCAGTTTCATGCCTTGGCTGGGCATCCCAAAGGATCATTTTGGAATCGTTATCCTTGGGGATTCCCATCAGGATAAAGATCCCAAAGCCTCCCACACTCACATCGAGGGGGTCTCCAAGTCCTTCCATGCCCCTGCTCCCACCAGGGCCAATGGGATTCTTGGGATGTGCCCCAAACCAAGGTAAAAGAGGGACAAAAAGCAGCAGGAATTTGTACCTGGAAGGGCTGAGCTGCCCCATTCCCAAGGAAAACCAGGATTTCCCAAGGAAGCAGCTATTTTTACCATATTTTTAAATCCAGGCTCTTCCACGGACATCCAACCCCGCTGACATTCCAACCTCTCCACCCGACCTATGGAACAGCATTCCTGGCAAAACAGCAATTCCAAAAAAACCCCAAAGCAAAACCCTTAAATTGCACTTTAATTGGATTTTCCAGAGGGTTATTAGGAAATGTTTCCAATCAAGAAGTAAATTGGGATTGTAATAAAATATTCCATAAATATTTACATTGGCCCTGGCTCCACTTGAAAAGCAGGGATATTTTTCCCTCTTGGACACGCTGCCAAAGGAGCCGGTTGGAAAACCAAGGTCCCAGATTCACTTTGTTTCCATCCAGTAACGATCAGAGGGGGTTTTCCCCCCAAATTCCACCCAAAAACATTCCCAGGTGCATCCCAGGTAAATCTTGGGATCCAAATGGGATGAGCAGAGGGAGTAGAGGGAGGAGAGGAGGGAAAAATCTCCGAAGCTGTGGCACATCCCAAGGAATTTACGAGCTGTGTGGGGTGGGCAGGGCTCCAGCTCCATCTAATCTGGATCCAGATCCGAGGGAACCGTCTGGTTCCACGGGATGAGGCTCTAATCAGGTGTGGATCAAGGAATTTCCCAGGAGTAATTCAAGCCAGGCTTTGTTTATTGCTCCCCCCGTGACCCGCTCGTGCCATATTGAACCCGTTACCTGCTGATATCCCAGGATTCAAGAGGGATTAGGGAAAATTTTCCTGCTTTTCCAGATAAGCTGCTCTGTCTGTTGGAGCACAGAGGAAGGGGAGGTTTTTTCCAGCATGGAAAAAACACAGCTGGATTAATGGGAAGGGTTAGGAAAACACTCCTAGGGCAGGGATGAGCAGTCCATGATTAATCAATCCCAGGGAAGCAGAGCTGGAGAGGGATGGGGATGCTCAGGGGTCATGGCCAAGCAGAAGGATCCTCATCCAGAATATCCACATTGGAGGGAAAGCTTGGAAAAATCAGGACAGGCCTCCCAGAGAAGCTGTGGATGAATCCTTGGAAGTGTCCAAGGTCAGGCTGGATGGGAATTGGAACAACCTGGGATAGGGGAAGGCGTCCCTGCCCATGGCAGAGGTGGAATTGGATGGGATCGAAGGTTTAGGAGCAAAAGTCAGGAGACAAGGATTTGAGAACGAAATCAGGATCCCAGATTTAGGATGAAAAATGAGAAAATTCAAGGATTAGGAAGAAAAACTAGGAGCCCAGGGTTTAGGAGAGAAGATCAGGATTCCAGATCTAGGAACAAAATATAGGAGCCAAAAGTTTAATAAAATTTAGGAGCCCAAGCTTTGTGAGGAAAAATCTGGAGCCCAGATTTGGGAGGAAAAATTCCAAGCCCAAGATTTAGGAACAAAACTTAGGAGCAAAACTCGGGAGCCAAGAGTTAAAATTGGTATTCCAGAGTGCAAAAGCCTGGAAAACCCAATGGAAGCGGCTGGGAAAACAAGGATCAGGGAGGAATCCCAGGTGGAAAATTTGGGATTCCAGTGAGCCCTCGGAGCTGCCAGTGGCACCAGGAGTTTCCCAGCTCCGGTCGCATCCCGGTGCTCTGTTCCCATGGAGCAGCCGCTTGGCAGCTCCCAACAGCTGAGGATATTCCCATTTTCTCCGTCCTTTCCATAACTCCAAGGGACGGAGCCAATTGGCTCTGCCAGGGCTGACGGACGGGAGCCGACAGTGTCACTTCCCATTAGGATTATTTCTGGGAATTCACACCGGGATGGCTCCGGCCGGCACTCCCAGCTCCCGACTCCCTGGAACAATCTGCTGCTTCCGGAGAGCTCAGGGAATGTGGGAAAAGCCAGGATGGGGACGTTTATTGGCACCAAGGAGAAATCCTACTGGGAATGAAGGTTCGGGGTTCCCAATTCGGGAATTCGGGATTCATTTTAAAAAATCCTACTGGGAATGAAGGTTTGGGATGGAATTTTAAAGAAATCCTACCAGGAATGAAGGCTTGGGATGGGATTTTAGGAAAAGAGTGGAATTCTGGCCAAGGGCCACTTGGCTGGAATGTGAAAATCATTCCCGGTGGCTCTGGGACATTCAAAGGCATTTTAAGGACATTGGGGACAAGTCCATGGATGGGAATGTCATGGAATGCTGTGGGTGGGAAGGGATTAAATCCCATCCCATTCCATGGGCAGGGAACCTCTCACTATCCCAGGCTGCTCCAATCCCCATCCAACCTGGCCTGGAACATTCCAGGGATCCAGAGGCAGCCACAGCTTCTCTGGGAATTCCACCCCAGCCCCTCCCAGAGGACAATCCCTTCCCAGTATCCCATCTAAATCCCCCTTTTCCTTTCCCTGTGTCCTGTCTCTCCACCCCTTGTCCCAGGCCCCTTTCCAGGGAACTCCTTTTTCCTGCTTGTTTTTTCCAGGATGAGGGAAAGAGCATTCCCAGCTGGAATGTTGGGATGTGGCTGGATGGAATTTTGGGACAAGGTGGGAAAAGCCAGAGCAGGATTGACTCTGGAATGATCCCTTCCCGTGGAATGGGATCAAACCTTGCTCCATCCATGGAATGCCGAGAGCTGGGAATGAGCTGGGATTCGCTGCTGATTCAAGGAGACTTTTCCATGGTTTGCTGGAAAACAGGGATGGGATTCCCAGTCCCACACTGACACCTCCTGGAAAAAGCGCTCGTTGCAATTCCAGTGCTCCGGGGATGGATTTTTGGGATAAACGCTTGGATTTTGCTGCCCACTTTGTCCTGATAAAGGTGGTTGGGATAAAGGGATATTTCCCTGGAATTAAAGGGATTGGGACTAGGATCTGCCTGGGAAAACCTGGAGATCTTGGAGCTGCAAATCCAACATTTCCCCTCCAACTTACCCCATCTGCACGGGCTTTGGAAGAAAATAAAATAAAAAAAAATAAAAATAGAAATAAAATCAGAATTAAAATTAAAATAATTAAAAGGAGAAGAAAAAATTTAAAAATAAAATTAATAAAATTAATAAAATTAATAAAATTAATAAAATTAATAAAATTAATAAAAAATAGGAATAAAAATTAAAATAAAAAAATGAAAATAGAAATAAAATCAAAATTAAATAATTAAAATAAGAAGAAAAAATTTAAAAATAAAAGAAAATTAAATTGGATTAAAAATAATAAAAGCAAAAAATAAAAGTAAAATATGATTCAAAAATAAAATTTTCAAATCCAAGGGAGCAGATTCAGAATTCCCAGTCTTTTCAATCCTTTCCTGTATCCAAACTGTCTCCATGAGCATCAGTTCCTCGTGTATCCCAGTTTTCCACAGGAATATTCCCAACGGGATTTAACTTGTCACCCAGATAATGGAATCCAAATCCAAGAGATGGTTCCTCATTAACGATTAATGAACTCATTAAATCCCACAAATAAGAGCCTTTCCCTGAGTTTTCCATCATTCCTCAGTGGTTATCCCTATCCCAATCTGGATCCCAAACTGGATCCCAATCCCAATCCTTCCACGGGGACAGGAAGAGGCTTGGGAGCAGGGAAGCTGCCCAGGCTGGGATTTTCCAAGGAGTCATTCCCTGTCCCAGGGCAGAGCCTGATTCCTGCTGGGAAATGTTTGGGAAGCAGCACCAATTCCTGGTGGTTATCCCTATCCCCATCCCTATCCCAATCCCAACCCTCCCGCAGCAAGAGGCAGGAGGAGGGAGGGGAGCAGGGATATTCCCAGTGGAGGGCAGCAGGGATATTCCCAGTGGAGGGGAGCAGGGATATTCCCAGTGGAGGGCAGCAGGGATATTCCCAGGAGGGACGGGAGCAGGGATATTCCCAGGAGCCATTCCCTGTCCCAGGGCAGGGCCAGGCTCTGGAAGCGGCGCCATTCCCGTGGTTTTCCTGCCCCATCTAGCGGCGCTCCGGGAGAGCTGCTTCCCACAGATCCAGCCGGGAGCTGCCTCTGGAGCTCATGGAATTCTGGAGCGGCTGGAAAAGCTCTCCCTTTGTCCCCTCTGAGCTCTGGAGTCCTGGAGCAATTCCAGAGATCCCGCAGCCGCTCTGCTCTGGAGCCAGGCTGGGATAGTTGGGAATGTTCACCTGGAGAAGGGAAGGATCCAGGGAATCTGCAAGGCCTGAAGGGGCTCCAGGAGAGCTGGAGAGGGACTGGGACAAGGGATGGAGGGACAGGACACAGGGAATGGCTCCCACTGAAAGAGGGCAGAGATGGATGGGATACTGGGAATTAGGAATTCCCAGAGAAGCTGTAGCTGCCCCTGGATCCCTGGAATATTCAAGGCCAGCTTGGAGCACCCTGGGAGAGTGGGAAGTGTCCCTGCCCTTGGGATGAGCTTTAAAATCCCTTCCAATCCCAATCCAAGCCATTCTGGGAGTTGAAGATTCCAAACCTCGGGAAGAAAAGCTTTTCCATGGGCTGGAAACACTCGGATCGAGGCAATCCCTCAAAATGGCCCCAAATTCCCTTTGCAGACCTGAGGGTAAAATTGTCCCAACCCCACCTCAAGATCCAAGCAGATCCCAGGATTTACCATCCCAAAAAACTCCTCTGATCCCAGCTTTCTGCAAAGCCAGGGAAGCTGCTCCCCTTGGAATTCCCTAAAAACCAGGAAGAGGGTTGGGAATAAAAGGATTTATTAAACATTTTGCAGGGAACATAAAGAGAGCTAATTCTCACCCTATCTGTGAAAAAATCCCCTTTTCCCCCCATTCCCACATGGAAAACATTCCAGAATTCCCTCACACCCCAAAGCAGCTGGGATGTGAATTCCCACTGCTCCCAGGATTTTGGGTGACTCTGGAATGTTCTGACAGCTCAGTGACACACTTAAATACTCCAAATTCATTCTTGCCAGAAGAAGTCTGAATTCCCAAGGTTTTCCTGCTTCCAGTAAAATCGGGAATGGCCAAAAACACCCTTAAAGTGCTGGACTGCAGCTCGGAATAGCAGCGGTTGGGTCTCCCAAAAGAGAGGGAATGACCAGAAAAGATGGATTTGGGATTAAAAAAACTGGGAACACACTGGAAAAGTCTCCCAGGGAAAAGCCTGCTGGCACTGTCTGTAAGGATCCAGCTCCGTTCGAAATTCCAGAGGGACCTTTAGGATTCCCCTAAATCTATGGAAAAGGACAGATCCATCCAGAAGTTCTTTGGGATCACCAATGGAGCCATTTCCCAGCTTCCCTAAAAGCCTCTGGGAATGAGCACAAAGCAGTTCCTGAGGAGCAGTGGCAGCAGAGCATTCCTCAGGCTGGGAAAATCAGGGATTCCAGCAGGAAAAGTTCAGGGCTTCCTGCGCCTGCAATGGGAAAGAGCCACAGAGAACTTTCAGGATTCATCCAGAGGAATTTTGGGAGCAGCCAACTCCTCATTCCCAGGTTTTTGCACTACCACCCATCTCCTAAAAAAATCCAACATTTAATCCAAGGAAACTCCAAAAAAATCTCTTTTCCTTGGATTTTTAGGCAGCAGAAGCAGCAAACAAAGTTGGATTCCAATTCCTTAATTCCCTCTTTCTACGGGGAATTGGAATTTCCCAATGGACAACACGAGCAAGAGGTTAAAGGGGCAGGGAGGGAATCCAGGGCATTCCTGCTGCCATTCCCAACCCTATTCCAGCCAGGAATGAAAACCCAAAGTGGGAAGGGCAGCAAGGTTGGGGGGGAAAACATTCCTGAATTTTGGAAGCTGTCAGGAAAGAATTCCAGGAGAACTTCCTTGGGCTGGTCATGGAGCTGGAATTACCAGGGATGCCTTATGAGTAATTTGGGAAAGAGGGAATTCTCAAGGCTTCCTTAGTGGTATTATGCAGTTGGAATTTTAGCAGGAATTCCACTGCAATTCCCTCCTCCCACAGGGAATTGGAGTCCTCAGAAACTGGAACTTCCCAATCCTGAGAAACCGGAATTTCCCAATCCCGAGAAATTGGAATTTCCCAATGAACAGTGTGAGCAAGAGGTTGAAGGGGCAGGAGAGGGAATCCAGGGCATTCCCACTGCCATTCCTGATATTCCACTGGGGAATGCAAACCTGATGTGGGAAGGGCAGCAAAGCCAGGGGGAAAGCATTCCCGAAGTTTGGAAGTTGTCAGGAAAGGATTCCAGGAGCACTCACTTGGGCTGGGCGTGGTGCTGGAATCCCGGTCCCAGCGCCGATCCCGCCCTCATCTCCACGGCCACGGAACACTGGGAACACACCAAAGTCAGGATCCGCTGCTTCCCACCATTCCCAGCATTCCCACATCCTCATCCAGAGGGGTTTGGATCCCCAGCCCAGGAATGTCCAAGGCCAGGCTGGACGGAGCAGCCCGGGATAGCGGGAAGTGCCCATGGAATGGCTGGATTGGGATGAGCTGAACCTCCCTCCCAGCCTGACCCAGACCAGAATTCCAGGACCCAGGGTGACGTTCCCAGGGTGACGTTCCCAGCTCACCCTGGTTTCCACATCCGTCCATTCCGAGTCCACGGCGTCCCCGGCAGGGTCGGGATCGGGAGGTGACGAGCGGCGCTTCCGTCTGGAATGGGAATATTGGAATTACAGCACAAACCTCACAGAATTTGCCACATTCCAACACTGGAAAACATCTTTATTCTTCCTTAATAAATCTTGGATCCAGCAGCTCCAGCAACCATAAATTTCTCCAAGTTTACGGGATTTCAAGTTGGATTTTCCCACTGGATCATCCGGCCTGGTAGAGGTTCCATGCATGCACCCGGAATTCCACAGTTCCAGAAGCCCAAATTAAAGGTCCCATCATTGGAACCTTTGGAATTCCAGGACTCCAGAAGCTCAAATTCAAGGTTCCACAACTGGAATTTTGGGAATTCCAGATTCCAGAGGCTGGACTCACCCGGTGGGAGATTCCTGCTTGAGGGTCTCGATGTCCGTGAACTGCACGGCCTGGCCACCACCCCTGGTCTTGAACACGTCCCCCTGGAATGGGAAAAGGACAAGGAAAAGCAGGATTAGGACAGGAACAACACTGGGATTCATCCCAGAATTCCAGCCCAAAGAGATACGGGTACAAATAAGCTCCTCTCATTTCACTGCCAATGGATTGTTGCCTTTTTCCACAGGAGAATGCAGAAACCATGGGATCCACGGATCAAGGGATTCCAAAATCATGGGATCCACAACCCATGCATGGGATCCACACAAATAATGGAATCCCATAAATCACAGGATTCACAAATGATGGAATCCCACAAATCATGGGATTCATGGACCATAGGGTCCACAAATCACGGGATCCCACAAATCATGGAACCCAACCGTGAAAACGCCAAACTCAATTTCAATTATTCCAAAGCAACATTCCCAGGATTCCTACAATTCCCAAGGTCACTTTGATGAGCTCGGTCTGGATCTCCACCTTGTCCCAAGCCTGGAGCACTGGGTGCCACATCCAGGAATTCCTTGGGTCATTTTAAATGTCAGTGATTCCAATGCAACATTCCCAAGGTCACTTGGATGAGCTCGGTCTGGATCTCAGCCTTGCCCAGAGCGCCACATCCAGGAATTCCTTGGGTAATTTTAACAAAATTTCAGCAATTCCAATAACATTGCCAAGATTCCAAAGGTCACTTTGATGAGCTCTGTCTCGATCTCAACCTTGCCCACAGCCCGGAGCACCGAGTGCCACATCCAGGAACTCCTTGGGTAATTTTAACAAAATTTAGATGATTCCAACGCAACATTCCCGACATTCCCAAGACTCCCGAGGTCACCTTGATGAGCTTGGTCTGGATCTCCCCGTCGGAGGCGAGCTCCTGGTGGGTCAGCAGGTAGCGGTCGCAGCGGGCCAGGGCGCGCTCGCTGGGGGCGTCCACGGTGATGGCCCTGGGCACGCGCGGCTGCAGCAGCGTCTCCGTGGGCACGTGGGACGGCGGCCGGTGATCCACCCAGCGCTCCCCGGCACTGCGGGAACGCCGCGCCCGCAGCGGCGCCACCGGAGCGCTCTGGGAATGATGGAGAGTGGGAATGAGAATGGGGAATGGGAACAGGACCAGGGAACAGGTACCGGGAATGGGAACAGGGAATGGGAATGGGAACAGGCATAGGGAATTGTCACTGGGAATGGCAGGGATGGGGGCCGGTGATCCACCCAGCGCTCCCTGGCACTGCGGGAACGCCGCGGCTGCAGCGGCGCCACTGGACACTCTGGGAACGATGGAGAGTGGGAATGAGAACAGGGAATGGGCACTGGGAATGGGAACAGGCACAGGGAATGGGCACTGGGAATGGCAGAGATGGGGGCCGGTGATCCACCCAGCGCTCCCCAGCACTGTGGGAATGCCCTGGCCACAGCAGCACTGCTGGAGCGCTCTGGGAATGGGAAGAGGGAATGGGCACTGGGAATGGGAAGAGGGAATGGGCACTGGGAATGGGTCCGGGAAAGGCAAAGGTTTGGTTTTTGGGTTCCTGAGGGCACCACCAAGAGCTTGGCATCGAATTATCAGTGGAACATTCCAGGCCAATTCTTATTTTTTGGGCATCAAGTTATCCATGGAATATTCCAGGCCAATTCCTATTTAATGGAAAGTTTATCCCAGCGTTGTCCAATCTGTCACATTCCTTTAAGTCTCCTCAAGTTTGGGAAAGCTCCTCCCAAATTTCCAAATTCACAGCACCAGCCCAAGGGATTGTCCTGCTCTGCTTTCCTAAAGTGCTCTTGGATTGAATCCTGATGGCACCACCATGAGCTTGGCATCAAATTATCCATGGAATATTCCAGGCCATCTCCTGTTTTTGGGGGATCAAATTATGAATGGAATACTCCACGTCAAGTCCTATTCCTTGGGAATTTTTGTCCAATATATTGCATTCCACATCTAGGAAGGAGGGAACAAAGGAAGAGATTGTCCCCCTCTGTTTTCCTGAAGTGCTCTTGGACTGAATCCTCAAGGAGCCAAATAATTCATGGAATCAGAGCTCCCAGTTTAATGGGGATTAGGGAATTAAAGCTGAGGCACACAAAAGGTTTATCCAAGGCATGTTTCCAGGCAGGAAAAGCTCCCAGAAGCACCTTGGAAGCTGGGAAATTGCAGGAGGGATTGGAGGAGACACAAGGGAGATGGAAAGGAAAAAGGGAAATGCCAGGAAAAGGGAAACACCAGGGAAAAGGGAAACACCAGGGAAAAACATGAGGACACCCATGGCTAGAGCAGAGTGTGGCCACCTCAGAGCTCCCTAAAAGTGGGAATTCTCAACTTCCAAGGAAGCTCCAAACACCAAGAGGGCGGCGAGAGCAGCCAGGCTCAGTCTGGGACCAGCAGGACACATTAGGGACAGCTCTACTCTACGTTAGGCTCGAGGACAGAGCCAGGCTCAGGCTCAGAGAACCTTTAAGCCAGGCTGAGCCCCACTAGGCCAGGACTAACCCTGCAGCACGGATCCTCTTCCTGCTCTAGCTCCTCTCTATCCCTGGGCACCTCCAGCGCTCGGCTCCAGCACATCCCTCTCCGCCTGGCAGGGCTGGGCCAGGCCGAGCCTGGCTCTGCTCCAGTTTTATTCCTGGGCTTGGGAATGCTGGCTGGCTCGCAGGAAGGGCCCCTCTGCTCCCACTCCAGCACACAGGAGGCCACAGAGATGCTGCTGCAAGAGTTGGAGCGCCTGGGCCCCCGCGGGGCCCCCCGGCTGTCCCCGAGCTCAGCGGGGTCACCACAGCTCTGGGGAGAAGGGAGAGAGCAGTGAGACACAGCAGGCTCCAAGCAAACAGGGACAGGCAGACAAATCCAGGCATTTCCCGTCCCTGTGGATATCAGGAGGTGGGGGAATGGATGAAGAGCACACAGGACACAGGGAATTCGAGCTGCTCCAACTCAGGGCTCAAACTTCAGCAGCGACATCACAGCTCTGGAGAGAAGGGAAACATCAGTGACACACAGGAGGCGTCGTGCAGTCAAACAGGGACACCATGCAGGGACAGACAGGTCCAGGGATTTCCCGTTCCTGTGGATATCAGGACGTGGGAGAATGGATAAACAATGAACAGAGACAAGATGAGGAACTTAAAAGGTGCTCCAACTCGGGGATCAAACTTCAGCAGGGACACCACAGCTCTGGAAGCAGGGAAACACCAGTGAGACACAGGGAGAGACAGATCCAGGGATTTCCCATTCCTATGGATATCAGGAGGTGGGGGAATGGATGAAGAAAAAACAGAAGAAAAGGAATTCAAGCTGCTCCAACTCTGGGCTCAAACCTTAGCTCTGGGGAGAAGGGAGAGGTCAGTGAGACAAAGGAGACTCCAAGCAAACAAGGACAGAAAAATCCAGGGATTTCCCGTTCCTAAGGATATCAAGAGGTGGGGAATGGATGAAGAACAAACAGCAGACAAGGAACTCAAAGCAAGCTGTTCCAACTCTGTGCTTGGGGGCTACTAATGACTAAAATCCCTGCACTTAATCCCTAAAAAGGTTGTTTCCTAAATGCAGCAGGTTTGGGAGTGACTCACGGGAGCAGGGGAGGGAGACACGGATCTCGGGAGAGGCTTTTCCCGCTCCCTTTCCCGGGATGGCCTTTCCGGCCTCTCGGCTCTGGGCTCGGTGACGATGGCCTTGAGCTGCTTCAGCTTCTCGTCCTTCACCCACAGCTTGTTCTGCATCTCCAGCTGCTTGGCTGCCACCCGCCGCTCCTTCAGGGACAGGGACAGCAGAGGGAAACATGGAATTGCTGAGGTTGGAAAACCCACCAGGATCAGCAAGGCCAAGCTGGGACTGAACTCAGCCTGGAGCCCTGAGTGCCACATCCAGGAGTTCCTTGGATACGTGCAGGGATGGGGATTCCAAACCTCCCCGGGTAGTTCCAATGTTTATAACCCATTCCATGAGGGAATTTTCCCAGTATCCAATCTGAGCCTGCCCTGGCACAGCCTGAGCCTGCTTTCTGTCTCCTCCCGTCCTTGTTCCCTGGGAGCAGAGCCTGACCCCACTGCCCTCCGCTTTTCTTTCCTTCTTTCCATTCCCCTCAATTCCTTTCCTTTCCATTCCCTTCAATTCCTTTCCTTTCCATTCCCTTCAACTCCTTTCCATTCCATTCCCCTCAACTCCTTTCCTTTCCATTCCCCTCAATTCCTCTTCCTCTCCATCCCATTTCCAACCCAGAATTCCCACAAACACCAACCACACCAACAAACCCGCTCCTTAAGAGCACCCCACACCCCAAATCTCCAAATTCCCAATGCCTTGATCCCGCTTTTCCCCCATTCCTGCACTCACACATTCCTTCTCCCACTTGAGGGAGGTCTCAGCCACCATTCCCTGCAGCCTGGCCTCCAGCCTCCTCTTGTCCGACGCCTGCCGCTGCAGCTTCTGGCTCTTGTTCTCCAGCTCCTGCTGCAGGTTCCTCTTGTCCTCCTCGTAAATCGTGGCTGTCTTCTCCAAAATCTCAATCTGCAGGAAGAGAGGAAGGATTTGGGTGGGAACACAACCTTTTAATCCAGGAATTCCTGCTTGTATTTCCCGGGAAATCTCAATTTTCAATTATAAATTGCTGATTTTGCTGTTTTAAAAGCCTCACCGCACAAAAAAGCCAACAGATTTTCAGTAAAAATTCCCCTCAAAAATATTTATTCCTGATGGCAAGGAATCTGCCAATAATCCATTAAAAAAAAAAGGGATTTGTGCTCCAAAATGACCCAACTGACCTTGTACTCCAAGGTTTTAATCTTCTTCTCCAGCCGTTCCAGCTCTGTCTTCTGCCCTGTTATGGTTTTCTCCTTCTCAGCCAGTTTTCCTTGGGTATAATTTTCCTTGGATGCAACACTGGAGTCAAATTCTTGCAGCATTGTTTTAAAGGCAAGAACTGGAAGAGAATTCAGATATTTTCTATTTTATCTTTAATCTTCTCTCTTATCCCCAGAACATCCAAACCTCCGTTTTTCCCAACAAATTTTAAAGCCTAAAATTCCTCAAAAAAAGGTTGAAACCATCAATCTAAACAAGAAAATTGAGGCAAGGGGGATCCTTTGAGGAATAATAAGGGCACCAAATCTGAGTTTTGCCCTGATGTTCCAATTTGGGGCAAATTCCTACCACTTTTGGCAAATTCCTCTGTCAGCATCTGCCTCATTTTGTGGCGCTGCTCCAGGGCCTCGATCAGTTTTGGGAGCGTTTGGTCGTCGTTGATGTCCAAGAGCTCGCAGGAAGGCAGGGGAGGAAAGCTCTGGAAGAAGAGCTCAGCAGCAGACGGCTCCTCTGGTCCTGCAGGATGGAAAATCCGTCAGCAGGATGGGAAAATTTCAATGGACAAGGGGCAGGATGGTGGAAAACTGGGAATGATTGATGGGAGGTATGGGTTTCCAAAGAGGTGAGGGATGGGAAAGGATTAAGTGTGACATCGATTCCTTGTTTTACTAAAAGCAGGTTCTGAACATTGGGGAACATCCCACAATTTCCTTGGCACAATTTCCTCTCAGAAGCTGCAATATTGGGACCATGGATTCATCCCAGTCTGGTGGAATTCCTTGGAAACCTCCACAGGAACACTGCAGAGGGAAGAGCAGCAGCTCCCAGGGCACTCAGGTTCAGTCTGACACAGTTAAGGCTCAGTAGAATTGGTTTAAAATTTAATTCCCAGTCTTGAATTCCTAACAGAAAACTGCTGGAATCATGGAATGGTTTGGGTCGGAAAGGACCTTAAAGTGATCCTGTTCCATGGGCAGGGACACCTTCCACTGTCCCACATTCCAACTTGGCCTTGGACACTTCCAGGGATCCAGGGGCAGCCACAGATACTCCAGGAACTCCAGCCCAGCCCCTCCCCACCCTCACAGCCTGGAATTCCTTCCCAATATCCCACTCAAATTTCCCAATTTCCAATTTGAAGCCATTCCCTGTGTGCTGCCCCTCCACCCCTTATCCCAATCCCTTCCCCAGCCCTCCTGCAGCCCCTTAAGACCCTGCAAGGCTCTCTAAACTTTCCCTGAATCCTTCCCTTTCCCAGTGGACATTCCCAGAGCAGAGTTCCCCGTCCCAGCCCTCACCTGCTCCCACGGGGCCGCCCCTGAGCTCCAGCTTGCGGGACAGCTCCTCGCGGAACGCCTGGTTGCGGAGGCGCCGCCCCGGCGTCAGCCCGCACAGCGGCCGGTCCAGGGGCCTGGCCACCTCCACCTCCTGGGTCATCTCTGCAAAACGCATCACTTGCTGCAAGAAAACGGGGAAAAAACACCAGGAGCACCTGGAGCTGGCATTGGGAGCGGGGTTGGGTCACTGAAGTGGGAAAGGAGGAATTATCCGGCTGAAATCACAAGGAGTTCCCAGCTACGGTTTGGGATCTTCCAGAAACCTCCCCACAAGGTGCCACAAAACCGTGGGCAGAGACAGCTGGAGTTCTTGGAATAGGAGGGATTAAACACCCAAATATGGCTCCATGGAATTCTGTGAGGAAGGAAAACCTTTCCCACTTTTCAAGGAAGGAGCAGGTGTAATATGAACAGCAAAAATAAGACTGGGGGAGCAGATTTATCCCACAGAACTATAACTGAAGGGTTCAAAAAACAATTATAATTCTTTATGTCTCTTGGAGTACAAGAATCCAGGAAAAGAAGAGCAGGAAGGAATGGAAAAAGGGAATTTACCAGGCTTTCCTCATAGTCCTCTGCCTTGGGATTCACACACACGATCATCCGAACTTTCCCTTCTCCATCAAAATAGTTCTTGAAGAGATGAGTCAGCTTGGAATCTCTGTATGGAACCATCTGGGAATAAAGGCCAGGGAAAACCCCATGAGTTTCCTTATCCAAGTGATGAAATCCAAGGATAAGCAGGGAAGGGCGGCCCACCTTGTTTGTTCCGTACAATTGGTTCTCCCGCAGAACCTCGATGCACGTCCTCAATGTCATCAGTGACTGGTTGATATTCCCTAAAAAAAGCAAACACAAGGCAAAATAACTCCATGAGCAGCTCTTGGATCATGTTCCCAGATTAGACAGAAGAATAAATTGCCTAATTAACAATATTTGTTAACAATTGCTCTAATTAACTGAAGTGGCAGAAGTGCTGCTTGTGGGAAGATTTGAGGTCATCAAATCCTAACTGATCCTAACAGAACACTTCAAAAATTCCTGGGATTCCTCCCTAGGAGACAGGATTAGCAGGAGTTTAATTAGCAGGGTTAATTAGCAGGGTGCTCCAGGGTGTTCCTACCTGCCTCCCGCAGTCTGTTCCCCTCGGCTTTGGTCCTGTTGGTTCTCTCACTTCCTGCCAGATCCACCAGGGACAGCTGGCTCAGGGCGATCTGCTCCTTTTCCTGGGACACAGAAGAAATCCTGGATCCCTCCAGATTCCCCCTAAAGGGCTGGGGGACACCTCATCCCAAAACCCACTTCCAAAGAATGTGTTGGATACGAGCTCAGAAGGGTTGGTACAGCCCAGACAGCAGCACAGCTTTTTTTGGGAAGTTTGGCAGATCCCTTCTGCCTCGGGCCATGGGATTGAAAGCTGTTGGATCATTCCAGCTCCCCAAATTTTAGATTCCCAAACACAGGAAAAGGTGAAAACCAAAGGAATCAGCAGCTTCACCCTCTGTTTTAACACCGAACTTTATGATTAACTCTGTCACCTCCAGACTTGAGGCACAGGAGCTGCTTCCAAGATAAATTCCATAAAATTCTCCTGGAATGACTCAGAACTGACCTGGAGGACGTTGTCCCCATCAGCATCCAGAGGAGCCTGTGCCAGTTTGATGATGAACACGGAGTGGGAGCGGCTGGATTCCCGGTTCAGCTGCGTGTTGGCGATGCGCCGCTTCTTCTGCCCTGCTCAGACACACCAAATTCCCAAAATTCCTGCTGCTTTCCCACAGGTCCCTACAGCATCAGGCTGTGAGGGGTTTCCCAGTTGTGGGATACTGGGAAGGGTTGGGAATGGGGAGGCCCTAAATGCCCGGAGAAGCTGAGGATGCTCCATCCCAAGGATGGGGCTGATCCAGCGGAATTTCCCTGCTCATGGATGATGTTTAAGGTGCTGGGAATGTGGGATCAGCCCTGAATTCCAAGATTTTTACCTCTCCAAAAGACTTCAAAAGCTTCCTCTGTAGATTTGACCTCCACTTCGGTGCAGCCCGTCACGTACATGTTGTGGTTCTGGTCTTCCCGAAGGATTTTGGACTGGGGAGGTCTTTGGGATAATGGGAAAGAGGGAAAAAAATCCAAATAAATCCCAATGGAGGGGAGTTCTCTGTGCAGCTTCTTGCCATGCAGATTCTCTCGGAGGGCAAAATTCAGCAGGAAAAGGTCAAAAATTGGAGGGAAAAAAA
Organism: Chlorospingus semifuscus; assembly: GCA_035048045.1. Classification (NCBI taxonomy): domain Eukaryota; kingdom Metazoa; phylum Chordata; class Aves; order Passeriformes; family Passerellidae; genus Chlorospingus; species Chlorospingus semifuscus. The sequence continues at coordinate 1,365,702 of JAWWMS010000024.1, forward strand.
ATCAGAATTTGGAGGGAAAATGTCACAAGCCTGAGGGGAAAAGGTCAAAAATTCTGAGGGGAAAAGGTCAAAAATGCTGGGGGGAAGAAGTCCAAAAATTCTGATGGAAAAATGGTCAAAATTCATGGGAAAAGGTCAAAAATTCTGAGGGAAAAGGGACAAAATTCCGAGGGAAAAAATGCAGAATTTGGACGGAAAATGTCACAAGTCTGAGGGGAAAAGGTCAAAATCCAGGGGGAAAAGGTCAAAACTTAGAGGGGAAAACATCAAAAATTCGGAGGGAAAAGGTCAATTATCCATCTAAAAGATGGAAGAGGGAATACAGGACATGGACACACAGCCAGGATTAGTGACACTCCAGCTACTGCTCTAATTAGCAGCTATTTAATTGCAATTAATTGCTTTGGTGGCAGCTATTGCTTTTCTACAAGCACACAGAAGCAAGGAGAGCATCCTAGGTTTCCTAGGAAAGCAAGGAAAGGCAGGGAATTTTCTGCTTCTACTCAAGGAAAACAGCACTGGAATAATGGGAATAAGACATTGGACACATACACAAAGTCTCCATTTCTCACAGGAGTGTTGCAATTGTTCCACCTACCAAAAAAATGGGGAAAAATATTAAATCCTTGGTTTCTGCCTCAAATCTTTCCATGCTGCAGCTTCCAGAGGGAGAAGTAATCCCAGATTTTTTTTTTTTTAGGATGGGCTTTGAGAATAAATACCTTTTAATTGTTTTTAGATTTTATTTTAATGTTTAAAATTTTAATTGAAATTTTAATGTTTAAAAATTTTATTTTAAAATGGTTTAAAACCATTCAGTGTTTAAACACTGAATGGTTTAAAAGCATTCCCAGAGATTCAAACCCTTCTGGAATGAAGACCCTGGAGACAGTTCCCAGTTTGCTTTGCCCTCATTAGTCTTTGTTAATCAACCACTCCTTAATTAACACAGGACTGAGGGGCTCCTTTAATGAAGTTGGAATTTCAATCCATGGATTCCAAGAGGAATTTGCAGACTTTTCCTATTAATTTTAGACATCACAAATGCACACCTTTGAAAAAAATATCCCTAAAAAATATCCCTAATTTCTGGTTTTATGGGAATTACTGATGTCAAAGTGGAAGAATAGGGAAATATGGAGCACCAAACCAGTGTTTTGCACTGTTTCCAGGGCAAAAAGCTATGGAATGGCTTGTTACAAGTTGAAATCACCTGTTAGAATACACTGGGAATTTAAGTGGGATAGAATTGCCTAATTAATTAAATATTTGCTTGCTAATTACGCAGCCTAATGAAGAAGGGAGCACCTTGACCGCCAATACTGAAACATTCCCGGCTGGAACCCTTTCCACGTGTGTTTAACAGTGATTCCCAGGAATTCTGAGCCAAGCTCCCAAAGGTTAGAACCAAAAAACCAGGGTGGACATCCTACAAAATCCTCCAAGGACTGGGAACACGGGAATTCCCAAACTCCCTTGGGTTTGGTGGGCTCCAAGCAGACGGTGGAAGCCGGAATAGGACACAGAGACCCTGCTCTCATGCCATTGCTCTCATCCCAAACCTCTTCCAGCGGCTTGGCGCCGATTCCCAAGCCCACCCTGGGCCAATCCCGAATTTCCCAACTCACTTGGGTTTGATGGAGTCGCAGGGGGTCTCCTCCAGCAGGTCGTAGATGTAGTTGTTGTAGATCTCGATGTAGGAGACGAAGACGCCGTAGACGTTGTCCTCGTCCACCTCCTCCGCCCGGCAGTGATCCTGCACGTCGATCATGTCGGCAAACTCGGGATCCAGCTGTCTCCTGTGGGAAACGGGGATTTGGGATGGCATTCCCGGCAGCCAGGATGTGCCGAGGCGGCTCAGAGCGGAGCTGCAGGGCTGGGTGGGGAAACGCGCAATATTCGGCAAAATTCCCCTTCCTGCAGGGTCCTGGGCAGGGCCTGGAGTCGGAATTCCATGATCCAACTGGGGGAATTCCATGGCTGGAATTCCATGATCCAACTGGAGGAAATCCATGGTGGAAATCCATTATCTAACTGATGGAATTCCATGATCCAGTTGGGGGAAATTTATGATCCAACTGGGGGAAATCCATGGTGGAAATCCATTATCTAACTGAGGGAATTCCATGATCCAACTGAGGGAATTCCATGGTGGAAATCCATTATCTAACTTAGGAAACTCCATGATCCAACTAAGGAAATTCCATGGTGGAAATTCCATGATCCAACGGGGGGAATTCCACGGCTAGAATTCCATGATCCAACTGAGAAATGCCCATTGTTGGAATTCCATGATCCAACTGAGGGAGTTCCATGACTGGAATTCCATGATACAGCTTGAGGGAATTCCATGATTGGAATTCCATGATCCAACTGAGGGAGTTCCATTACTGGAATTCCATGATTCAGCTGGGGGAATTCCATGATCCAACTGAGGGAGTTCCATGGCTGGAATTCCATGATCCAGTTGGGGGAGTTCCATGGTTGGAATTCCATGATCCAGCTGAGGGAATTCCATGGTTCTATGGAAATATCTCCAAATTGAACTTCACTAGATTTGGTTGGGAAATCCAAAGTCCAGTTTGGTCCGGCTTCACAGAGCTGGATTCTTACTCAACACCATGGGGTTTTAATCCTGGCTTAATAGGTACAAGAAATAGGTTGAGCCTAAGTCTTCTCAACTAAAGAGCTGCTCAAACCCCATGGAACACACTCATTTCCCACTAATATTTTACTAATTATTATTATTATTAATAACCCTGCCCATGGGGCAATATCAACCTGAAGATCCCTTTGAAATTCCGGGGGAAAAAGGTCAAAAATTCTGAGGGGGAAAAGATCCAAAATTCTGAGGGGAAAAGGGACAAAATCTCAGAGAAAAAAGTTATGGAATGGCTTCCTCCAAGCTGAAATCACTTGTTAGAACCGCAGGAATAGACTGGGAATTTCAGTGGGATATAATTACCTCATTAATTAAATACTTGCTAATTTTTTTCCCAATTTTTCCTTCATTTCCTCAAGGGAAGAGCCCAAGAGAAGTTAAACCCCATTTCTAAGGAATAAATTCCCTCTGCTATTCCCAGAGTCACTCACTTCCCAGCTGGAGTTTTTGGGGTGGGCAGGGCCTCTCTCCTCTGGCGTTCCAGCAGAGCCTCCACCTCGCTCTGCACATCCACCCCGTTCTTGTCATCCAGCTTGAAAACCTGAGGGAAAAACCAGGAATTTCAGCCCATTCCAACATCCAGGTGCTGCCCAACAAAGCGTTATTTGATTCATTAATTAGTCTGATTAGGCTGGTATTAATTTATTAATACCACGCCCCTCATTGGCACTCGACCCAGCAAGATCTGACAGAAACAATTTGCAAAATAATGTTTTAGAAAAGCTCCCAAGGATGAGAATTCCAGGATTATTTCAGTATATTTTAGGCACCACAAGTGCAAGCCTTTGGAAAAATATCCCTGATTTCATGAGCAGACAATTCATTTTTGGTTTTATGGGAAATACTGAAATGAAGTGGAATAACATGGAAATATCGAGCACCAAACCAGTGTTTTCCACTGCTTCCAGGGGAAAAAAGCCACGGAATGGCTTCCTCTATGTTGAAATCACCTGTTAGAACAGCAGGAATAAATTGGGAATTTCAGTGGGATACCACCACCTAATTAATTAAAGCTATGCTTATTAGTCACCCATCCTAACGAGGAAGGGAACACCTTGGCCATCAGTACTGCCACATTCCGGGCTGGATTCCTTCCCATGTGTTTTTAACAGATCTTTCCCAGGATGGGCTCGGGCAATAAGCACCAAACCACAGAATGCTTTAAAAGCATTCCCAGAAATCCAAACCCTTTTGGAACGAGGACCCTGGCGTGGGGTTTTCTCCCTCTTCCAATCCCTCCAGTGGCAGGTTTGGAGCAGGAATCCATGGATTTGGGGCTGTGGGGAGGATGTGGGCAGGCACTCACGAATCTCTTGGCCTGGAAGGGGCCGATGCTGTTGAAGATCATGGCCAGGCAGCGGGGCAGGAGCCCCCCATCCCCAGGAGATCCTGTCATGGTGTGGGTCTTCCCACTGCCCGTCACTCCATAGGTGAACAGCAGACCTGGGAATGCAGGGAAAACGGAGAAATCGATGGGATTGGGAAAAAAAACCAACACACCTCAAATATTGCACGCCATCCAAAGTGGTCACAGCTGGGAATATCCACCATCCTCTCCAAGTTGTGCCATCCCTGGAATATTCCAGACTGGATGGGGCTTGGAGCACCCTGGGATACTGGAAGGTTTCCCTGCCCATGGAATGGGATGAGCTTTAATGCCCTTACCATAGATTGGATGGTTTAGGAAGTGATGGTTTTTTGCCATTTGTTGCTTTTTTTGGGAGTTGAAAACGTGCTTTGCTAAAATCCCAAAATGCTGATTGCACAACTTGCAACTCCCACAAACCATGGGAAAACTTGGGAGAGCAGGAAGAAGGATCTGGATGCCTCATTCATGGAATTCCAGAACGCTTTGGGTGGGAAGGGACCTTAAAGCCAATCCCATTGCCAAAGGCAGGGACACCTCCTGCTAAGCCAGGCTGCTCCAACAACACTTCCATGGCATGGGATCACCCATTCCCACCCAAACCATCCCAGCATTCCTAACCAGAAAGACCTTCCAGGCGTGTGCTGTGAGGAGCCACAATTCCAAACAAACCTTGGGAGCACTGCATCATCCATTCCCACCCAAACCACCCCAGGATTCCTATCCAGAAAGAGCTTCCAAGGGAATTCCAAGCTGAAATCTCTTGTTGGAACAGCAGGAACAGATTGGGAATTTCAGCTGGATACAATGACCTCATTAATTAAATATTTACCTTTTTTTTTTTTTCAATTTTTCCTTCATTTCTTCAAGGGAAGAGCCCAAGAGAAGTTAAATCCCATTTTATGTGCAAAGCTGAGCCACGATTCCAACCAAACCTCGGGAACCCTGGATCATCCATTCCCACCCAAACCATCCCAAGATTCCCATTCCAGAAAGAGCCTCCAGGTGTGTGGAGTGAGGAGCTGAGCCACAGTTCCAACCAGACCTCGGGAGCCCTGAAATCCTGGGAATGGGGCCACAGGAGAGGAGCTCTGCTCACCGTTCTTGCCCCGGATCAGATCCTCCACCAGAGGCTTGGCCACCACGTCAAAGAGCTCCTTCTGCGCCACCAGCGTGCCAAACACCTCCTTGAAGGAATACTGCGTCTGCCAAGAGAGGGAAAACCACCCTGGAATTCCAGCCCCACGGCCTGGAGTGGCCGGAGGGATCCCATGGAGCGGAGAATTCCAAAAGGACAGCTAAAAGCTGGAATTTCCTCTCAGAAATTCCCAGAATCCAAGCAAAGGAACATCCACCGTGGCCAAGGTGGATCTGTTCCCTCATGGAATTTTGTTTATTTTGGATCTTTTTCCAGTCCAGCCTCAATTTTCAGTCTTGAACTTCAAGCTGCTTTTATTTTTTTAATGAATTATTTTAATTTTAAATTAATTCTTTAAATTAGTAAAATATTTTAATTTTAAAATTAATTTTAATTGTCCTAAATTTCAAACTGTTTTTATTTTTTAATGAAGTATTTTAATAAAATTTTAAACTAATTTTAATTTTTGATGGTCATTTTCCCACCAAAACTCTTCCTTAGGGAAATAGCTGAATTCCAAATTTCTGAACAAAACCACGTTTAATTAAATTAACATTTCATTAATTAAGCTTTGCCTGTTTTATTTAAACCTTTGAAGATCCCTTAATGCCCTTCCCATAGGATTTTTCCAGCTGAAACTGGAAACAAAATATTCCACATCCCAGCTGAGATTCCCACCTGGAAAAGCTGTGGATTCCTTTTCCCTGGAGTGTCCAGGGCCAGGTTGGATCAATCTGGGATGCTGGATTCCCATGGAATGGGATGACTTTAAAAGGTCCTTCCCATCTATTTGACAGATCAGGAAGTGATTTTTTTTTTTTGTTCTAGATGGGGTTTTGGGTGGAAAACTTTTGGATTTTGCACTCTGCAAGTGCCACAAACCATGGGAAAGCTTGGAGAGCAGGAGCTGGATGGAATTCATGGAATTCCAGAACTCTGGGTGGGAAGGGGCCTCAAAGCCAACCCCACTGCCAAGGGCAGGGACACCTCCCGCTGCTCCAGGACACTTCCAGGGGCGGGGGCAGGAATTCCAGGCGGGAATTCCAGGCGGGAATCCCGTTACCTCGCGGTACTCGCCATTCCGGAACACGCGGTAGCCCTCGGGAGGGTGGATCTGCACCGTGGTGCCGTTGATCACCTCGATGCAGCATTCCTGCTCCGCCCGGCTGAGCGGCCGCACGCGGCAGTACACCTGGGAATGGGGGGAAAACCGGGAATGGACCGGGAACGGACAGGGCAGTACACCTGGGAATGGGGGGAAAAACCGGGAATGAACCGGGAACGGACAGGGCAGTACACCTGGGAATGGGGGGAAAAGCCGGGAATGAACCGGGAACGGACAGGGCCGTACACCTGGGA
>JAWWMS010000024.1:1408969-1429749 GCA_035048045.1 Chlorospingus semifuscus
TTTTTTGGTTTCTTTTTTTTTTTTTTTTTTTTTTGGTTTTTTTTTTCCGGATTGTAACGTTGCTGTGGGAACCGAGCGGGAGCAGCGAGGGTGGGAAGGGAATAAAATCCTATTTTTACTGCCGCTCCTCCTCCGATTTCTTTGGGAATTTTTTCCTTGGATCCTTTTCCTTGAATCCCTGGAACTGCGAGAGTTGAGTAGGAGCCGAGTTGGGAATTCTCGGAGCGGAGCTTGGACGTCTCGGAAGCAAAACAAGGAGAGAACCGACTTGAAATCCATGGATGAGCCGGGATTTTCCCACCTCTGCCATTCCCAAATCCACATTTTTTTGGGAATGGCAGCCAGGCCTCCTCCCTGGGGTGGCAATGGTGCCTTGCTCCATGGGGGTTTTTGTGGGAATGCTGCCATTTCCAGCCCCTTTTCCCAACTTTGGGAATTCCCTCTCTGTAAATAGCGATCAAACATTGATTTTTTGGGAATGTTGGATTTTTTGGGATGGGTTCAGAGCTGGTGACTTTGCGATCCCTGTGTGTTGTGTGTTCCCAGTTTTCCTTTAATTTGGGAGGGAATTTTAGGTTTTTTAGGAAGTTTTTTTATTTTGGGGGTTTTTAGGGGAATTTTGGGGGATTTTCATGGCTCCAGTGCAGCTAAATCCCTGGAAATGGCAGGCATGGAAAAAAAATGGGGATCCCTACAAAAAATATCCCAAATTCCCAAATTTCCCAACCTTGGAATAAACCAACTCCTCCCCTGTTTCCCAATCAGCTCCCTCTGGAATTTCCGCCCCAATCCAGGAAAAAAACACTTGGAAAATCCCAATTTTTTCACCCAGAAAGCCAGGAATTCCAGGAGAAATGCCTGAAATTCCATGGAAATTCCTGAAAATTGTATTTTCTTACCATGTGGGAGGCAAAAAACAAGGAAAATCCTTGGGGAATGTACAGATCCTGCGGGAAAAATCCCTTTGGAAGTGACTTGGATTTCCTAGGAAAGCTTCCGTGTGTAGAAATCCAGCGGCTCCAGGTTTTTTTGGGAATTTGGGGGCCCGGCAGAGCCACCTTTGGAGTTTTTGTCTGTTTGGCTTTGAGGAATTTCAATAAAGCTTTTTGTACAAATCCCGCCTCTGGAATTCTTTCTGGGAGAACAAGGAATGGCAGCCCTGGAAAAGCGGGGATTCCCAGATCTTTTTTAGCACCCTAAAAAGAAGGAATTGCAGCTCTAGAAAAATGGGAATTCCCGGTGTTTTTAGCACCTTTGGCTCCCTAAAATCCTTTGGATGAAGCCCAGGGAGAGGCTGGGGTTGAGTGAAGCTCCTGGAATGCTTTCCCTCGGGAATGGGGGGTTCTGGGGGGGTTATCCCAGGAAAACTGGAGCCTTTCTCCTGGAAAATCCTCTCCTGGCTTTGCCAGGCTGGGAACAAGGAGCTCCCAGATCCCAGGTAAGAGGCAGCGCTCCGTGTTTTCCTCCCTCTGGAATGAGTTGGATCCTGGAAATGTTGGGATGAGCTGGGAATGCTGGAATGAGGATCCATGCTGGATTCCAGGATCCATCTTCGGCTTCTCCCCCCTCCCTGGTCTGGGGGAGCGCATCCAAGAATTTTCCTTGGGATGCCCCCCAGCCCCTGGATGGAGAAGGAAAGGCAGGAACGCGGTTCTGGTATTCTGAAAAGATTTTATTCCATCACTATCCCGTGGGAGCATAAATAATCAGGAACGACAGCACATGGAACGCAGCAGGGAACGCCGGGAACGCGGGACACGGACGGGACAGACCCGCGCTGGGAACGCCGGGAACTTCAGCAGCTCGGATTGAGTGGGAATTGGGATCTCCAGGAAAAACCAATGGGATTTGGAGTCATTCCCTGTGCTCCAGGCAAATCCCGTCAATCCTGGGATTGTCCAAAGTGCTGAGCCTGGCGAGCTCCAGGTGCATCCCTCGGGATCCATCCTCAGGATCCGTCCCTTGGGCTCCATCCATGGGGCAGCACCCCCAAGGAATATCCCAGGATCCCACCACGGGAAGGATCCCAAATTTCCACCATGGGAATGATCCCAGTTCCCCACCATGGAATGATCCCAGATTCCCACCATGGGAAAGGATCCTGGGACAGACCCCAGGCTCCAGCTGCAAGTTCCCAAGTTCCCACTACAGGAAGGATCCCAAGTTACAATCATGGGAAGGATCCCATCCTGCTCCCATGGGAAGGATCCCAGGCTCCCACCATGGGAATGATCCCAGTTTCCCACCCCAGCAAGGATCCCAGGATCCCACTGTGGGAAGAGTCTCGGGCACCCAGCATGGGAAAGGATCATGAGAAGGATCCCATGCGGAAATTTCCCACTGTGGAAATGATCCCAGTTTCCCACCACTGCAAGGATCCTGTCCTGCTCCCATGGAAATGACCCCAGTTTCCCAGCACGGGAAGGATCCCGGATTTCCACACGGAAACTCCCTTTGACGATCAAGCCCTTCCCACTTCCCGCCCCTTTTCCAGTTCCGCTCCCACTGTCACATTTTTGCATAGGAAAAAAAATTAATAGCAAGGAAGCGTCGCGCTTTCCCGGGAATCTGCCCCGGGCTGGCTCATCCCAACGGACAGGACATGGCTCCGACTTACTGGGAGCCTCCAGGCTTTCCCAGGAATCAGGTTAGAGCGGGATTAGTGCCGGACAAGACACGCAGGACGTGATTCCAGGCTCTCGGCAGCCGCGGACTCCGGAATTGTGTTCTGGGTGAGTGGATCCAAGGAATTCAGGAGTAGAAACAAAGGAATTTCTTTAGAAAACATCCCTGGAGTCAATTGTTCTTGGGGCTGTTCCGGAAGTTCTTTAATTCCAGCTGCAGCTGCCGGATCCGAATGTCCTTCTGCGAGAGCTCGTCCTTCAGCCGCCGGATCTCGTCCTGCTGCCGGAAGAACATCCGGAGCAGCTGGAAAACAAGGATGGAGATGAAGGGATGGAGCTGGTGGGATCGCATCAGCTCATCCCAGGATTTTGCCAGATCCATGCTGGGAATGGGCCATAACTTGGCTGATTTTGGGGACGAGGGATGGATTTGAACTGAAGGATGGGAGATTTTGATGGGATTTTGGGAAAGAATTCCCAGAGAAGCTGATCCCTGGAAGTGTCCAAGACCAGACTGGAGCAGCCTGGGATAGTGGATGGTGTCCCTGGAAAAGGTGTCCACCATGGGAAAGGCTTATGGGATGGATCCCACATTCCCACCACGGGAAAGGGTCATGGGCTGGATCCCAGGCTCCCATCCCTGGAGGGATCCCACACTCCTGCCTCTGTTGGGATGGAGACCAGCAGCACAGTGCCTTTCCAGGTTCATCCCCAGATCCCATTCCCATTCCCATTCCCACTCCAGGGCTGCCCCACCTCGTTCTCCGTGCGGGGCGGGACGTTCTCCAGGAGGTCGATCCCGTTGACCACCACGCTTTTCTTCTCCCTCACCGGCGCCTTGAAGACAATCTTGGAATTCCTCTTGTATCCCTCCTTCAGCGACACCAGGATGGGATCTGTGGGAGAGACGGCGGATCAGCAGGATGTGGTGGTCTTTTGCCACATTCCGGATATTTTTGGGATACCCCCCTCGTGGTTTTACCTCTGTTGACCCCACTGAGCCACTCGTCCGGGGTCAGGGCTGGCTCCGTCCCCGGAGTCATGGGATAAATGTCCTCCTGGTACGTCTCCGACTGGGAAAATGGGAAGAGAAGAGCAATGGATCTGGGAATCTGCTCCCTGGGAATTGAGGAAAAATTCCCTCCCACACAGAAGGAATAAACACCCCGATAGCTGGGAAACTTTGGGCACAGGGAGGAAATTTGGGAAGTGCTGGCTGGAGCAAAGAACCTGGGATCGTGTCCTCCACCCAGCCCTGGCCAGCAGCTGGATTTGCTTCCCAGAAAACCCCAATCCAAGAGATATTTTCCCCAAAATTCCCAAAAGTCAAGTGAGACCAACCCCTTGGAGAAACATTCCCTAAAATCATTCCCATTAAATTGTGGTTGAAATTCCATGGGATGAGTACGGATGGAGAGGCCCAGGGATGGTGGGAACAGAGCCATGCATGGGATTAGCCAAACTGGGGCACGTCCATGACTCCGGAGCCACCTGGACATTCTGGATCCTGCTCATTCCCGTATTCCAGGACTCACCCGCCTTGGGACGATCATGGAGATGGGCTCGATGAGCCCCTTGAGGGTGATGAGTTTGTAGAAACGGAAAACTTCGCAGGCGGAGACGTCCAGGCCGTGCTTCGGCATCACCCCTGCGGAGAGCACCGGCATCAGCCATCCATGCAATTCCAACATGGAAAATCCCAATCCCAAGCCCAACCCAAACCCATTCCAAACCCAACCCCAATCCAAACCCAACCCAAGCCCATTCCAATCTAAACACAATCCTAACCCATTCCATACCAATCCAATCCAAACCCAACCCAAACCCAATCCAAACCCTTTTCCTTGTGCCATTCCATCCAGCACCTTCCCCATCCACCTTTTCCGTGCTCTGGGAAGCGGAGCAGCAGCACCTCCGCCCTTACCCAGTCCTTTCTGTGGAGCTGGCGAGCGGAATTCCATGAGATAACTCAGGTAGGGCTTTTCCGAGCCGATCTCGTAGTACCGGATGTTGCCGTCACCCTGGAGCAGCAGGGAAGAGGGATGGGAATGGATTTGGAAATGAGAAGGTGGAAAAAAACAGGATTGGGAGCATTTAGAAGGCAGGAATGGATGGGATATTGGGGAGGAATTGTTTCCTGGGAGGGTGGGGAGGGGGTGGGATGGAATTCCCAGAGAAGCTGTGGCTGCCTCTGGATCCCTGGAATATCCTGGCTTGTACGGGACTTGGAGCAGCCTGGGGTGATCAAATGTGTCCCACTGCAGGGACATCCATGGGACTGGATGAGTTTGAAGCTCCCTTCCCATACAAACCATTCCAGGATCCAAATTCCAGACCCAGTCCCTTGGGCAATGCTGGGGGATTTTTCTGGGAAAGGCACATCTGGATCCTCAATACATCCCTACCTTCCCAGCCAGGTACAGCATGTGGGTGTCAGCGTCGTAGAACGGGAAGAGGAGCCCTGAGAGCCCATCGATCTCCTCCTCGATCAAAGGCATGGATAAATCTTCCTGGAAAACAGGAAAATCCCGGTGTTAGCCGTGTCCTGATGGCGGTGGCATGGAGAAAGAATTCCGGCAGGGATGGAGCAGGGATCTGGGCAGGGATGGAGAGGGATCCTGGTGGTGTTGGAGCAGGAATTCCAGCAGGGATGGAGCAGGAATTCCAGTAGGAACGGAGCAGGAATTCCAGCAGGAACAGAGGGGGATCCCGGCACCCACCTGGTCCCAGAGGGCGATCTGCCGGGTGTTCCAGCGGGACACTCCCGTGGTCAGAAGCCGTTTGGTGCTTCCCAGGAAAACCACGCGGTTGACGCGGTGGTTCTTGCAGCTAGCCTCCTGCAAGACAGGAATGAGCTCTGGAATTCCCCTTGGATCCAGCTCTCATCCCAGGAAAGCCCTTTCCCTGCTCCCCCAGCCTCATCCTGGGGAAATTCCAGCTCTGTCCTTTGGCACCTGCCCCAGGGCAAGCCAAAATTCCCATTTTCCCGGGTATCAGGGAGAACCCATCACCCTCCTCCAAACTTCCAGCACCTTCCCCTTTACTCCCACCATTTTCCACAAATCCTTAATTAACAACGGAATCAAAGCCTCCAACTCTGGACCTTCCCCTGCACCTTCCCTTTTACTCCCACCGTTTTCCATAAATCCTTAATTAACAATGGAATCAGAGCCTCCAACTCCTCTGCTTGGGATGAGGCCAAGCCCTTCCCACCATCTCCACAACCAGGCTGGCAACCGGATTCCACCACACGGAAAACCTCCCGTGGGGAGCACCTACGGCACTTGACGGATATTTTCCCGACATTCCATGGGACTCTTCCCTAAAAATCTCACTCCAAGCGCCCATCCCACCTGCAGGACCCTCCCGGAGCGCGGCTCCACCACGCGCAGCTTCTTGTCCTTGCAGGTGGTGGCCAGGAGGCTGCCGTCGGTGTTGAAGGACATGCAGAGGATCACGTCCGTGTGGCAGTCGATCATCTTCACCGGCTCGCCGATGTCCAGGTTCCAGATCAGCACCTGCGGGAACAGCCTCTGGAGCAACCCGGGATGGAGGGAGCTCTTCCTGCTCTGTGGGAGCTGCTCCTGGTCCATGGAATGTCTCCCTGGTCTATGGAAGATGTTCCTGATCTATGGAAGCTGTTCCTGGTTTTTTGGAAGCTGTTCCTTGTCTATGGAAGCTCTTCCTGCTCTATGAAAGTTCTCCCTGATCTACGGAATGTCTCCCTGATCTGTGGAAGCTGCTCCTGGTCCATGGAATGTCTCCTTGATCTACAGAATGTCTCCCTGATCCATGGAACGTCTCCCTGGTCATGGAAGCTGTTCCTGATCCATGGAATGTCCCCCTGGTCCATGGAATGTCTCCCTGATCTACAGAATGTCTCCCTAGTCCATGGAACATCTCCCTGGCCTATGGAAGGTCTCCCTCATCTGTGGAAGCTGTTCCTGATCCATGGAATGTCCCCCTGGTCCATGGAACGTCTCCCTGGCCTATGGAAGCTCTCCCTGATCTGTGGAAGCTGTTCCTGATCCATGGAATGTCCCCCTGGTCCATGGAACGTCTCCCTGGCCTATGGAAGCTGCTCCTTCCTGCCCTGTGGAAAGCATGGAATGAGATGAGCTTTAAGCTCCTTCCAACCCAAACCATTCCAGCGCTCCACGATCCCACTCTGGCCATCCACAGGCGACTCCCAGCGGTGCCAGGATCTGGGAAAGCCCTTTGGACCGGCATTCCCAGGGAGGCTGACCTTGTAGTCGTAGCCGGCGCTGAAGAGGATGTTGTTGGTGGTGGGGTGCCACTCCACGAGCCCCACGCGGCGGCTGTGTCCGTACAGCTCCAGCACCGCCTCCGTCATGTTCCGCTTCAGTCCTCCCTCCGGAATCTCCCAGATCCGCACCTGGAATGGGGTTCGGAGCGTCCCAACTCCTGCCCCGGAATTCCTGCCTTGCCCAGGAATTCCAGGATCAGCCCTGCTGCTGATTGTCCCTCAAGGATAAATAAGGAATCCTTGGGATCCCTCTGGAAAAATCCAGTCAGGGTTGATCCACACCCAGAATGGGGTTTGGACCATCCCAACTCCTGGCCTTGAGAGCTCCTTCCCAAAAACCTCCAAAATCCTGGAAGTCCCAAACACAAAGCTTTCGGGAATTCCAGGATCAGCCCTGCTTCTGATTGTCCCTCAAGGATAAACAACAAATCCTTGGGATCCCTTGGGAAAAATCCAGCCAGGGCAGATGGTGTTATCCAGACATGGCGTTGGAATCCTCATCCTGAACTCCCAGATTCCCAGCCCTTCCTTGTCCCGAGACCCCCAGACCAGCCCTACAGACTCCACATTTTGGGATCCCTTGGGATAAAGACTCCCAGATCTTCCAGGTTAGTTGCTCTGAAAACCACCAGGGATTATCCCAGGATTTAGCTCCTCTTTTCCATTGTCGCCATGGGGGTTTCCAACCTGAACCTTCCCTGGGACCTCCCCCAGCTGCCCCCTCCTGTCAGGGACTCGTGGAGAGCCTGGAATTCCCTCCAGATCCCATTTTTCTCCAAGCTGAGCATTCCCAGCTCCCTCAGCTGCTCCTCATGGGAATTACCCTCTGGATCCTCTGGATTTGTGTCCAGAAAATAAAGAACAGGAGGGAATTCTGGCCCAGGAGCCAGGCTGGGCACAATTAGGGATTGGCTTTGATCTCCTGTCCCTCAGCATTCCCAAACAAATCCCATGCAAATATCGAAATAGGGAATCAATGGGATGGGGAGGATGGATGGATCTGGGAATTGCATCCCGGAATTCTGGCTCACCGAGGTGTCCTCGGAGCAGGAGGCGATGATGTTCTCAATGAAGGGGTTCCACTTGATGTCCAGCACATTTCCCTGGTGACCACAAACTTTGGGATAGTTCGGCTCGATCCGGCCGGTCTGGAGTGGAAAAGCAAGGAAAACATCAGGAAAACCATCAGATTTTGGGAGAAAATTGGTGTTTCCAGGGATGGGAAATTGTTGGAGTAGGGAGATCCAGCTCAGCCCGGTATGGGCCAAGCCAGGGATTTGGTTTATCCAATATTCCCAGTATTCCCAGCTGATCCATGGATGGGAAGGGGTTTCTCCAGACTCCATGGAGCAGGGAAAGGACAGCCGGGAGCTAAGCGGGAATTCATGGAATCATGGAATACTTGGGTTGGAAAAGCGCTCCAAGGCTGTGGAGTCCAACCATTCCCAGCACTGATCCTTGTCCCCAAGGGCTGCATCCACAGGGATTTTCAATCCCTCTGGGAATGGGGACAGGGCTGGAAAACCCTTTCTGTGAGGGAGTCTTCCCAATATCCAAACCTCTCCTTTCAGGATCCAAATCCATGGGCAAAAGGACTGGAAGAGATTCCAGAGGCTCGAAATCGCCTCAGCCATTGGATCCTGCGTGAATCCCAGAATTTCAGAACAGTTTGTGTGGGAAGATCTTCCAGGAGATCCATTGCCAATCTCTGCCATCGCCCAGGATCCCTTTCCCTATCCCAGGTTGCTCCAAGCTCATCCAACCCAGCCTGGATTTGGAGCAGTTGGAATTTCCCTCCCAAATTTTGGATTTCCTTCCCAAACTTCGGAACCACCATTTTCCAAGGTTCTCCTCCATGGAACAAACCCCAAATTCTGGGATCACACAACTCCCGCTAATCCCCAATCCGTGACCCCACAGGCTGGGATCTTTCCATGCAGAATTTCTAAAGCTTTTACGGAGCCTCCTGGGAAGATTCCCACCGGGATGGGAACCTTCTCCATTCCCAAGGAAGCTCCGTGTCCGGGTGCCACCCCGTTGTCCTTCCCTGCTCCGTTCTGGCTCCGTGCCGGAGCGGCGCTCGGAGCGTGCGGAATAACTGGGTCAGCTCGGCACAGCCGCTGAATATTTCATGGATTTTCCTTCCCGACTTTTCCCGTGCCGAGCTCCCGGCTCCGTTTATTGGGAACAAAGGAACGTGCTGGGAATTCCGCCCTCGGCAGCTCCAGGAAGTCGGATCAGGGCCAGGAACGGCTCCAGAGCTGTCGCTCCCAAGGTTTCTTGGGATTCATTTCCTCCCTCGAGCTGCAGGGAGGAATTTGGGGAGGAAAAATTCGCAAAGATGAGACAGAGAAGGAAAAGGAAACGTGGGAATGTCAGTGGTTCCTTAGTTCTGCCTCCCAGTGAATTCCTGGGATGTAACTCCCGGTTTTATCTTTGTTAAATGAAATATTCCAGCCCCCATCGCTTACCCAAAGGATCAGCTTATCCTGCTTTTCCCAAATTTCTGATTTGCATTGACAGGACTTCATTCACACCCCGGCCGCAGCAGAAATTCCCACAGAAACTGCAGAATTCCAGGTGGATGGAATTTTTAACAGCACAAATTGAAATTCCACCTCTTTTATTCTGAGGAATCAGCCGAGTGAATGCCTTTTTACCATAAGATTTGATGGATTTTCCCGAAATTTATCAGGATATTAAGAGGACAATACTGAGTTTCGTTATTAGGGTTCATTTCTTCCCAGGAAATCCAGAATTTTGATTCAAATTGTTTGCACACACTGAGAAAAGGACAAGGAATGTGCCATTCCAGGGCAGCTGGAAAAGGCAAAGGAAAAATAAAGGCAATAAAAGGGAAAAATCCCTAAAAAATCCAGGATTCCGGCTGCGTTTATCCCGTTCTTCAGCGGGACCTTGCCGACAGCCTGAGTTAATCCAAGGTGAATCCTAATCTCTGGATCCCTGATCCCCGGCTGAGGGAAGCTCGGTGACCCAGATTCCGTCCCCACAGGGACAGCCTGGAGCTCTCCTGGCTCCGGCAGCTCCGAGGTTTTCCACGGAAAAGGCTGGAAAGAAGAAATCTTCTGGCAGCTCCCGCCCCTCCCTTTGCTGAAGCGCTTGGAAAAGGGAAAATCCTGTGGGTTGTGTTGGGAAAAGGGAAAATTATTTGGAAAAACTGTGAATTTTGGGGATTGTGGGGTGGAGAGGGAATTCTTTCCCTGGGAATGGCTGGAATTGCAGCAGGGAGAGGGGATGGAAACAGTCTGGATTCCAGAATCAAGGAATGGGACTGAGGAATCTGTGTAGAGAATCCTGGGGATTGCAGTGGACTCAGAGCCATCCCTGGGATGGGAGGGATGGAATTTTGCTCCCTGATAGAAATCCGGGATGAATTTTCCTTCAGCTCCATCAGCATCAAATCCAAGGAGTGGGAAAAATCCTCAATTCCCATCCTTGGAGCAGCACAGCTCCACCCTGGCAACGGCTGAATTCCACTTTTCCCAGAAATCCATCCAACAGGAAATCTTGGATAAATTATTTCAATATCAGATATTTCCCAAACCTGCCTTTCCCTTGGAAAAGGCAAACCAGGAGCACTTCTGAACCCTCATATTCCATGGAAAGCTCCACAAACGTGGAAAAATCCCTTCTTTCCACTCCATCCTTCAATCCCACATGGAAAACCTCAGGGATGGATGCAGCATCCATCCGGCAGCACCTCTGGATCCCATTCCCGGATGGAAAATTCCAAGGAAACACGGAAGGGAACTCGGGGAGGTTTGGGAATTCCATACTCTATCGTATCCCAATTCCAGGCTTTCTCCCATCCCAAATGCAGCCATTCCCACAATCCCGGCAGTGACGGGAGCAGGAGTTTGGATTTCAGCTTCCTCCGGATAATCCAAACAGGAGCAGAAGTTTGGATTTCAGCTTCCTGCCCCTTCCCACTGCCACTCCCGTCGGGAGAGAACATTGGCTGCCTCTGGAAAACAACTCCTCATTCCTGGCGGGAACAAAAATCCCTCTGTTTCCATGGAAGTGATTCCCTGCAAAGGGATCCGTGGGGATCCCAACAAAATCCCTATCCCAAATCCCTGTCCAGCTTTCCCGGAGCTCCTTTAGGCCCTGCAAGAGGCTCTAAAGATTCCCTGGATCCTTCCCTTCTCCCGGGGAACATCCCCAGCATTCCCAGCCTGGAATCCAGGAGAACGGGATGAGCTCCAGAAGGATGGGATGTGACAGCACCGAGCTGATTCCTGATGGAATTGCAGCATCCATGGGTTTTGTTCCCTGACTCAGAAGAAAGGAATATTTTCCAAGGGGTCTCCAGGACCAAATCCTCAAGGCCAGGTTGGAGCATTCTGGAATAGTGGGAATTGTCCCTGTCCCATCCCAAATCCAGCCTCTTTCCTATCCAGCCTTTTTCCCATCCCAAATCCAGCCCTGTCCTGTTCGTGGAATGGGATGAGCTTTAAGGTCCTTTCCAACCCAAACCATTCCAGGATTCTGGGATTCTCCCATTCCTAGGGAGCCAATCCTGCTCTTCCTGATCCTTCGCCCACTCCCTTGGGATATTTTTATCCTGGTGCTGGGGACAGGCTCATTCCCAATCCTGAGGCTCCGGAATCTGGGAGGAGGGAGGAGCAAAGCTCCCTCTTCCCAACCCACACATCCCTTGGATCGCTCCATGAAAACCCCGGGGTGTGGATTTGGGATGAGCAGATGGCCCGGCCCAGATTCCGGGAGCTTTGCTGAGGGCAAAATCCAGGGAAAAGATCCAAAAATACGGCAGCAAATCCACGGAGCGGCTCCGCGGTATCCGGGTTACCTTCATTAGCTTCTAATTATGGATCACAATTAATTAGGGAGCTGCTGATTTCCAAGGAAAATGAGTTTCTCCTTAATGAGCTAATCAGGCTCCAGATAAAAAAAAAAAATCAGGAATTTATTAACTCCTCCAGCATCCAGGGCCGCTCCAGGCGGGATTGACCAGCTGGATATCCCAGGATTTCAGACGATCCCTTTGGAATGCCATCCCTGCTTTTATCCCACCGGGATTTTGCCAGGAAAAAAGTGGGATTTGTTGGGAATGTGGAGTTGCTCCTCAGGATTCGGGATCGAGGGGGTGTGGATGGTGATTCCAGCTGGGATCCGTGAGGAAGGAGCCGGGATGAGGCCGGAGCTGGAGCGCTCCGGGTGCTCAGACAAAGCTCCCGGGTTTTTTTTCTGGGAATATTAATGAGGCTCAAGCTGTGCTCTGCAATTAAATCCTGATTAGAATTCCTTCCATCTGGAGCTGCCTCCGGAATGAACGAGGAATTCAGGAGAGGCGGGAATGCTGCACTGGGAAAGGGGCGAAGGAATGATGGGATGGAGGGGAAGAAAACCAGGGAGAGCCCCTCCTTTACCCAGCTTCCCTTCCCAGCTGGAATTTGGGATCTGGGAATTTGTGAATGCGGCTCAGCCATGGCAAAATTCCTCCCGGGAATGAGGCTGGGAGCTTCCCAGAGCTGCAGGTGCCCAGGGACGGGATGTGGATTCCTGCTCGGAATACAGGAGTAGCCCAGGTGAGTGCCCGAATTCTGGGAGCAATCCAAGAATCCCAGAATCCAGGAATGGGTTGTATGGGAAAGGATTTTATCCCATTCCAATATCCCAGGTTGCTCCAACCTGGCCTTGAACATTCCAGGGATAGGGAAGCAACAACTTTCCTGGGAATTGTGCCAGGGCCTCCCTCCTTGGAAAAATTCCTTTGATCTCATTTTAACGGATCCTCTTCCCGTCAAAACATTCCCCTTTCCCTATCCAAGGTAAATTCCAGGCTCAAGGTCGCTGCTGCTGCCTCTTTTCCTGAGAGCTGCAGATCCCATGGGATTGGCTGGAGCAGCCACTGGATTGATGGGAATTTCAGCTTCAGATGGGCAGATCCCAGGGGAATTCCTGGGAAAAGCAGGGGGAATCTTGGATAGAAATGGAAAAGGGAGGAGGGGGAAGATCCTGGATCAGGGATGAGAGGGATAAATCCCTCTCAAAATTCCTGCTTTTCCCATGGAAAGGCGCTGTTCTAGTGCCCAACTACCCTCTGGATGAGGAATTTTTCCCAAAAATCCAACCTTAAACCCCTGGCATGCCTCCAGCCGTTTCCTGGAAAACCCAAAGAAAGGGAAGGAGCAGTGGAATGAGATTCCAAGGAGCTGATTCCTTTTTCGGGAATTCCCGTCGGGAATCTCACCTGCTCCAGCAGGATGATGAGGAAACCCCAGTAAAAGCAGTAGGAAATTGGGACACTTTGGGAATCCAAACCAGGAAAAGATCTGGGCACTTTGGGATGGCTCCATGTAGGAATTCCCATTGGGAATCTCACCTGCTCCGGCAGGATGACGAGGAAACCCCAGTAAAAGGAGATTTGGACGCTTTTTTGGGAATTCCCGTTGGGAATCTCACCTGCTCCAGCAGGATGACGAGGAAACGCCAGTAAAAGGAGATTTGGACAGTTTTTTGGGAATTCCCGTTGGGAATCTCACCTGCTCCAGCAGGATGATGAGGAAACCCCAGTAAAAGGAGATTTGGACAGTTTTTTGGGAATTCCCGTTGGGAATCTCACCTGCTCCAGCGGGATGACGAGGAAACCCCAGTAAAAGGAGATTTGGACGCTTTTTTGGGAATTCCCATTGGGAATCTCACCTGCTCCAGCGGGATGACAAGGAAGGAGCCGCCGCCGGCGCTCTCGGTGACGATGGCCAGGAATCGCGCGTTGACGGCGCAGAAATGGTTGTCGTGGACGTTCTTGGTGATGGGAATTCCGTCGAAGCAGTGCTCCCGGCTCGCCGCCTTCCCGTAAACATTCCGGAACTTGGAGCTGCGGTACTGCGGCCGCCATGACATCCCCTGAGGGGAAACGCAGGGATCGGCATTCCCGAAAAAAACCCCCCACATTCCTGGCTGTCCTCATGGACATGGAAGCATCGGGATGGGCCCATTCCAACATAAGCATTCCCGCAAAATTGACAGCATCCCCTGGAGAAGGAGTAGTTCCTAACAGGCTCAAAAAGAAAGCTCAGCATTCCCAAAACAACCATTCCCAAAACACCGTTCCTGGTTGCTCTCCTGTTTTTACCATGGACATGGAAGCATTGGGATGGGCCCATTCCAACATGAGCATTCCCAAAAAATTGAAAGCATTCCCCCAGTGCTGGAATGGCTCCCAAAGGCTCAAAAAGAAAGCTCAGCATTCCCAAAAAAACTCATTCCCATAAAAGCATTCCTGGTTGCTCTCCTGTTTTTACCATGGACGCGGAAGCATCGGGATGGGACCATTCCAACACGGACATTCCCGATAAACCTACAGCACCATTTCTGGAGAGGCTCCCAAAGGCTCAGAAAGCCACAGAATTCCAGCTGCTCCCCTTTGGAGTGGGAATGCTCATCCAGGACACGCCTGGGTGCACATGACAAAGGAATTCCAGCTTGGAATGTGATGGCTTGGAAATGGATGGCGGGAGAGCAGGAATTGGGGCGGGAGGGGGATGGAGGGAACGTTGGGAATATTCCGCGTTTTCCGCAGGTTTTCCTGCATGGAGCAGCCCAGGATCCAGCAGGGATCCCAAGGATCCACGAGCTGATCCTGGTGGAAGAGGACCCAGGAGTAAATCCTCAGCTCTGCCCTCATTCCCTGGGAATAGCAATGCCTGGAAAACAGGGAAAATATCCCAGGAGTAAAATTCTGTCAGCTTTACCCTCATTCCCTGGGAATAGCAATGCCTAGAAACCAGGAAAAGGACTCAGGAGTAAAATTCCGTTGATTCTGCCCTCATTCCCTGGGAATAGCGATGCCTGGAAAACAGGGAAAAGAACCCAGGAACAACCCCCCAGCCGTGCTTGGACGTTTTCCCGCTTTTCTGGCAGCTCCGGCCTTTCCCGGAGCGGCAGCAGGAGCAGCTCTTGTCTCCATGTGTTTGGCTTTTCAAAGGATCCTTTCATCCCTCGGGAGTCTTGGAAACAGCGGGAGCGAGGGAAAAATCGGGAAAGGAGCTGTGGCCACAACAACAGGCAGAGCCCCGGCCCTAATCCCGAAAAAGCCTGGATATCCTAAAAATAGCTCCCGGTAATCCGCCCCGAGCGTCCGAGCTCACAGAGAAATTCATCCCTGCCTTCACCTGGAATTTTTGGGAGGAAAAATTCCTCCCTTCCAGCCTTTTTTTTTCCTTGGAATCGTGCCCTTGCCCTTTTGTGTTGTCACCATGGCACTTCCCATGTCCTGAGGATTTTTAATGGGAATAAAGAGATTTTCCCTCCTTCTTCCAACGGATTTGGTTGAGTAGCAGGGGGGAAAAAAGGAGGGATTTGCTTGGAAAAATCATCAGGAAAAGGAAATCCAGTGCAAAAATCTCCAAGGTTTTCAGGAAGGGGATTCAGGAGACAGAGCCTTTCCCAAATCCCGTTATTCCCGGTTTTTCTGCCTCTCTCCTGGCACAGAGGTTGCGACAAAAATTCCCTGTCTGGGATTTTCTGGATAAAATCAAGGCAGAGTTTTGTAGGAATTTGGGGATTTTGTAGAAATCCCAAATCCAAACCGATCCCAGGCTCGGGTGTGGGGTTGTTTTCCCTCTCTCCCTCCGGATCCGGCACATCCCTGGAAGTTTTTTCCATGGGAAAGGTCAGGAATGCTGGAGTTTGACATTTCCAGCATCAATGGCTCATTAAGGCTGGGCACAAACAGGAGCCGCTTTTCCAGAGGAAAATCAAGGATCTGGAATCACCAGGAAGGAGCTGGAGCTGCCCAATCCCACCCCATGGACATCCCCTCAATTCCTTTGTGCAGAAAACGGGGAAAAAAAGTTAAAATTTGGAATTTTTTAGGGAAAAATCCCCTCTGGACTCACTGCTGTGCCACATTCCTAGAGGGAATCCTGGGATAGACCCGTGATCCCGAATTTCTGGTGGATTCCACACAGAATCTGCACGTGGGAGCATCAGGACCGAGGGGTTTGGGAGCCTCAGGGATTAAATCCCAAAGGATTTGGTCTGTTTGGGAATGGATTTGGGGTGATCCCAGATCCCGCCCAGCTGGAGCCAGGGGATATTTTGGGGTTGATATCCTAGAATTTTTTGGGATTGAAATCCAGGCTGGAATACCTCAAAACATGCTGGGAGAGCCCCTCCAAAGCCACCTCCCCATCCCAATCCAGGATGGGAGGGGAAAACTCAGGAGCAGGAGCTGGTTGGAATTCCCAATCCACCCTGGCCATGGGGCTGGAATTCCCGATCCAACCTCACTGCGGGGCCAGAATTCCCGATCTGACCTCCCCATGGGTTTGGAATTCCCAATCCAGCCCGGCCCTGGGTTTGGAATTCCCGATCCCACCTCACCACGGGATCAATGCTCCATCCCAAGAGGGAAACCCCAAAGAAATTCGGGATGTGGGGTGGGAATGCCATGAATTCCCTTCGTTCTGAGGGATCTCCGGACCAGAGCTGGCCCCTGGGAGGCTCTGGGCTGGCTCGGGATGAGTTTTCCATGGATTTTGTCGCAGCCAGGTGGGAATTCCCGGCTCGGGACACTCACCAGGCCGCGCTTGCTCCCCAGCACCTCAGACTTGTGCAGGTCCCTCATGGAGCT
This sequence comes from Chlorospingus semifuscus, assembly GCA_035048045.1. NCBI lineage: Eukaryota > Metazoa > Chordata > Aves > Passeriformes > Passerellidae > Chlorospingus > Chlorospingus semifuscus. The sequence continues at coordinate 1,425,483 of JAWWMS010000024.1, forward strand.
CTGTGCAGAGAGGGAAAGGAAAAAATTCCATTCATTTCCCGGGAATTCCAGGGAAAACACCCCAACCCTTCCTGCTGCTCCGGAGGGCCGGGATCCGACCCCCAGCAGGGAATTTTTGGTGGTTCCAATCCCGTTTCCTCCTCCCACTTTTGGAGAATTCCACGTGGCTGCCAAAGTCCTTCTAGAGGACGAAGGAATTCCACTAAAATCATGGATTTATGGTTCAAAAAAGTGGGATTATGGGACTTGGGAAGGAATTCTTCCCTAGGAAAGTGGGGAGGGGCTGGGTTGGAATTCCCAGAGAAGCCAGGGCTGTCCCTGGATCCTTGGAACGTCCAAGGTGAGGTTGGATGGGGCTTGGAGCAGCCTGGGGCAGCGACAGAATCCATGGAATGGGGGAGGTGGGACAATTCCAGCTGGGAATCTCCCAGCTGAGGTTTTTCCAGCCTGGGATTTCCATGGAGTTCGACTTTCCAAGGATTTCGACTGCCTAGAAATCCTGGGAATGGCCTCTCCTCTTCCCAAACGCTGGGAAAAAGCTCCAAGTGAGTCCGGATGGAGCTGAGCTATTCCCAGGAATCCTCATCCCTCCTGGATCCTGGAGCTGCTTCCCAAGTTTCCATGGGTCTCATGGAATTCTTGGAAAGGTGCAAAACCCACCCCTGGCACCCTCAGGGAGCCAAGTTTGGATCATTTTCCATCTGGGAAAACTTCCGGAGGAGGAAAACCAAACTTTCCCAGGCCCCACGTGCCGAGAACAATCCCGAAATTCCTCCTCCGGCAAAAATCCCGGAAGCAAGCCCAGTTGTCCTCCCACTCTGTTTTCCCAGTCCTTCCCACCTCAGGAAGCTCCGGATGGAGAACAAAACATTCCCAGCCCCCGGAGCTGCCCTGGGGCACCACCCCCGGGAATTTTCCCTCCTCCAGCTCCTTGGAATTCCATTTTCTTGAGGGGAAAAAATATCCCAGGGTTTTTCCCGACTTTTTGGGAAGTTGGAGAGGGGGAAAAGTTGCTTTTCCCATTGGAATGAGCCAGGGATTCATCCATCAGAATTATTTCACATCCCATCACAAATCCTTGGATCCAACAGGATTTTCCAGCCAGGATCCAGCAGTTTGGATCTATCCCAAGAAAAGGCTCCAGTGGGAAGATCCCATTAATCCAACCTTTCCCAAAGTCAGCTTTTTAATGGGAAAAAGGGGGAAAAGCCACTTTAAAGTGGGAATTAAAGGGATGGAATTGTCAGGGAAAGGGATCCCACAGGGAAAAAACTCCTTAGGGAGGTGCCAGGTGAGAGAGGATCAAAAATCTGCTGGAAAAAATCCACTGGGAGCAGAAACATTGGGATAGCCTGGGAAAAGTCCCTTTCCAAGCCCCAGCTTTGCATGGGAAAAGGAAATTTATTTATCCTGAGAAATTTCTTTTTCCTGGGATTTTTCCAAAGCTCTGGGAAGCAGCTCTGGCAGCTCTCCCGTTCCACCTAAAAAATTCCAAATATTCCCAGGAATGAGCACCCTGGGGTGGCTCCAAACCCAAAATCCCCAAAGGATTTTTTGGGAAGTTCCTCCCAGACTTTTCCAGCAGAAATCGAGGAACGGCCAAATCCACCAATAAAAGAAGAAGGAAAACAAGCAGGATCCAGTCAGTATTCCAGGCTGCACATTCCCGTTTCCCGGGAAGCTCCGGAGGAGGCTGAAGGTCACGGGATGGCACCGACCCCCCTTGCCAGCCCTCGGGAATCCTGGACAAGCCTTTCCTTGTGCTCCGGCTCCCGGCATGAGCGGAACCCTCCGGAGAACGGCAAGGCAGCCTTGTTTTCCTTTTTCCCTTGTTTTCCTTTTTCCCTTGTTTTCCTTGTTCTCCTCGTTATTCTGGGAGCAGCGGCCGCGATGTCCCTCCCCTGCCCCGGGATGTGCCTCAAATCGCCCTTTCTCCCAGGTTTTCCTTGGATTTTTTGGGAATCGGGGTTCCCTGCTCTTCACACGAGACTCTTTTCCAGAGGTTGGGGTGATCCCACCAGGAGCTGGGATCCCTCTGGATGAGCTTGCATGGAATTCTCATCCCTGGCAAATTTTTCCATCCATTTTGCATCATTTCCTTGATTAATTTCCTTCATCCTCATTCCCACAAAGACCGAACATTCCACGGATTTGATCCTCAGAGATTTTTTGGGATCAGGGGTCAAGTGCTGGGAGGAAATCCATGGAAGCTGCCACAATCCTATGGATAAAAACCCATGGAAGCCCATTCCCAGCTTCCAGTGGAGAAATTTGGGATGGGATGGGATGGGATGGGATGGGATGGGATGGGATGGGATGGGATGGGAGATTCCCGCCAAATCCCGGGAATGTTCCCATCCCTCTCCGGTCCCTCGGGATCCTCACCTGCCCTGCTCGGCCCCGGGCTGCTCGGGCGCCTCCGGATCGCCCGGGATGGACGCGGAGCTCAGGGAATCAGGGCTGCTCCAGGAGCCTGGAAAAGAAGGAAACCCTTTGGATCCCAACTCCCATCCGGGATCAATCCCAAACTGCAGTGCTGCCAAAACTGGGGAACAGGGATAACGATCTGGAGGATTTTGGGATTAACTCCAGTGCCTGGTGGCATTCCAAGGGTTGGGATCAACAGGGATCCGGCATCACAAATGGGTCATGCTTTGCCAAGCAGCATCCCTGGAAATCATGGAATCCTGGAAGTCTGGAATGGGTTGGGTGGGAATGGACCTAAAATCCCACCCCATTCCATGGGCAGGGACACTTCCCCTATCCCAGATTGCTCCAAGCCCCATCCAAACTTTCCTTGGACATTCCCAGAATGCAGCTCAGCCTTTCAGGTCATTCCCATTCCCAAATCCAAACCATCCCTGCTCCTGGCACTGCCCTATCCCAAACATCCCAGCAACTTCCCAGGATGCACAATAGGGAATTTTGCTGGAGCATGGCTCTTCCCAAGCTTTTGGCACAGGAGGATGTTTTCCATAATTTTTCCACGATTTTTCCATCATTATTTTGCATAATTTGTTGGGATTTGCACAGCAGCAGTTGCTGGAAGAAACCACCACTTCCAGAGGGGAAAATTCCCAGTTGGAATTCCACCAGGATGGGGCTGAGCTCCATGGAATTCCATTTCCTTGAGGGGAAAAAATATTCCAGGGTTTTTCCTAACTTGAGGGGGTTTTAAGGAATTCAAAGAGGGGGAAAAGTCGCTTTTCCCATTGGAATGAGCAGGACTGAGCTGGGGGCTCATCCATGAGAATTCATTCCTGGATCCATAGGGAGGATGGACACACATCCTTGGATTTTAGATGAGCTTGGAAAAGATGAGGTTGGAAAAGCTTTGGATACAGGGATGTGGCTGCCACCATTCCCAGCATTCCCACACTTCCCATCAAACCGGATCTCCCACAGCCAGACCCCAATCTGGGCTCACATCCCAGTTTATTTATCCCACTTTATCCCGATTTATCCCAATTTTTCCACTCTCCAACAACACCTTGACCGCTCCAGCCTTTCCCTGGCATGGCCTTTCTGCTCCCGGAGCTTTCCCCAGCCCCATTCCAGCCGGAGATCCATGGCTCGAGCCCGTGCCAGCGGCTCTGCCATGAACAAAGGAGCGCGGGATTTCTGGGAGCGGCCTTGGCACGGCTCCGGGAGTGCCGGAATCCCTGGATTTGGGGGGCACCGGAGCAGCTGCCTCCCTCCATCCGGAGATGGTTTTTCCCCCCAGCTGCCGGATTTAGGGAATGACTCGGGAGATAGGAATCCGGGATGAATGGAGCTATTCATGGTTTGATAAAATTCCATGGAAAAGAGCGGGAAGGGGGTTGGGAACGAGCCTGCCCGGCCGGGTGTGAGTTACGGATCCCGGCGATGCCGCCAGGCCCCGCTAACGACCCCAATTAATTCCTTTGAATCCCAATTAATTGCACGGAATCCCAATTAATTGCACGGAATCCCAATTAAAACTCATTAAAAAGCCGAGGGCCGGAGTTGCCTCGGATGAGGGGAATTTGTCTTGGAGCAGGGATTTTCCTTTCCCAGATTTCAACGGCTCCTTATCCCTATTCCCAACCTACAGCAATCCCAAAGTTTGGTGACCCCACTTGGGCTTTTCCCAGGTTTTATGGAGAATTTGGGAATGAGGGAAAGGAAAGGGAAAGGAAAGGGAAAGGAAAGGGAAAGGAAAGGGAAGGAAAGGGAAAAGGAAAGGAAAGGAAAGGAAAGGAAAGGAAAGGAAAGGAAAGGAAAGGAAAGGAAAGGAAAGGAAAGG
>JAWWMS010000024.1:1434013-1444342 GCA_035048045.1 Chlorospingus semifuscus
TTGAAGCCTTCGGGGCCCCGGGGCCGCATTAACCCTTCGGAGCCCCGGGGCCGCATTAACCCTTCGGCAGCGCCGGTTCGGGTGCGGACCCGGTTCCGATTTAACCCTTCGGAGCCCCGGTTCGGGTCCGGATCGGCTCCGATTTAACCCTTCGGAGCCCCGGTTCGGGTCCGGATCGGCTCCGATTTAACCCTTCCGCAGCCCCGGTGCCACCCCCGCGGGGCCCGGTAACCCTACGGAGCCCCGGTTCGGGTGCGGACCCGGCTCCGATTTAACCCTTGGGGAGCCCCGATGTCGCTCCGCAGGGCCCCGTTAACCCTTCGGAGCCCCGGTTCCGATTTGGCAGCCCCGGTTCGGGTCCGGACCCTGTTCCGATTTAACCCTTCGGGAGCCCCGGGGTCGCTCCGCAGCCACCGCTTTAACCCTTCAACAGCCCCGGTGCCACCTCCGCTTTAACCCTTTGGGAACCCTGGCCCAGCCCCGGTTCCGTTTTAACCCGTTGCGAGCCCCGGTTCGGGTCCGGTTCAGTTTTAACCCTTTGGGAACTCGGTCCAGCCCCGGTTCCGTTTTAACCCTTTGCGAGCCGCGGTTCTGCCCCAGGATGCGCGGCCGGCCCGGTGCGGCCGTGTTGGGAGGGGTCGCGACAAACGCGCGGTGTCGGTGTCGGCGAGGATTCCCCTCTATCGCGACATGGCCCGGCTCCCTCCCGTCCCGACAGCGCCAGGAAATCCTGGAATGCTGAGCTGGGAAGGAGCTGAAAGCCCATCCCATGCCAGGCCTGGCCTCGGCCGCTTCCAGCCACCCAGGAGGATGGATGTTCCATGGATAATTAAAGAATCCATGGATATTTCGATAATCCTGGATATTCCAGGCTGCTGCAGCATCCAGAAGGATCCATCTGCATGGAAAAGGAGAATTTTTTACCCCGTTTTCATTGTCGACAGTGACACCAGCAGGGCTGGCAGCTCCGTTTTCCAGGCCCAGCTGGAAGTGACACTCGGAATAATTTAGGATATCGGTGTGTCCAAAAAACCCCAAAATCCAGGCCCCAAAGGGAAAAAGTCCTGGAGCATTTTATCCCAGCTCCTGCTCTCTCCACCAAGGAAATCCCACTCCCAATGGCATCGATTCCAAAGAAATCTGGGGGAATTTGGGGAATTCTAATATGGAATTCAGGAATTTAGGAGCATCCCTGCCACCCGTGGCTGTGTCACCTTGCAGGCCCCAAATCTGGGAATTTTTTCCCATATTTCAAAATCTCTGGGATGACAGATGAATACTGGGGATAAATATATAGGGGGGGAAAAAAAGTCTCCTTGTTTTCAGGGAATGGAACCAGGATACAGCCCAGGCCTGGAATTATCCAGGATTATTTTTTTCAGGCTTTTTTAATTTTATTTTTTAATTTCTCTTTTCCTCCACTTAATTTTATTTCCTTCAAACAACTCCAGGCCAATTCCTAAGACATTCCCAATTCTCCCGGCAGAAAAGCACAGCCCCAAAATCAAGGATTTCCCCTTTATAAGGAGATTGTTCCATCAAGAATCTGATGGAAGATGAGTTTTATTCCAAGCATCCCTGTAAAAAACCAATGGATCTGATAACAAGAGGAGGAAAAATCCCAAATATTCCTTGAAAATCAACTATTTTTAAGGATGAACCACGTGAGCTGGGCTGGAAAGTGTGGGAAAGGTTAATGCAATTAACAGGGAATTAATGACATCAGCCACCGCTAAATCCCGACCCACCCAGCCGTGACCTTTTCCCAAAAATCCTCCCTTTTCCCGGGATCCGAAGGATCTGAGAGGATGCTTGGAATGAAGCAGAGCTCAGGACAGGGAATATCCAGGCCTGGAAAAGCCGGAGGAGGAGAATCCCAGTTTTCCAAAGCTTTGGAGCAGCTCCGTGTCCCGGCTGCCTCGTCCCAGAGGGGGAATTGATTATCCCAATGGACTGCTTGGAAAAACTCGGAAAACTTGGAAACAAACTGGGAGCTGAGCTGGGATAGCTGGGAAAGGTAGGATGGGAAGGGAAGGTGCCTGGAGCTGGGAGGATCCCGGGAATCTGGTGATGGATGGATCCCGATTTTCCACACTGGGGGAAATCCCAGCATCTCCCAAACCCCAAATGCAGCTTGGGAGGAGCCCAGAAATGTTGGGAAGGGGGCTGGGAGTTGGGAAAGCTGGGAAAGTCAGGGAGCCCTTCATCCAAGCTGGGAGGAGTGGGAATGTTGGGAATGGGGTGGGAATTTGGGAATTTGGGAATTTGCAGCACTACCAAGGATGGGACAGTTCCCTTCCCGGAGGGAATTCCTCTGGCATGGTCAGGAAAACAGCTCAGGTTCCACCAGGACAGCGCTGCAATCCCAAATCCCAGCTTTGGGAATGCTGGGGAGGGCAGGGAAACATCCCAGGGATTTTGTGCCTCAGGTTTGGTTTGGAATGTTTAGTGGGATCCCATTCCAGCTCCCAGCTGGATTTGTTTTCCTGGAGAACATCCATGATCCTGCTGCGGATCCGGGAGAGGGAGATGCTCAGCACCTGGAAAGAATTCCAAGGATTCCGATCTCCTGCTGGCACTGAGCAGGATCTGGGCGCTGTGTCCTGGTCTCCTCCAGCTGGAGCAGTTTCTCCACCAGCACTGGAGATTCCGGATTTTCCATCGGCATTCCTGAATTCCCACCAGCATCCCTAAATTCCCAGCAGGACTAGAGATCCCTGAATTCCCATGATCATCCCTGAATTCCCATCAGGACCAGAAATTCCTGAATTCCCATCAGGACCAAGGATTCCTGAATTCCCAGCAGGAGCAGAGATCCAGGTTGGTGCCTGTTCCCTCCGGAACGTTTCTCCCCCAGCCCAGGAGCATTCCCAAGGGAAGGCCAACGGGAATTGCCCCAGCGGGACTGGATCCAGGCACGCCATTCCCAGAGCTCTGGAGCAGAATCCCGGCTGGAATTCCCGACCCGCGGGAATGGGAAGAGCGGATCCCGCTGGATGCGGCCTCGCGGAGCGGAGAATTCCTGGATGCGGGAGCGCCTCGGGCTCCCTCTCCTGGCGCTGCCGGGAGGGAATCGCTGCGGAAATCTTGGGAATGGGAATCTCCCCGGGAGGACGGGTGTGGTCACCGCGGGGGCACGGGACCACCCTTGGGATGAGCGGAATTCCACAGAAATTCAGGATCAGGGATGTGAGCCGGGATAAGGAATGACACCATTCCCAAAATTTCACGTTTTCCCCCCTCGCAGCATCCGCAGCCCACCATGGATAATTTTCCATCTTTCCTCATCCCACCCCGGGGTTATCCTGGAATTTCATTTCCTGGCACTGCCGGGCGGGATGTGAACAATTCAAAAAAATCCTCGGGGGAAAATTCCCACCTGACTGGCTGGGAATGTGGGAGGAGCGGAGCGGGATTGGGGATCCCAATCTTTCCATTGGATTGCTGATCCCAATCTTTCCATCGGATGTGATGATCCCAATCTTTCCCTGGGACATGGTGAGCCCAATCTTTCCATTGGATTGCTGATCCAAATCTTTCCATTGGAATGCTGATCCCAATCTTTCCATAGGATGTCGTGGTCCCAATCTTTCCATTGGATTGCTGATCCCAATCTTTCCATGGGACATGGTTGTCCCAGTCTTTCCCTGGGACATGGTGATCCCAATCTTTCCATAGGATGTGGTGATCCCAATCTTTCCCTGGGACACGGTGATCCCAATTTTTCCACAGGATGTCATGATCCCAGCCTTTCATGGAGCTCACGTTACTCCCACAATCCCGACCCCCCCAGGGACAGGTGGGACAATTCCAGCTTTTCCAGCTCCTCCTCAGCGCCGCCATTCCCTCTGAAACGAAGGATGGACGATCCTCCTTGGCAAAACCTCATCCTTAGGGAAAAACCCCCGGAGCTGCCGCCGTGGCCCTTCCAGGGATTCCGGCCCCGGGACATTCCGGAGCCGCGTGGCCGAATCCCGGCACGTCCCTGGCTCTGCCCACAATTACAGAGGAACGGGAAAACCACGGACACAGCACCCGGAGAGCCCTGGAATATCCGCAGCCGCCAATTATCCGGAGGCTGATGTTTGGATTCCAGAGTGGATAATTTATGGAGAAGTCCAGGGCCGGGCGCTCGTCCCTTTGGATGGAAGCTCCTCTGGAATAACAATACCTGGCTCTGGGAGCGCACGGATAGCGCAGATCTCGGGATTTGAAAGGGAGATGATTCCATTTGTTCCGCCGGGAGCGGGAACAAACAGCTCTGTCTGCTCTGCCGCCGGCAGCTGGTTCCCATTATCCCTGGAAAAGATCCCGGTTTTTCACTGGGAGGAGAATCTGGAGCCGCCTTGACTCATTCCAAGTATGGAGTGAATGTGGAGCACAAACGAAAATTCCAAGGGGTGAAAGGATCGGAGACGAGGCAGCTCCTCCCAGTGGGAGCTGAAATTCCCAATTCCAAGTGGTGCCCTCAGCTTCCAGTCCTCTGGAGATTGGGATTGGGAATTCCTGGGAAGTGTGGATTTGGGGGAGAGGCTCTTCCCAATGGAAAATCGCTTCCAAAGGAACAGGAGAGGGAAGTGGGAGCTGAAATTCCAAATTCCAAGTGGTGCCCTCGGCTTCCAGTCCTCTGGAGACCACCAGGATTGGGAATTCCTGGGGATGGAGTGTGGATTCCCTGGGATGGGAAAAGCTTGGGAGAGGATAATGGAAAGGGAGCAAGGCAACAGATCCAGGGAAGAGATTTTGGAGGAAAAGAGAGGAATTTGGGGAATTTGAGTGTCCAAGAACAGGTTGGATGAGGCTTGGAGCCACGTGGATAGTGGGAATTGTCCCTGGCCATGGAATGGGATGGGTTTAAGGTTCATTCCCACCCAAACTATTCCAGGATTCCATGATTTTTGTGTATCCATATTTAGTGCCTATCCCAGCTTCCTTATTTTCTGCCCATCCGGATTTATTTGGAAGTGGAAAAAGCAGCAGGATGGAGGAAGAGGGAGCTGTGGGATCCCAGGAAACCCCGGCAGGAGAGGATTAAATGAAGGATTAATGGGAAAATCCAAGGAGATACAAAAATTCCATGAAATCCAGATGGACTCAGGTGAGAATCTCCCTGTGTGGGTGGCTGTGCTCCATCCCCATTCCCAAATCCAACATTTTCCCAACATCCTTCATGGACTGAGAATTGTGGTGACTCCCTGGAATTATCCGGCAAAATTCCTCTCTTTTTCCAATGCCAATGGATAAAGCTCAAGGAATCAGTGGGGGGAAAGTGGGAAAAAATTTTGGGATAAATCCCGTGCCAACATTCAGGTTTATGGGGGATATTCCCAATCCAACAGCGCTTGGATCCCATGGACTCCCTGAGCTGTGGGAGCTTCCAGGAGATTCCCAGAGTTTTCATATCCCATAATTCATCTCCTATAGGGAGCGGTGTCCCTGGAATGGGAATGAGGGCAGCACAGAGTCTCCTGGTGGGAATCATGGAATTCCACTGGGGGCTCCTCTCCCACCCCTCCTCATCCTGGGGCTTCCCAGGCTCCTGCATGGATATGGAATTCCATGAAAAGGGAATTCACGGCTGCCCCATTCCTGTCTGCCGGGGAAAAGCTGGATTTGGAAACTCTTGGATCTGGTGGCAGCTCGGAAAACAGCCGGAGGGGAGCATGGAAAAGGCTCCTGGCAGGAATCCTGTTGGAAGCCAGCCCAGGGAACTGGAGGAGCGTTTTCCATGCCTGGATCCGATGTTTGATGGATGAGTTCGGCACTTGGCTCCACCGGGAATTTTAAAGGCAAACCCGACACCTTTGGCTCGGCTCCTGGTTTTCCCCTCGCTCCAGGAGCATTCCCAAATTTTCTTGGGATGACAGGGAGGGGACCAGGAGCCCCCAGTGCCTCCCACTGAGCCAAGGATTCACACAATTCCCAGGAATGGGAGCAGGGCTTGGAAAGGGCCATGATGGGAGCCCCTCATTCCCACCAGAATTCCCAAGATTTCCACCCCCCATCTTCCATTCCCAGCCCATTTTCTGGGAGCCATCCTGGAATTCTGGGGGCTGATCCCAGAGATCACCATATCATTTGGGGGCAGATCCCAGGATCCATCCCAGAATTTGGGGGAAGATCCCAGGACCCATCCCAGAATTTTGGGAACTCGGAATCCAGGATCCACACCACAATTTTTGGGAAGTTGATCCCAGAATCCATCCCAGAATTTGGAAGGCTGATCCCTAGATTCACCCCAGCATTTTGGGGGGGAAATCCCAATATCCATCCCAACATTTTAGGGGAGCTACATCCAGAATCCTTCCCAGAATTTTGGGAGCAGATCCAAGGATCCATCCCAGAATTTTGGGGATTGGATCCAAGGATCCATCCCAGAATTTTGGGAGGATAATCCTAGGATCCATCCCAGTATCTGGGGTGGGGGCGCTGATCCTTGTTTTCCTGTGTGGAAGAGGCTGGAATTCTGCTTCCCTGTTTTCCTGGCTCTGGGAAGAGCTGATGCTGTGGGAGAGGCTGGAATTCTGCTTCCAACTTTTTTTTTGGAGCAATTCTCCGGAGCTCTGAGCTCAGCGGAGCTGCTGGATCAGGAATGAGGGATCCACGTGCTCCGGCTTGGAGCTGCTCCCGGGTATCCAGAGGGACAAATCCCAATCCCAAATCCAGCTCTGGAGTGGGGTTTGCTGTTCCCGAGCACCCGTCTTTCCCTGGGAAGTGGGAAAATCCTCTGGAATGGGATAAAATCCCTGCATGCCCCCCCTCCCCAGCTCCTCCTGCGCTGAAATCTGGGAATTTGGGAATTTGCTGTCGTTCCCAGCCTGTGTTTACATTCCTGGTTTCCAGCCTGGTTCTTCCCAAACTCCCGAGGCAGCCGCATCCAAGGCCAGATGCCTCCCACAGGTCGGGATCAAGGAGCTGCTGCGGGAACAGCTGGAGCCTGGAAAAATCCGGAAAACCTCCTGGGATGATCCCAAAAAATAGGGAAGGAAGGTCAGGATGGAAGCACAAAATCCTGTGGGATTTGGAGGAGCTGGGATTTGGATCCAGGGATTTGTGGGTGCCATTCCTGCCCATGGAGAGGGATTGGAATGGGATGGGCTCCCCATTCCATGATTCCATGAGGAATCCCTGCTATCCAGAGGTTTTTCCAGATAAACAAAAGCTTTCCCTGGATCCAGGGGTCAGCTGGGAGCACACGGCCGGAGCAGCCTCCTCCTCCTCCAGGGTTTCTGAGGAGTCATCCAAGGATTTTAATCTGGGAAAAACACGGGATCTTCCCTTTGGGAATGGCTGATGTCATTCCCAGACCTGCATCCAGCTGAACTCGCTCCCTGGGATGAAACATTCCCTGTTTTCTCCTCCCCTCTCCCAGTTTTTTGTTTTCCCCCCTCTCTCTCCCAAATTCTCCCTGTCTCTCCCAGGTTTTTTCCTCCCTTTCTTCTCAGTTTTTCCATTATTTTCTTCCCGGCTTCCCCTCACTTTTCTTCCCAGGTTTTTATCCCCTTTTTTCCCAGTTTTCTCCCCTCTTTTCCCAGGGGAGGTGACACCCCCAGAGGTGCCACCTGAGGCCATCGGGGTCCCCTTGAAACCCTTCCCATCCCTGTGGGATCCCACCAGGACAGGCCCGGGATTCCGGATCAGAATTCCCGGCTGGCACAGCCGATTCCAGATGGGCATTCCCAGCTGGCACAGCGCTGATTCCTGGCTGGAATTCCTGGCTGGCACAGCCAATTGCAGGTAGGAATCCCCGGCTGGCACAGCTGATTCCAGATCAGAATTCCCGGCTGGCACAGCTGATTCTAGGTCGCAATTCCTGGTTGGTACGGCTGATTCTGGCCTGGAATTCTTGGCTGGCACAGCCCCCATTCCAGAACAGAATTCCCGGCTGGCACAGCCCCGATTCCAGGTTGCAATTCCAGGTTCGCACAGCTGATTCCAGGCTGTAATTACTGACTGGCACAGCTGATTCCAGGTGGGAATTCCCGGCTGGAATCCACCCTAAAGGGTGGCAGGGCCCGGAGGCGGCTGTCCCCATTCCCATCCTTTCCTGCTGCGCCTCGTCCCAGGATTCCAGGTGGGAATTCCCGACTGGCCCAGCCGATTCCAGGTGGGAATTCCCGGCTGGCCCAGCCGATTCCAGGCTGGAATTCCGGACTGGCACAGCCCCGATTCCAGGTCGGAATTCCCAGCTGGCACAGCTGATTCCAGATCGCAATTCACGGTTGGCACAGCTGATTCCAGGTAGAATTCCCGGCTGGCACAGCCGATTCCAGGCTGGAATTCCCGACTGGCACAGCTGATTCCAGGTTGGAATTCCCACCTGGAATCCGCTCCCTAAAGGGTGTCCCGGCTGGAAAGGGCCGTCCCCATTGCCATCCTTTCCCTCCTCCCCGTTCCCCGGTCCCTCCCACTCCCTCCCAGCGCTCTCCCGCTGTCAGGGAGCCGGGAAAAGTTTGGGATAAGGGACGGGATCTGGGATCGGAGCTCCCAGTCCCGCCGATGCTCGGCAGCGGGGACTGGGGCAGCCGGCGATTCCATGGATATTCCCAGCGGGATTCTCCTGGCCTGCTCCCTCTGCCTCCTGCCCGGTGAGTGCCCATCCCAATCCCCCCCAAAAAACCGGGAATGGGTTGGGAAAAGTGCCGCAGAAACCTTCAGGCGGCTCTTGGAAAAGTTTGGCCGGGAGCGGGAGGGAGCTGGAGGCTGCTGGAAAGGGATGGAGATCCCGGAATTCCCGAGGATTTCCCGATCCCTCCTCGGCCTTGCAGCGGGATTAATCGGGATAATCCCAAAGGATCGGATACTGGGGGGAAGGAAAGCTCCCTTTTCCCGAAATCCAGCTTTTCTGGGGTTTGTCCCGTTGGAAAACGGGGAAGGCTCGGGGTTAAATTTAGGAGAGGCTTTAGGCGGAGTTTAATTCCAGGAGCTGATCCTGCGGCTTCTCCCGTTCTGCTCCGGGGGGCTGGGATGGATTTTTTCCCTGCTTTTTCCAGGGCTTTTTCCTTGGGAAAAGCGACTCCCCATTCCTGCTTTAATCCCATCTGGAATCCACCCGCGCCGGGAGCCGCCAAAGTGGGAGGGAAACGGGGAAAAAATCGGGAAAAAAATTCGGGAAAAAAGCGCTTTTCCCCACTGCCAGGAGCTCGGCCACCGGCTCGCGCCTCCTCCAGCTGCAAACATTCCCAAACTTCCTGCTGGAAAACGCGCCAGCCTGCTCGGGGTTTTTATGGGATTGGCGCTTTTTGGGATTTATTTTTCCCTTTCTGCCGCGGGATCCTTTCAAGGGAGCCGCGGCCGAGCTGCTTTTCCTGAAATAATTGGATCCATGTGTGGATGGAGGCATGGATGTGGCTCCGGAGTGGGATGTTGGAAAAATCCTGGGATTTGCCAGACTCCCGGGAAATTCCCCCATGGACACGGTGCTGGTCCGTAAAGGGGGGATCGTGGAAAGGGGATTTGGGAATTCTGCCTTGGGATGTGTGGAAATGATCCCTGAATTTGCTCCCTGGGATGACACACTCCCTGATTTTCTCTCCTCTCTCCCAGTTTTTTCCTCCCTATCCATGGATTTTTCTGGCCATGAATTTTCCCTCAGGGATTTCAGTTCTGTCCCTGGATGTTTCTGGATCCAGGGATTTTGTGGGAATTCCGGAAGCACAAGGTCCTGCTGTAGCAAAGCCCCTCCTGAGCTTTGGGAAACAATTTTTGGGAGACCAGGAATGGGTTTTTTTTGGGAAACAATTTTGTGGGAAGGCAGGAATGTTCCAGGATGACTGAGCTTCTGTTCATCCCCAGCATTCCCGGCCTTCCCATCCAAATCCCGGGATTTTCCCCGAAGCCAATGACAGACTCTGGGAGCTGGCAGCATTCCCTTGGATTCCCAGGAATTCAAGCCCACCCTGCTGCTTCCCAGAGATATTTTCCCAAAATTTCTTTATCCTTTAGAAAGTTTTCCTTGTTCAGTTCAATATTCCCTCTCCAGGAATTCCACCCCGAGCTCTGGCAGTGCTGGAAGCCAGGGAAAAAACCTGGATTTTCCTGACAGTCCAAGAAAAACCGGGATATTCTTCTGGAGAATCAGAAAACTCTGGGGCAAAGGCAGCAAAACCCAGCCCCAAATTTTCATGGAAGCAGAACCAGGGTTGGGAATCATGGGAATGCCTCCAGGCACTTCCCAGAGTTTCTTTTCCAGCTGGGAATCCTAAAGGATTCAGGCAGGGCAATTTTCCCCTTTTCTCCAAGGGTTTTCCAAATTTTGGGGGGGGGGGGGGGGGGGGGGGGGGGGGGGGGGGGGGGGGGGGGGGGGGGGGGGGGGGGGGGGGGGGGGGG
>JAWWMS010000024.1:1444442-1462602 GCA_035048045.1 Chlorospingus semifuscus
CGCCCCGTTTTTTCCCCCTTTATTCCCATTTTTCCCCCCAGTTTTTCCAATTTTCCCCCCCAATTTTCCCCCCTTCCCCCCCCCGCTCTTTTTCCCCTTATCTCCCCAATTTTTTTCCTGGTGATGGGGCCTTTGGAATCATCCCCATCCCAGAAATTTCCCTTCCAGGACTTCTTTCTATCCTGATTTTTACCCTGGCAGGAAAGGTGGATTTTATTCCCATCCTTCTTTCCCAAAGATTTTCTTGTTTCCCAGTATTGTCCTTGACGGGAATCAAAAGTTTGGGTGCTCCAGGAGCTCCAAAGAAAAGGAGGAATTTGAGGCTTCCTGCCCTCGGAATTCCAAGGAAAACCTGGAGCTTTTGGTCGCTCCTTTGGGATAGTGACCAAAGGGAGGAACTTTCAGATTTTCCTGATTCCCAAATCTCCTGGATAACCTCTCCTAAAATTCCCATTTCAGCTGGAGCAGTTGGAATATTCCCAGTTGGAACATTCCCAATATTTATTTTATTCCTTTCTTTCTGTCAGAGTTTTGAGGTTCCATCCATTGCTTGGAATCTTCTCTCCCGGATTTTTTGCTTCCCCAGGATTGGGATTCCCAGATCCCCTCCCTGTTTTCCCAGATATTTCCCATTTCATGGAATATTTCTGTTCATTTATTTTTGTTCCTTTTTGGGAGTTTTATCCTAAACCATGGAATGGGATTCTCCAATTTATCCCGGTGTTCCCATTCCCAAAAATCCTCAGCTTGGGGGTCTGCAGGGCAAAATCCAGGAAAATTAAGAGGAAAATCCATCTCCAACACTTCCTCTGCATCCAAGACTCTTTCAGATCCTGGAATTTCTTGCTCGGAATCTAAAATTCCCAAAATTCCCTCTGATCCCGGGGTGCTTTGATGCCCTTCCCCCTTTCCCTTTCCCATCATTCCATGGCCAATCCCAGCTTCCCTCTCTCCCGAGGTTTTCATTTCTTTGGGATGTGAAATGAGGTCAACGCTCCACAAAATATCTTGGCTCTCATCCCCGTCTCCCATTTTTTTTCTTTTTTTTATCCCGGGTTTTTTTATCCTGGCTTTCTAGAATTTCTTTCTGGATCATTTGGAAGCTCCTTCTCCTCGGAATCCATGGCCGGATTCCTCCATCCCCTGCTCCAGGAGCGGGTTTGTTCCTAGGATTCCAAACATTCCCTTTTTCTCCAACATTCCTGCCTATCCAAACATTCCCATCCCGGATTTTTCCACCTGGCAAGCAACAGTGCCAAATTTTCCTGCTGACAGCTCCTTTATATCCCGAGACATTCCAAACTGAGTATCCCGTCCCAGTGCTGGAGGAGGATTCCAAGGTTTTTCTTGGAATGAAGCATCCAGCAGGATCCAGGGAATCCAGTCTGGGATATCCCGGTTATCCGTGTCCATCCTGCTGCTCTAGCCCGGAATTTGGGCCGTGTCCCTCTGTTCCCATGGATAGCATCTCCAGCATTCCCAAGATTCCCACTCCTGGGGCAATTCCTGATTTCCCAGTTTCCCACCTGGATCTGGCTCCAGGCACAGGGAGGAGCTGCCAGAGAATTCTCCAAATTTTGCTCCAGGGACAGGAAATTTCTCTGGAATTTGTCCCCTGTGAGGACCAGAATCCCGGGATTGGGATGCCGTGGATCCTGCTCCTGCTGTTCTGTGGGAAGCAGCACCTTCCACAGGGAAAGGACCAATCCCAAAAATCGCCCTGTCCCAGCTGGAATTCCATCCTTAGGGATATCCCCCTCTGGATCTGCCTCTCCTCACACAGGGAATGGGAATCCCAGGTTTGGATCCTTGGGAAAACCCTCGGGAGTGGCCAGGATCCCTTTTCCATGGATCCCATCCCGTGATCCCCATGGAAGTGACCGAATCCATGGATTCCAGAGGGAGGAGCTCATTTCTCCTTCCCTTTCCCATCCTGACTCCAGGGAGTTCCCAGGATGAGCTGTTGAGGGTTGGGAATGGGCTGGATTTCCGGAATTCTGAATCCTAAATGAGCGCTGATCTCCCCAGGGCTGGATATTCCCTGGGAACTCCAGGATGGAGAGCGGAATTTTGGGAAGCTGCAGGAATTTTGGGAAGCTGCAGATGAGGTGGGGCTGGAATGCTTTGGAATTCCCATCCTGGCTGGGATGGGAATGGGATCAACCCATCCCAGAATCTTCAAAAATTCAGGAGCAGCTTTCCCAGGATGGGAGAGGTTGGAAGCGCCTCTGGAATTGTTGAATCCAACCCCAAGTGGGAGCACCCGGAGCAGGGCTGGGATTGGAATAATTCCTTTCCGAGATTTCGGAATTCCGAGTTTATCCATGTGGAATTGGTGTTTTCCGGCTTTTTGGCTGATGGATCCTTCCCCTTTTTTTCCCCCCAGGATTCGGGAATTCCTTCAACATCGACACCAAGAGGCCCCAGATCATCGCCGGATCCAGGGAATCTTTTTTTGGATACACGGTGCAGCAGCACGACATCGGCGGCAAGAAATGGTGAGTGGGCTCTGGAAAACCGGGAATTCCAGAGGGAATTTCATCGGGAATTACACCAACCCACCTCAAATCTCCTCCAGAATTCCCAGGAATTGCTGGGCCAGGATGTGGTTGCCCCTGGAGATGGTGAACGAAGGAAAGGTTTACCTTAAAAAAGAGGAATTTGTGGTGGGACAAGGGAATATTGGGAATTTTGGAAGGAGGTGTCCTGGCTGGATCACGATTCCTTGGAGCCCCCCAAGGCCTGGAATCCCGTCAGGAATTTGGGTCCAGGCCATCCTGGTTTTTACTGTTTGCATGGAGGAGCCAGGGCCTGGAGAATCGATCCATTGGGAATGTGGGATGAGCCTGGGATTGGCTCAGGTTTGGGATTTTGGAGTGGGTTTGGCTGATCCCAGGGCCAATCCCAGGGGAATGAATCCCAGGGGATCCCACCCAGATGTTGGCAGAGACCTTTGGTGCATTCCAGGAGCACATCTGGACGCTCCAAAGCCCGTGGAATTCCCTGGAATTCAGGACCTTCCCGCCAGGTGGATGAATCCAGGCTTAATTCCATGATTAATGCAGTGGATACTCCTGGAATTCTGAAATCCAACCTTTGCCACCTTTGGAAAACCCTCCTGTGTCCTGAGCCTGAGATTCCCATTCCGTGGAATTTTGGGAAGTCGGGGTCTCTCTTTCCATGGCTCCCACCCTGTTTTCCACCAGGACTGGGAGTTTTTCCCATTGGAATTCTGCATCCTATGGAAGGGCTGATGCCTTGGTATAAAAGCTGGGAGTTCAGTGTTTCCTGGGATTCTGAGGGAAATTGCTGGAAAATCCCAATTTTGGGAATATTCTCATCCTGGTTGTATCCATAGGAGCTGTTTTAGCTCCATCCCAGCTGAGGGGCTGCAATTCCCAGGATTTGGGATCTCTTATCCTGTTTTTCCATGCTACCACCACTAATGGGGTGGCCAAGGGCTGAATTCCCTGGAAACTGGGAATTTTTTCCTGCTTTCCCAAGCAGGACCAAAGACCATCCCTGGCTTCTTTTCCCAACTTTTCCTGCCAACATCCACAGGATCCACCTCTAGTTTTTCCTCCTGTTGGTTCCTGTGCTTGGAAAAAGGGAATTTTTCCAGCGGGATCCTACGGATGGACATGGACACAAAAACTCAGGACAGCGCTGCTGGAATCCGCAATTGAGCGGGAAAAAATTCCAAGGGAAAAATGTGGACGCAGCTGAAAAATGGAGAAATCTGGGAGCAACCAGAAGCCTCTGGAATAAAAACCGTGGATATGCAGAGGGAGCTGGATCAGAATTCCAGGAGCTGGATCAGAATTCCAGGAGCTGGATAATTCCAGGAGCTGGCAGGACACAGAAGGAAGGGGAATGTCCTGAAACCCCAATTCCTGCTGAGCATCTTCCAATCCCATCCCGAGGAATTCCACACAATCCACTGGAATACAGCAGAGACTCCGGGGTTCTCTCAGAATCCCGGCCATGGATGTGCTGAGATCCAGCTGCCAAATTCCAAGCGCGGAATCCGAGGATTTTGGCACCTCTCCTTCAGTCTGAGCCTTTTAATGCTGCTTTTGGCTGCCGGGAATTGTTTGGGAATGGATTCCAAGAATTCTGTGTTTATGTTTTTTTTCCATATATTTCTAAAGGAAGATTGGAGCTGCTCCAAACAGATTGGATTTTCCAGGTATTTTTGGAAGTCGGGAATTTTCTCCTTTTCCAGACTTTTCAAGGAACCACCCAGACTTATGGAAGTGCATCCCAGAGAGTGGAAAATCCACGAGGAAAACCTGTGAGGAAAAAATTCAGGTTATTAAGCTCTGGAGGGGGAAAAAATTCCACTTGGATATTTAAGGCTGGAAAAGCTCATCCATGTGGGATTTGATTTTGCTCCGGCATTTTCCAGAGCAGTGAGGGGTTTCCAGACCTCCTTTTCCACACTTTTTCCATCTTTTCCGTGGAGCTGGTGGTGCCTTCTCCAAGTGGGGATGGAAAAGATGACAGCAGGTGCCTGGAATTCATCCCAAAAACCACCGGAGCTCCATGGAATGGCAGGGAAAGGGGGACCTGGAATTATGGGATCGGAGCATTCCCAGGGTCCTAACTGGGGGTTTTTGGGAAAAATGGGAACTCCCTGTGCTGCTGGGACAAAATGACCTGTGAGGAATTTTGGGATAAGGAGAAGGAATTCCTAGGAGGATGAAAAGAGTTTTGGAGGGTTCGAATCCCAAATCCCAGCATGTTGGATGCTGTGGATGGATTTCTTTGGGAATAATGAGCAGAATTCCCACAAATGGGACGTGTATCCCTTAAAACCTGGAAGCTGCCGTGCGAATGGGAGCTCCTGGATGTTTGGGGCAAACACAACTTGGAATCTCATGGAATTTTGGGAAGAATCTTCCTGGAGGTTCAAGAACAGGGAAAAAAAGGAAAAAAATCCCTTCCATCTTTCATCTCCTCCTTCCAAGTGTTTGCCCAGCCTGATTCCCATCATTCCAGGAGCTGTGGCTGGGAGCATCCCAGAGCTCCTTTTCCAAGGAATCCTGGAGAGGGACACTTGGAGCTGATTCCTGGAATTTTTGGGATGCTGGATGCTCCTGGGGAGCTTTCCCTATCCCAACCTTGTATCCCGCTTATCCAAAGGGAAGTTCTGATCCCAAATCTCCTCCGTGGGAGCATCCCAGAGTTCCTTTTCCAAGGAATCCTGGAGAAGGGCACAGACATGACGGGGACAGGCAGCAATGACAAATCCAGACCCCAAATCCCAGGAAACAGCGGATAATGGGAGCAAAGGCAGCCCAAGGAACTCTGGAATATCGTGGGCAGCAGGAATGCCACATTCCCATTTTTCCCAGTGTTTTTCCCCCATTTTTTGGGATGTTAAGGAGATGTTTCCGGGCAAGGCCTCTCCATGTTTTTGGCTCAGCTGGGATTTTCCATGGAGCCGTTCTGGGATCTGTATCCACAGGGTCCTGTGGGATCTCCAGCTTTCCTCTGGAGATTCCCAAGAAAACTGGGAATTTCCCAGGTGGCTTTTCCCAATCTCCCATTTCCACCCCAAACAAAGCCTTCTCCTTCAGAAGCGCTGTTGATTCCCAGATTTTTTGCCACCCCATCCCTGGAATGTTCAAATCCAGCTCAGAGCACCCTCTGGAAGTGGGGCTGGAGTGACCCAAACCATTCCGTGATTTTCTTGAAAACAAGACCAAAAAGAGGGAAAATCCCCCCCAAAAAACAGGGATATAGGGTGGGCTGCTGCAGATCCTGCATCCTAGGGTGGGAGGGAGAGCTGGGAGCAGACATTATGGAATTCTCTGCGCTTCCACCAAAATATTCCAAGCGCTCCTGCGGCGGCCAAGCCACGGGAGAATTCCAGCCAAGAAAACCTCTGGCAGGAGCTGGAAAACAGAAACCCCTGGAAGTGTTTTTCCAGATCAGCACAATTCTGGCTTTCAATCCAGCCAGAAGATTTTTCCCTCTTTTTTTTCCCCCTCCTCCTTTTCCCTCCGGCCAGGCTCAGGCCGGGATTGTCCAGGATCAGGGCCCGGAGCTCAGGGGTGGAATGGGATGAGCTTTAAGGATTTTTCCCACCCAAACCATTCCAGAATTCCTGGATTTTGCTGGTTTGGAGCCTTTCCCAGTCTGCAGGCATGGACACATCCCATTCCCCATTCCCAGCCTGGCCGGAAAACTGAGAATCAGGACCCAGCACTGGGCTTTGCTTGGAGAGCAATATCCTGGGGTATTCCTGCTTTTTCTCTCCTTATTTTTTTGGGATGAAAGTTAAAAATCCATCCTCAGACAGCTTGGAGCAGTCAGAGCTTTTCCCACTTAATCCCTGTTGGTTTTTTTCCCTTTGTTTTCTCCGGGAGCAGGGAACGGAGAGGGAGGCGAGGCAGGAATTGTTTGGTTCTGATTTTCTTTCAAAGCCTCATTTTTTGGCCGAGTTGTGATGCAGGAGCCGCTTCCCTCTTGGGAATCCAGGGAAAAATCGGGAGATTTGGGATGATCCCAGGATGTGTGGAGGGGGAAAGCTTGGAAAAAACCAGGAATGTCTCAGCTCCTTCTATAGCAGGATACTCCAGTTTTCTTGGGATGAGCTGGATCATTTGGATATTTTTGGGAATTTGGGACAACCCATCCCAAATCCCTGATTTTTTTTGGTTTTTTGGAAGGAAAAATCCAGGATTTCTAGTCCGAATTTCCAAGTAAAGGAAGAGTGGAGCAGCATCCCTAAAAACACCTTCCAAACAGCTGGAAAAGCCTTTTTCCCGAGTTGCCAAGTTTCCATGAGGATCTGACAGCTCCAGCTGATTAATCATTCCCATTTAACCAAAAAGGGAAAACAATTCCATTGTTTTTTGGGAGACAAAAATTCCGGCTTCAGGAACTCTGCAGCCGCTCCTCATTCATGGCAAAATCTGGGAATGTTTGGGTTTCCTTTGGGTCTGCCTCGTCATCCCAAAGGGATGATCCAACCCCAAACCCGCTGGTTTTTTGAGGAATCTTGATTAATGGGTGGTGTGATCACATTAACATGGGAATATTAATTGATGGAAAAGTCTCCAAGAGGATTCCCTGCAGGATGGGGGGCACATCAAGCTGGAGCTGCTCCCAGAAGTTCATGAAATTCCATGTGCCTGAAATTCTTTGAGAATTACACTGGGAGATCCTTTTTTTCTGACCTTTATTCTTCCTCATCCTCGAGGTTTTCCCATTCCTCTTCCTGATCTTCCGTCTTCTCCCTCCTCTCCACAACCAACTGGACATGAGAGTGTGGGAGAGCCTCAGGAAAACGAGCAAATTCCTGAAAAATCCCAGATTTTCCTGGATGCTGTTGAGGACAGCTCCAGCTGGAGATGATTTTCCCGTGGTGAATTCCCACATTAAGCCGTAATTCAGGAAGTGTTTCCATGAGAATCCTTGGATTTGGGAGCTTTTCCTTGGGAGAGCGATTCCGGTTTGGGATAAAAGAATGGGATGTTTGTCTTTGGAGCGGCAGCATTTTTAAGGAATGACAATTCCTGGTCTAACAGGGAACATCTGTGCCGGTGGCTTTTCCAGCTGCTGGGAAGGGCCCTGTGGAACAAAAGAGCTCCTGTTTATCTGGAGATCCAGACTGGGACGGTTGCATCCATAGGATTTTTTTGGGAAGCTAAAAAATTTAAAAAAAAAAAAATCCCATTTATTTTGGGAACAGGAGTTGCAATCAACTCATAGTGATGAGGATTTTTGGGATAGCCTGGAAAGAAGGGATGGATTCCTTAGGTCCTGCACTCTTCCTGCTTTTGGGTTGCTGTGGTCAAGGAAAAGTGGGAAAAATGTTTGGATGTCCCAGAAATATCTCAGCTGGAAGTTGGTGTCCGTGTCCTTGCTGGGGAATGGGATTTAGCAGCTCCCTTCTTTTGGAGAGCAGGAAAATTCCCAATGTCCGCTGGAGATTCCAATGTTCGGAGCAACTCCAGCTTGGGGCAAATTCCCTTCTCCAGGGTTTTCCTGGGGAAAATTCCTTCCCTCTAGTGGAGATCCCAATGTTCATCTCCCAGTGCTCGTAACAACCCCAGCTTGGAGAAAATTCCCTTCTCTGGGGTTTTCCCTGGGAAAATTCCTTCCCAGTTTCCTCACCCACCGCTGGAGATCCCAATGTTCAGCTCAGGGCTGTCCATAACAATTCCAGCTTGGAGCAAATCCCCTATTCCAGTTTTTTTGGGGGAAAAATTCCTTGTGGATCCCAGTGGGATTTGCTGGAAGCGCTCCACCAGCTCCTTGTTATTCCTTCTGGTTCTGCTGGAATCCTGCATCCATATCCATGTCCTGGAGATGTTCTGGGAATGAAGTGGGACGTGTCCCTCCCCGTGGAGGGGGTTGGGATGAGATGATCCCTAAGTTTCTTTCCATCCCAAACCATTCCATGACCCTGTGGAAAAGCTCCTCCATAGGCAGTGGAGAGAAGGGACAATCCATGGGCACCTCAGCTGATTCTGAGGGATTTGGTGCCACCCTGGAGCTGCTTCCCTGCTCCTGCCTGTGCTTCCAAATGGGTTTGGATCCCTCCCTCCCCTCCAGGATTCCGTTCCTTGCGGCTGATGGGAATGAATTCCATAATTCCAGGTGGCAGAGTCACATTCCCAACTTTTTGCTGCTCCGAAAGGAAGAGAAGGAGAAGCTTTCCTTCCACTGAGGTTGAGGCCCTCTCCTGCCATTCCCAAATCTGGGAATTGTGGCTGAGGGGATTTTTCCCAGGGAATTCCCGTTGTCCTGGTGCTGATGGCTCCGTGTTTTCCGCAGGCTGGTGGTGGGAGCTCCCTACGAATCCAACGGGCAGCAGAAAACCGGAGACGTCTACAAGTGTCCAGTGCTGAGTGACAACCACGGAAACTGCACCAAGCTCAACCTGGGTACGGCGTTCCAGACATCCCAAATTATCCCTGGAAAATGGGATATTGGGGAGGGATTCCTCCCTGAGAAGGTGGAATTCCCAGAGAAGTCCCTGGATCCCTGGAAGTGTCCAAGGCTGGGTTGGAGCACCCTGGGATGGTGGATTGGCTTTAAATGCCCAAATTATTCCATTATTCCCAGTTTGCTTCCCTAAGGGGGAGCTCTGGCTCATGGGGAGCTGCGTTTTCCAGAGGAACAATTGGATCAGGATTTGGGATACAGCTCAGTGACCAATCCCATTTGGGACGGACAGGGCTGCCCTGGGGGCTGTTCCCAATTTCTGGGCTGTGCCATGGAAAAAACAGGGATTCCCTGGGAATCCAGGATGAGGACCTGAGCCCTCCAAGGGGTTTCCTCCTCTCCAGATCCCAGCCTCATTCCCAAAAAAAAAATTCCTTCCTTGGTTGTTCATCTAGGAAAAAACTCAGTTTTTCCAACTTTTTTCTCACCTTCCAAAAATCCCCAAAACCTGGAGTGAAGATTCCTCTCCAGCACACAATTCCCAGTTCCTCCAGAGATTCCAGGGGTATTCCAAATTTCCTGGGAATGTTCCTGATCCCAGCCTGTCTCCCAAGGATGGGTGATGCTGGTTTTTTCCAAATTTTTTCTCACATCCCAAAAATCCCCAAAACCCAGCGTTACGCCGGCAGAGATTCCTCTCCGGCACACAATTCCCGGTTGCTGTGGAGATTCCGGGGGACATTCCGGATTTCCCGGATGTGTCCCTGATCCCAGCCTCTCTCCCAAGGATGGGTGATGCTGGGTTTTCCAAATCTTTTCTCACTTTCCAAAAACCCCCAAAACCCGGAGTTACGCCTGCAGAGATTCCTCTCCGGCACACAATTCCCAGTTCCTCCAGAGATTCCAGAGGGCATTCCGGATTTCCCGGGCATGTCCCTGATGCCAGCCTCTCTCCCAAGGGCGGGTGACGCTGTCCAACGTGTCGGAGCGCAAGGACAACATGCGCCTGGGCCTGAGCCTGGCCACCAACCCCAGGGACAGCAGCTTCCTGGTGAGCAGCATTCCTGGGAACGTGGGATGGGAATTTGGGAATGTGGACCAGGAACGTGGGGCAGGACAGGGAGGTGTTGGGAAGTTCCTCTTGGTGGGTTTTTTTAATGGAATGGAGGGAGATTTGTAGGCATTTATTGATAAAATATAATAAAATATAATAAAATATAATAAAATGTAATTAAAATAAAATGAAATTAAATTAAGTGGAAAAAAATGAAATTAAAATAAAGCACATCCACGGAAAAGGGATCCTTTGAACCAAATCCTGCCTTTTTTACCATTTTTTAGGCCTGTAGCCCCCTGTGGTCCCACGAGTGTGGCAGCTCCTACTACACCACGGGAATGTGTTCCCGCGTCAACTCCAACTTCCGATTCTCCAGAACCGTGGCTCCGGCCCTGCAGAGTGAGGACCAAGATCCCTGCTCCCATCCCTGCTTCCATCCCAGCTCCAATCCCATCTCCAATCCCAGCTCCAGTCCCATTTTGGCTGCACAAAACAAAGCCCTCGTTGACCAGGAGTCAAACATGTTGGAATTTGGGAATTTGGAGCTGGGATTTTGTTTTGGAGGGTTGAACTGAAGTTTCCTGCCTTTCCTGTGGCTGGGAAGGATTCCCACAAGTCTGTCCTGCTCCTGGGAGCTCCTCATCCCATGGGATGTGATTCCACAAATCCAGAACCCCTCTGGTGTTGGTTAATTCCCATTGCAGATGGGCTGGGAAAAATGGGATTCGGGAGGATCAAGGCAGGAAAGGCAGAACCCACCACCAAATTCCTAGGGCATAAAGACGGGCTTGGAAAAATGGGATTTTCGGGATCAAGGTAGTAAAGGCATCATCAAATTCGCAGTGTCACTTCCTTCATTATGTTCCAGCCCTCACTGCAAAGGATAATTGGGATTTTAGGGACTTTTAGGAAGTGTTTATTTAATGGGATGCAGGGTTGGCCCCTCTCCCTGATTCCTGGGATGGGATGGAGATGGAGGCGCACAGAGGATCCCAGTGATCCGTGAGTGACTCCAATCCATGGATTCTTTCATCCGTAAAAACCTGTAGGGTGAAAGAGCAGCCGATAAATCTCTGAAATCCAGGATCACCACGGAATGCTGTAAAACATCAGCAAGACTGAGATGATCCTGAGCAATTTTCCCCACTGGAAAAAATCCTTAAATCCTTCCTGCTCCGGCTGCAGAGCCGAGCCCTGGGGTCCCCTCCGGGGTTTTTGGCTGCCGAGGATTTCATGGGAAGGGAGGAAATGCCCGCCTTGCTTTCCATGGCAGGGCTGGGAATGACTCAGGGATCAGGAACGGCTCTGTGGGAGGAGCGGAGCCGGATCCTGCTCCTCTTTGAAGTGTGGAATGATATTAAATGGCATCAAATTCCAAAGCTGAATCCCAAATGATGCCACTGAGTGTTATTCCTAGGAAGTGATCCCTTCTTTTCACAGCAGAGAGGATTCCTGTGGCTTCTCCCCACTTGTTGGAGCCCAAATTCTTTCTCAAACTATTAAAATCAAATTTTTTTTCCCCAAAAAATCCTAAGAGGAAGTACCTGGCTGGAAGTGAAGCCATAAATCTGCCCCTTTACAAGAGGAATTTTAATAAATCCCTGGATTTTCCACAGGATGCCAGACCTACATGGACATCATCATCGTTCTGGATGGATCCAACAGCATTTATCCATGGGTTGAAGTCCAGCACTTCCTGATAAATATCCTGAAGAAGTTTTACATCGGTCCTGGACAGATCCAGGTGAGTCCCTGAACCATCTGTGTCATCCCAGGGCCGTTCCCAATGTCCCTTTTCTGTAAAGCTGCTGGAATTTGTCAAAATATTGGGATTTTTGACTCATCCCATGGGAAGAAAATGCTTCCATTAATGTCCCTAAGTGAGCTATGGAGGGATCCCACATCCCAGTGGGAACAGGGAAGACGAACCCCATGGAAAGGAGCTCTCCATGCTCTTGCTCTGAGTAATCATGGGTTGCTTCAGGCAGGAATTTGAGCAGGAACTTCCCAAATTTTCCCAAATAACCCAGTTTGGTCCCACCTGGAGATGCTGTGGGTCCAAACTGGGATGGTTGGGCACATCTGGATCCCCCCAAAACTTGGGAGCAGAGCAGAGGGGAGAGCCATAAAATTGGGAATTATTAATGATCCCATGGAGGGAAAACTGGGCCATGGAATTTCAGAAAAAATGAGCGTAGAGAATTTTACCCGTGGCCGGCGACTCCCGCGGTTGGCGGCGCTGGCGGTGGACAGGACCTCGTCCTGTCGGCCTTTCTGGTGCCATTCCCGTCGTTCCCAGGTGGGAGTTGTGCAGTACGGAGAGGACGTGGTCCATGAGTTCCATCTGAACGACTACAGGTCCGTGCAGGACGTGGTGGCGGCCGCCAGCCACATCGAGCAGCGCGGCGGCACCGAGACCAGGACCGCCTACGGCATCGAGTTCGCTCGGTAAAACCCCTCACACCCCTGCTCCCATCCCCAGGAAAACCTCCAAATCCACTTTTTTTCCCCCTCTTTCCCTCTCCCTTTGTTTTCCTTGCTGCTCAAGAACGGGGAATCACCAGGGTTTGTAGGAAAATGTGATTTGGGGGAAGCTTTGGGAGCGGCGTTTGCCAAAAGTGTTCCATCCTTGTTTGCAGCTGTGGCAGGCTCTGGAATTGTGGCCTCTCCCTGGAAGCCCCCAGGGATGAGCTCTCAGCCCCCAAATTCAGCCTCAGAACCTGGAGCTCTCCTGGAAATCTCTGGAGAGTTCCCAGGAACTCAGGACAGCTCCACCTCCTCCCTTTCCAGGGACAAATCCTTGCTTCTGTACTTGTATTCCTGCTGGGAATCATGCAATTTTAGGCTGGAAAAGTGGTCAAAGATCAAGTCCAGCACTGCCAAGGCCACCACTGACCATGTCCCAAGTGCCACATCCGTGTGGTTTGGAAATCCCTGCAGGAATGGTGATTCCAGCACTGCCCTGGGCAGCTTGGAAAATTTTAGATGGATCCTGGCCAGATCCGAGCAAGGTCTTGAATGATTTGTGTCACAGAGAGTTCCCAAACCCTGCTCAGTGTCCCTTTTCCATAAATATGCTGGAATTTGGGATCGTGCTTTGCCAAAATCGTGGAATTTTGTCAGGGGTGGATAATGGATGAAGAAATTTTCCCTCACAGGGAAAGGCCCCATAGGCCAAGGCCAGAACTCCGCTGGCCAACTCAAGATCCATTCCCTCACCCGATTTTGCTGAATTACAGCCTCTTTCCTGCAAAAAGCGGGGGAATCCACATCCCAAAGCATTTCCCAGGGGTTCCTGCAGCTCCCCAAGGGGCAGCAGCCCCAGAGACCCCTCGGGTTGGGCTCGGTGGGGCGCAGAGCCCCACGGAGCTGGCGGGGCTGAGCAGCCCAGGGCATCTCTTCACTTGCAGCTCGGAAGCGTTTCGGAAAGGTGGCCGGAAAGGGGCAAAGCGAGTAATGATTGTCATCACAGATGGAGAGTCCCACGACAGCCCAGACCTGGAGAAGGTGATCGAGGACAGCGAGAGGGACAACGTCACCAGATACGCGGTGGCGGTGAGTGACGGGACTCTGGGGGTCTGGGAATCCTGCAGAGCGTGGTGGTGCTCCCGAAATCCCAAATCCCATCCCCACTGCTCCTGGAGCATTCCAAGAGCTCCTGTCCATCCCCACTGCTCCTGGAGCATTCCAAGAGCTCCTGTCCATCCCCACTGCTCCTGGAACATTCCAAGAGGTCCTTGTGTGCTCCAGGAATCACAAAGTACCAGGACAGCCCATCTCTGCTGCTCCTGGAATATTCCAACAGTTCCTGTCCATCCTCACTGCTCCTGGAACATTCCAAGAGTTCCAAGTGCTGCTCTTGGGATGCTCAGCTCAGGATCCAGCTGCCGGAGCTGGTGTTGGGACCAGGGATAGGCAGGACCCCAGATTCCATGAGGAATGTCCAGCCAGGAGGAATTGCAGCAGTTCCTCTGTTTGTTCCCACAAAGTGGTGTCAGATCTGAGGATGGGGCTTCTCCCATGTGGACAGCCCAAAGGGTTTTGGGATGGTTTTATCCATCCTGGGAAAACGGCCCAGAGGAGCTGCTGACCCCCCATCCCTGGAGGTGTCCGAGGCTGGACAGGGCTTGGAGCACCCTGGGATAGAGGAAGGTGTCCCTGCCCATGGAATGGGATGAGCTGTAAGATCCCTCCCAACCCAAACCACCCGGGAATTCTAATTCCATGAGAGTCTCGCGTTTTGTTCCCAACCAGGTCTTGGGTTATTACAACAGGAGAGGAATCAACCCCGAGGCCTTTCTGAACGAGATCAAGTTCATCGCCAGCGACCCCGATGACAAACACTTCTTCAACGTCACCGACGAGGCGGCCCTCAAGGACATCGTGGATGCCCTGGGAGAGAGGATCTTCAGCCTGGAAGGTGAGGGATGCTCCTCCCTGGCACCTCCCAGGGCTGGGAATGTGCTGCTGATCCCTCTTTCCCCGAATTTCGATGTGGCTTCCGCAATATCTGAGCCTAAAATCCTGCTTGGAATATCTTCAGATTTGAGGAAACGTCTTTATTTGAAGTGGCTGTGTCCCTTGGATATCAGAAGCAGAGATCTCTTTTCCAAAGGACACACCTCGTTCCAGCCAGAGGAATTCTGGTGGCTTTGATTTTTCCTTTTTATAGAAAACCTTGGAGATTTGGTATGGGGGGAATTTGGGCGTCGGTGTCTCCCTCATCCATCAAATTCCAGGGTTGTAAACAGGAAAACCCACACACAGGAGCTTCCTGGGGTGCCAGACATCAGGAGATTATGGGAATAATGTTGGGATTTCGGGTTTATTGGCTGAAATGAAATATCAGGAAATATTTTTGTCTTAAATGTCAGCTCTTGTGACAACTTTGTCGCCCTCCCAAACTAAATTTATCCGAATTTCAGAGGAAAAATGCAGCCTGGAATGAACAATTGGAACAGAAGATGGAGGGCCCGCACTGGGAATGAAACATCTTGAATTTGGGGGATTTTGGCTCAAACCAGCTCACAAACTCCGCACAAGTTTCCCAGTTTTCTCTGTCCAGCCTGACGCTTCCCTGTGGAAGTTGCCCTGGATGAGGAATTCCCCCAGTTGGAATTATGAAGCAGAAACCTCCAAATCCCCAGTTTTGGGTGATCTTGCAGCTCTGCAAGGGGAGAAGCTGCACCCCAGCAGAGCTCCCAGATCCCCTAACGGCACGAGGTTGTGGAATTGGGGGATTTAGGAGAAATGGGATCATCAGGAGGATGTGGAGCTGCTGGAGCAATTCCAGAGGAGGCCACGGAGCTGTTCCAGGAAAGCAAAACTCTCCATTAAACACAAATTCCCTTTTTTTCTGTTTAAGGAACCAACAAGAACGAGATCTCCTTTGGGCTGGAAATGTCCCAGACTGGATTTTCATCCCACGTTGTGGAAGTAAGAGAGGAAATGTGGGAATTTTATTTTGCTCCTGCCTTGTCCTGTTTATCATCCCCTGCTCCAGGTGGGAGATTGGGATTTGGGGCAAATTATTAATTACAGAGTTAAATAATTAACGTGA
Source organism: Chlorospingus semifuscus (assembly GCA_035048045.1). Classification (NCBI taxonomy): domain Eukaryota; kingdom Metazoa; phylum Chordata; class Aves; order Passeriformes; family Passerellidae; genus Chlorospingus; species Chlorospingus semifuscus. Next base: position 1,459,961 of record JAWWMS010000024.1, read on the forward strand.
GGATAAGGAAATGCTGCTGGGTTATCCCATGGGAAAGGGGGGTGTTGGGAGACAAGAGCATCCCTTGGGATCTGCAGCAGATCCTCCTGATGCTATGAACTCTTGGGAAGGACATGCTGGGATGTCCATGGAAAAAGTTCTTGGGAATTCTTGGGGAGAAAAAATACATTGGAAAAACAGGAATAGGGTGGAAGTGTCATTCCTGCAGTTTTAAAACCCTCCAGCATTCCAGGTGTTTTTGGAAGAATGGTCTGTGTGGGATCAGAGGGATGGAATCGCCTCCACCTGGGAAGAAATCCCACCAAACCACTCCTGTATTCCCACAGGACGGGATCCTGCTGGGAGCAGTGGGAGCCTACGACTGGAACGGAGCTGTCCTGAAGGAGACCAGCAGCGGGAAGGTCATCCCTCTGCGGGAATCCTACCTGCAGGAATTCCCAGAGGAGCTGAAAAACCACGGAGCCTACTTAGGTGGGAAAGCTGAACGAGGCCGTGCTGCCACACGGGGGGAACTCGGGATTTTATCCTTAAAAAAAGAGGAAGCACGGGGTATTCCTCATGGGAGAGCTGTGGGATGCAGCACAGGAGCATCCTCACCTGGGAAGAGCCCGGCTCCAACCCCGGAGTGGGGCACAAATGGGATTTGAGTCCAGGAGCAGCCGAGCCGGCGGGTGATCCGCGGCTTTTCTTGGAGTGCTTTCAAAGCACCGATGGAATTTCATGCCTAGGCAGGAAATACCTGCTGGGTTAATCCATTCCATGTGCAGCCGCTGCAGCTCTGGAATAAAAATATCAGCCTGGGTTGTGAAATGCAGCCTCTCCTCGGAGATGGGGCTGTCCCGTGGGGAAGAGAGGTGGAATTCCATGGGATCTGTGGGATCAGCACCTGAAGGTTCTTCCCTGGGAATGGGGACACACGGATCATCTGTGGGGTGACAGCTGAGTGTCCTCCGAGCTGGGATGGCTGTGGGTGTCCCATGGGAATCCCTGTGGGAGCTCAGCTGGGCTCTCTTTACCACTGCCTGGAGTGAGAATTCCGGGAATATTAAGGAATGCAGGTGTATCCTGCTGAGGAGCAGCCTGGGGAGCTCCAGGCTGGTGGTTGGTTTAGGAATATCCCTCCAGGAGGGGCATTTTTAGGGAAAGAGAGACCCCAGGTAAGGCTGGTGAGCAGGGAAAAGGGTCCAAAAATCCCTGAAGATACTCAAAATTTAATTGGATGTGATCCCAGGGAATGTGATTCAGTTTCATGATTGGCCAGACTTTGAGTTACACAGAATTCCAGAATTCTGGAATGATTTGTGTTGGAAAGGAACTTAAAGCTCATCCCATTCCACCTTCCCCTATCCCAGGTTTCTCCATGCCCCATCCAGCCTGGGATTGGAGCATTCCAGGGATGGGGCAGCCACAGCTTCTCTGGGCACCCCGTTCCACTTCTAAGGATTTCACTGGAATTTAAACCTGAGCCTGAAGGTTCAGGAACCTGGGCTTGGGGTTGGAAATGGGGATTTGGCAGCTCCAGCTTTATATTCCTACAAAATCCCGTCTGCAGCCATGCAAGTGCTGCAGCCCAGGGGGTGATCCCAGTAGGAAAAAGGGATTGCTCGGGGTCACTGGCTTAGGCAGGGTTATTTCCATCAGGAGGAATGGTTTTGATGGATTCATGGCTTTTCTTGGACTGGGAATGTTGACATCAAGCGCCAGGAAAGCTTTTCCTGCCCGGTGTTCCCGGAGCAGCGGGAGCTGCAACTTCCCAACACTCAGCACCTCACGAGTGTCTGTCCAGCTTGATGTGAGCTAAGAAATAAAACAGCCAGAAATCCAGGAATTGCAGGAATTGATTGACCTTCGATAAAAGAAGGATTTGCACAGGAAGTGGGGATCAGGCAGTGCCAAATCTCCCGGCACAGCCCCGGCTGCGGCAGCACCAGAGCTGGTGGCTCGGAGGCACTGGGGTCCCTCTGGGTGATTTCATCTTTGCAAATATCCAGGTATTTAAGCTTCCCTTTTTGGGAAGTGGCCAGAGCTGTGTCAGCAGCTGGGGGCTAATGGAAAGCAGACCCCGGGAGCAGGCAGGGAATCCTCACTCCGTGTCCATCCCTTTCCAGGTTACACCGTCTCCTCCGTCGTCTCCACCAAGCACGAGCGCGTCTACGTGGCGGGAGCGCCGCGCTTCAACCACACGGGCAAGGTCATCCTGTTCACCATGCACAGCAACAGGAACCTCACCATCCACCAGGCCCTCAAGGGAGAGCAGGTAATTCCAGCTGGGAATGCTGTGCTGCTTTTCCCCCCTGGAAAAATCAACCCTCTCCCCTGGTTTTCCCGAGTTGGAATGGCTCGGCAGCACCAGTGTCCTGGTTTGGAAGGACAGGTGTCTGCTGAGGAGGGCAGGAGCCTCCCTTGAAATGGAGAATGTAAACCCCCTCCCTCTGAATTATTGTAATTTTGAAGTTGAGGGGCTCTCAGGCAAAGATATGGGAGTAGGAATAACAGTTATTTACTAGGAAAATTAAAAATACAAATGCAATAGTACAAAAAAGAAAATAAACCACTGCCAGAGTCAGACCATGCCGTGCCCCCTGTGTGTCAGGGCGGTGTCCCAGCCCCATCCCATGGGGGCTCAGCCCTCCTGCAGTGCC
>JAWWMS010000024.1:1466828-1485963 GCA_035048045.1 Chlorospingus semifuscus
CTGGCAGGGGCTCTGAGGTGTCCCTGGAGCTTCTCCTCTCCAGGTGAGCACCCCCAGCTCTGCCAGCCTGGCTCCAGGCTGGGGGCATCTCCATGGGCTCTCTGGACTTGCTCCAACAGGCCAACATCTCTCTTGTGTTGGTGGCCCCAGAACTGGGCACAACCCTGCAGTGGGAGCCCCCAGTGACCAGGCCAAGGCAGGAAGCCTAGGGTGATCTCTGGTGATCTCTGAGATCACTCAGGCTGGGCACAACTGAACCAATCTGCAATGGAGAGCAAGGCCAAGTGCTAGGCTCCTGGGGAAAGGGGACACTGGCACTTCCAGAGGCTTCCCTGTGCTAGATGGCTCTGTTATCACAGCTGGCCCCAAGCCCAGGCAGCCCCAGGGACTCAGAGCAGCCACAGGAAAATTCTTCCTTGCTGGCTGCTGTGAGTACTGGGTTAATAGCAGGAGAGCTTCAGCTAGGCAAACATAAAGAAATGGAGCTTTTATTCCTAATTAGACCACTTTTATATGATTTGAGTAAATTTCTATCTTCATTTATCATGATGGTAAAGCCTCATAATGTCTTTATGGGGCAGTAGCATTTCATTTCAAGTGTCCAGTAGTGATGGATTCATTTGGTGTTTGCTGCAGCCATAAACCTTGAGCTGGGGAAATCCTTGAGCTGTTTAACATCCAGGAGAACCATGCTGAAATTTGGGGCCAGAAAATCACCTTGTCTGATCCCCAGCTAGACAATTTATTATCCACAGAACCACACAACTCCCTGTTGTAAAGCCCTTGCTTTTTAAAACAATTTGTTTCTCTGATGGGGAAAATAATAATAATTTGTTTCCCTTTTGGGTATAAACATTCCGAATGTGTTGGTGTGAGTCTTCCTACATGCCAGGATGGGCTGAAATGGATTAGGCTGGTACAGAAGACTCTGAAATGTAAATCTGGGACAGCACCAGTGATGTGTTTGCCTTTTGATGTTTTTTTAGTGTTGATTTTGGTGCTGTTAAAGGTACAGAGACACAACCAGTTGGTCTATTATTATTTAATCATCCAAAGATGGGCAAGTGGTGCTGCACAAAGTGAACAGCAGAAGGGATGCACTGTGGGCTCTGCCCCAGAGGCCTTGCAGTTTTTCACTAGTAGGTTTATGTGACAAAAGGCAAAGTTCTATCAGCAGAAATAGATTAAATTATAATTATTGATAGCTGTGATCTAGCCCAAAGCCAAGAGCCTCGTGTGTGAGCTGCACATAAACACAAACCAAACCCAGGCCTCTCTGTAGCTCTGGCAGTGCAGATCCATCCTGGGAACTACAGGTGAGCAGCAGGGCTGCACCTCTGAGCTTCTGCTGGCCTTGGGAGCATTTCCCTGCTTTTTCCATGTTTTTCTCTGGCTGTCCAGGTTGCCATGGTGCTGCTGTTTGAGGCTCTCTTCCAAAACGCCCTGGAGACCCATCACACTCTGAGGCTGCTGCTGGGCTCTGGGCTGGATGTCTGCGGCCTCCGCCTGCTCTACCCCGGCCAGGAGCTGCTGCTCTCCAGCTCAGGTGGGCTCTGCCTCTCCTCCAGAGCTTCTCTGACCTGTGACTGCACTGAGGTGAAGGGTGATCAGTCAGATTTGCATGAGGGTTGCTTTATCAGTTCCTCTATCTTTCCCAAAAGAAATGATAGAATAGCTTTGATCCTTCCTTCCTTCCTTCCCTTCCTTCCTTCCTTCCTTTCCTTCCTTCCTTCCTTCCTTCCTTCTCCATCCATCCATCCATCCATCCATCCATCCATCCATCCATCCATCCACTGACTTTTTAACTCTTCATACATTTTTGGGTCTCAAACTTTAGCTGTTGTTCCTTTGCAGTGAGCTGTCCAACATTTCAGTGCCCTGAGCTCCAGGGATAGGCTCATGTGAGTTAAATAAAATCATTTAGTTCCCCACTGATACTCCTGAAGGTTTTAGCTGCAGAAAATCCAGCCTCCCTTTTCCACAATTTCCCCATCTCTTGCCTGTGGGACTTCAGGAGTACTGATTTATCTGGCCTGTAATTGCATTAGCTGATAAACCATCACCAAAATGCCACATTATTTAATAGAATCCCATCTGAGGTGGGAAACCAGCAGGAGAAGGTAAATAAACACAGTCTGGGGCTCTGAACTTAAATCACAAAGTCTTGAACATCAGACATCAATGTATCAAATATACATGTGCCACTCAAGTCTTTTATTTTCTCCCATTTGAGAAACAGAGATGATGAAGCTTGCCTTAAAGCATCATGGAATATTATTGGTTGCTGCTGCAGGACAATAACATTCAGATATTCCAGAGCAACAGGTGTGCCCTTAGCTGCAGAGTTTACAGATTGCTTGTGGCTTGTGCTTCCTTTTAAGGCACAAAGTTCTTCTGGAAGGTTCAGATGTGCCACAGGCAATCCATGTCTCCTGGGAAAGGCACAGGCAGGCTGAGAGGGAGAGAAATGGGCTTCCTTCTCCTCTGGCAGAAGGGGAATGAAGACCAGCTTAAGCAGAGAAAATTCCCCAGTCTCCTCACTCTCTTTTTGCATTTGAAAGCAGCAGGAGCAGGCTGCCCTAGGAATGGGATTGCAGTTGCAGCTGTCTGGGTGCTGTGCACAGAACACATTCCTGGTGAGAGCTGGAGAAATGGAGGAGGGCTCCAGAGATGAATAAGAAAACCATAAAACCTGCAGTCATTAGGAGCTGACAGGCAGCAGATCTGCTTCAATGCTCTGTACCATGCACCATTATTTAAGAACATTTCATATGAAGAGACAATTCATTTGAGCTGAGAATTGCTGTGCAAGTTTGTAAATTAGATTTTTACCTTTAGCTTGATAACTCTAAAATTATTATTTTAAATATTTACAGCCAGTTGCTCCATTATCTACCTGCTCTGGAGATTTGTTTTCTGCCTTCTGATTCTCATGCAAGAAATGATAGATTTGAATATGTTTTTAAGCCTAAGAAAATCACACACCTTGCTGCATTTTCTGACATCTGCAGTAAGAATTGGAAAGGAGGCAAACTTGCTTTTTCTGGGTTACTTCCTTGGCCCCAGTTGTGCTGGAGAAAGGTTTGCCAGAGTCATAGGGAAGAGCTGTGGAAAGAAATAAGGGAAGTCAGGGTTCAAATCCTGGCAGAAAATTAAAGGTGGCAAATCAAATATTTGCCTGGACCTTAGAGCATTGTACAAAATCTGTATTTAATCCAGAAGGAAATAATGTAAAAAAGAAGTCACCTGATTTCCATTTTGTGATGCCCTTCAAAACCATCCCTTTCCTCAGGCTCCTGTTCTTGTCCTGTACCTCAATCCCCCAGCCTTGCTCATGGTGATGAACAAGGGGAACTTGAAGTGCTGGCTTAGAGTCACAGTCTGGGCTGAAAAAACCCTGAACACCACCAAGTTCCAACCCCTGCCACAGGCAGGGACACTTCCAGTGCATCACCTGCTCTGTAATAACTTTTCACACCAAACATGAGGCAACCAATTCCTCTCTTCAGGAGATTGCCTTGAATAACCTCAGGTTTGCTATTGGGTAAACATATACAGGTGCTGCCAGCATCTCTCTCCCAGGGCAGGTAACCAGGTGATGGATTCCCAGGGATGTGGTGGTTTGCAGGGGTCCCAGGATGAGGGGAGAGACGAGGATCTGGCTCCATGTTTCAGAAGGCTTATTTATTATTTTATTATATATATTACATTAAAACTATACTAAAATAATAGAAGAAAGGATTTAACCAGAAGGCTTGAAAGGAAAGAAGTGGAATGATAACAAAAGCTCGTGACTCTCAGAGAGTCTGAGGCAGCTGACTGTGATTGGCCATTAATTAGAAACAACCACATGAGACCAATCACAGGTGCACCTGTTGCATTCCACAGCAGCAGATAACCATTGTTTACATCTTGTTCCCGGGGCCTCTCAGCTTCTCAGGAGAAAAAATTCTAAGGAAAAGATTTTCCATAAAATGTGTCTGTGACAGGAAACCACCCAGGAGCTGGGAGGAGCTCACATGTCCATCTGCCACTTTGGCGTCACACACGTTTGTCCCTGTCCCGGCTGAGTCTCCGGGTTCTGGTGGTGGTTCTGCTGAAGAAACACCCCCAGGCTAAATCCCACCTCATCACTCACCTGTTCCCTGGGCTGAGCTCTCCTGGGATTTGCCTTTCCATGCTCTGGGTGACGGGAATGTCCCCGCAGCGGGACAGGAGAGGACGTGCCCAGCCCACGTTGCGCAGGGCTCAGCCATCCCTCCCGCCTCCCGCTGCAGCAGCGGGCCACATCTGCCGGCCAGATGTGCATTTTCCACAACATCCCAGGGAATCTGGAGCTGGCCAGCCCTCCCGTTAAACCCTTGGATGGAGCCATGACCCCGAGTGATCCCTGGTGGATTCCTGGGAGTCAGCGGAGCAGGGAAGCGATAGCGGCTCAGCCCCTGCGAGCCAGCAGCAAAGTCTGTCCAAGGAAAATCACGATCAAAGCCAAGGAAAAACTCCCATTGCCCAGAGCAAGGGCTTTGTTTTGTGCTGTCAAATCCAGCATTTTTCTCCCTGCTGCTGTCCCTGTGGGATAAAATCTGAGTGGGATTTCCTTATTTATTTGATTTTACCTTTATTTCCCCTGGAAATAAAGACTCAGCCCCTCTGCTCTGGAGCCAGGCTGGGAGAGCTGAGGGTGTCCAGCCAGGAAAAGAGAATCCAGAGAAAGCTCAGAGCCCCTTCCAGGGCCTAAAGGAGATTCAGGAGAGCTGGAGAGGGGCAAGGGATGGAGGGACAGGACACAGGGAATGGATTTAAGCTGAAAGAGGGACAGATGGCATATTGGGAAGGAATTGTTCCCTGTGAGGGTGGAGAGGGGCTGGGATAGAATTCCCAGAGAAGCTGTGGCTGCCTCTGGATGGGTCCAAGGCCAGGCTGGACAGGGCTTGGAGCACCCTGAGACAGTGGAAGGTGTCCCTGCCATGGCAGGGGCTGCAGTGAGATGAGATTTTAGGTCCCTTCCCAAACCATTCTGAGATTCTGTGCTTCTCTGAAATCCCTGCTTGGTTGGGAATCTCCACTTGCTTTCCAACAGCAGTGCAGGAACCAAAGGATCTCTATAAATCATCCAGGTGAGGGGTGAGCTCCAATTCCTCCAGACCAGCACAGGAACACTTGAGAGGCAAACAACTCCACGCCTGCAGAGGTTTTACACAGGGCCTTGCAATAATTCATTCCCAAAACTCCTCACTTGGCGAGGTGAAGCTTTTCTGAACTGCTCGGGATTTCCCTGGACTTCCCTCGGCAGGGAATGGGCCCTGGGGCCACTCTTTGCCCAGGGTTTGGGGCGTGTGGCCCCACGGCTGAGCTGGGCCTGTCCTTGCAGGGCTCAGGTACAACACGACCATCGACGAGCGCCGCTACTCGCCCCGGGCACACCTGGACGACGGCAGGGCGGCACCGCGGGCGCTGGTGCTGCCCGCCGGGCAGGAGCTCTGCCACACCCTCCCCTTCCACGTCCTGGTGAGTGTGCAGCAGGAGATGTTCTTCTCTCCAGCATCCTGCTGGATTCATCCCGCTGGATTCATCCCGCTGGGTTCCTCCCCGCCGGTTTGGTGTGGTCAGGGACGGAGCTGCCAGCACGTGGCAGCTGCTGGGTCCCCAAGCAGTGACATCAGCCTCCACGTGCTCCGTTCCACCAGACGTGTCCTCGGGGAGGGTGTGAGCTCCTCATCCCGGGGTCAGGCTACTTTTCCTGCTCCAAAATCAGGAATGCTCGTTGATTTTCCATCGGGAATGGAGTGTCCCCGTGCCAGGCCCGGGTGGTGTCCCCCTGTGTCCCAGCAGGGTCCCACCCCGGGGTGCAGAGCTGGTGCATCCCTCGCTCGCAGGGAACAGCTGATGCACAAACCTGGCCAAACCCAAACATTCCCAGGGAATGAGGAGAATCTCGTGGAAGCCAGGCAGGCCTGAGCTGCCAGACTGGCCCAGCCCCAAGCCCCGGCTGAACTGCCGTGAACTTTTGGGAAATTGGAGGCTGGAAATGGAGCTCGTGATTTAGCCCTAAAAAACATCTCCCTTCAGAGCATCCCTCTGCACTGTGGGGCAGGCATGGGAGGAGCTCCTAGGGGCTTCCAGAGGGCAGGGCTAGGTGGGATACTGGGAAGGAATTCCTGGCTGGGATGGAATTCCCAGCGGAGCTGTGGCTGCCCCTGGATCCCTGGAAACATCCAAGGCCAGGGTGGATGGGGCTGGGAGCAACCTTGGAGATGGGATCTGGTTCCTGTTACATCCCAGCCGTGGGCTGGGGCTGCAGGACAGATGTGTGACCTTTGGGGACACCCTGAGGGGTGCCCCAACCCAGGCAGCCCCGGGCTCCTCTCAGTGCTCTCCCTGTGCCCCAGGACTCGGCGGATTACGTGAAGCCGGTGACGTTCTCCATCGACTACGAGCTGGAGCACCCCGAGCACGGCCCCATGCTGGACGATGGGTGGCCCACCTCCCTCAGGGTCTCTGTAGGTAGCAGGTGACACCTCCCTGGTGACACCTTCCCTGATCCACCTTCCCAATTCCACCTCCCAAAATGTCACGTCCATAGTGTCACCTCCCAAAGTGTCACCTCCCAGGTGCCACCTCCCAAAGTTCTACCTCCCAGGTGCCACCTCCCAAAATGCCACCTCCCAACTGCGTCATCCCAAGTGCTGCCTCCCAGATGCCACCTCCCAACTGCCACACCCCACAGTGTCACCTCCCCAAGTGTCACCTCCCAAAGTTCTACCTCTGAGGTGCCACATCCCAGGTGTCACCTCCCAAAGTTCCACCTCCCAAGGCACCAGGGCAGATTTATCCCTGGCAGGATTGTCACTGAGCTGCTCTCCTTGTCCCCTCAGGTCCCCTTCTGGAATGGCTGCAACGAGGACGAGCACTGTGTCCCCGACCTGGTGCTGGATGCCAGGAGTGACATTCCCAGTGCCATGTGAGTAGGGGATCCAGAGCATCCTCCAGGAGTGTCACCAGCTGGGAGAGGCTCCAAAAATCCAGCCCCAATCTGCGTTCTGTAAATTCTGGCGTCACTGGTCCTCCATCCAGCATCACCACAAGGTTCATCCAAGCCCTCCATGAGGTGCTCCTTGGCACTTCTGAGCCTCTCCCTGCTCCCTGCCTGTGGTTTTTCGGGGAATCCACAAACCAGCGAATATTCGGTGCCATGGTGATGAGTTCCAGGGATACAAATCAGGAAATACCAGGGAATGACTGCAAGGCTGGCATTACCCACCTGGCAATTACGGGCTTGACTCATGGAAATAATTCCACACTGCAGCTCCGTGGTTACAGAGCTATTAAAGTTTATCCCTGCATCCACAGGAGGCCCCAGACTGCTCCAAGGGCTGGAGCCCCTCTGGAGCCAGGCTGGGAGAACTGGGAATGTTCACCTGGAGAAGGGAAGGCTCCAGGGAAACCTCAGAGCCCCTTCCAGGGCCTAAAGAGACTCCAGGAGAGCTGGAGAGGGACTGGGACAAGGGATGGAGGGACAGGACACAGGGAATGGCTTTAGGTGAAAGAGGGATCAATGGGACATTAGGAAGGAATTGTTCCCTGTGAGGGTGGGGAGAGGCTGGGATGGAATTCCCAGAGAAGCTGCGGATCCCTGGAAGTGTCCAAGGCCAGGTTGGACATTGGAGCTTGGAGCCACCTTTGCTATTGGCATGGGATCTCTACTTTCCCTACATCCCAGCTGTCCCAAGCATTCCTAATAATATTTGAGAATGCATCACACCATCGGCCGAAAATCCCCAAATTGTGCACAATGGGAAGAATCCCTAATTCCTCTTTCAGCCCAGCAGGACACAGGGGGAGAGCAGGGATCTCCATGGCGGTAAAATCCCGGGAATGCCCCGTTTTGCAGGGAATTCTGCCGGAGGGCGCTGCGCGGGGCGGACTGCTCGGCCTTCAGCCTCTCCTTCGACGCCGCCGTCTTCGTCATCGAGAGCAGCAGGAGGAGGGTGGCCGTGGAAGCCACGCTGGAAAACCGCGGGGAGAACGCCTACAGCACCGTCCTCAACATCTCCTTCTCCAGGAACCTCCAGCTGGCCAGCCTGATCCCCAAGGTGAGCTCCCGGGGCAGATCCAGGCTTTTCCAGAGGGGCTGCTAATCCCGGCCGGAGGAGAAAGCTGCAGCCCAAAGCAGAGCCCAAATCTGTCTCCATCCCTCATAAATCAGAGCTGTTTATGGGCTCCGTTTCTAAGCACTTCCAGCTCTTTATTTTGGAAATACAAAAAGGTTTTGAGCTTTAAGAGCCTGGGCGAAGGTCAAACGCAGAGGAAATTATTTCCCTCTATTTTTCTCCTGCAGTGGTTTAAAAATACTCCCTGCACGTGGCCAAGTTCCCGTCAGGAATGAGTTTTTGCAGCTGAGAAATAACTCCTGGAAGTGGGAGTTGATCATGGGAATGTGGCCACAGCTCAGCACCGAGCCGGGCGATGCCACCTCTCCATGGCTTTCCCTCGATGGTCCCAGAGTGCCCCAAAAATGTCACTGCCCCACTCACTCGATCTTGGTGCGACTCCTCCCTGCTCCCAGCGAGGTTTGGGAACGTGCTGATGCTGCTGAGCCTCCCTCACCCCTCCATGACTTCATCCCTGCCCGCAGATCCCGTCTCCTTTGTTTTTCTCCGGGCCGTGCCAAAGGAAAATTGTGGGGCTTGCTGCCCACAAAACAAGAAAAATGCATTTTTTGGAGATTATTCCAAACGAAGTGAGGGGAGCAGGGAAAATCCCCGGGATGGTGGGGAACAGAAAGCACCAGGCAGCAGTGGTTGTAGGGAATATTTGCAGCTGGTCATGGAGGAGTCATGGATAACAGGCTCCTTATCAAGGAGCATCCAGAGGGGATGGATATCTGTGTCTTATAAATAAAAAGTTTCTGTGGCCCCAAAAAGTCTGTAATTTCAGCAGAAGCGTGGGAGGAAGCTCCAGGTGTTTCTGGTGGCTGGTGCTGGGATATTCCAGCTCCTGGGTAGGAATTTTCCGGTGGCAGCGGCTCAAAGTGACCCCTTGTGGGATAAAAGCTGGAATAGCTCATCCTGTCATGGTGAGGATGGACACTGCACCCCATCTCTGCCTGGCTGGAGAGGTGAAAGGTGTTCCAGCAGCAGGAATGTCAGTGTTGAGGTGAGGGAATTCCAGCTTAGCTGGTGGCCATGCAGGATAACGGCTCATGTTGTCTCTCAGTGCTTCCCAATGACTCCTCATCCCAGAAAAATCAGGAATGCCAGGAATAATCAGGTTCATTCATTCACCACAGTTAAATTCATTCACAGCTGTAATTAAATTCATAAAGAGGATTTATATCAGGAAACTGGGAGTTGCTTCCTAGAGATGCCCCTTTCCAGGAACATCAACAAATGCACGGGAAGAATTCCCAGCTCCAGCGAGCAGGCTGGGTTGGATGACTGGCTGGTTTCTTGCATGGTCCTTTGGCTGGATTTTGGTTGGTGGTTGGTTGGTTGGTGGTTGTATCCTTCCTTCATTCATTAGTTTGTTGGCCAGTGGTTGATTGGATTTTGGTCAGGTTTTGGTCATTGGTTTGTTGGTGTTTTGTTGGGTTTTGATTGGGTTTTGGTCATTGGTTGGTTGGGCATTGGCTGGTTGGTGTTTTGTTGGATTTTGATCATTCATTGGTTGGGTTTTGGTCGTTGGCTGGTTGGTGGTTGGTTATTGGTTGATTGGTTAGTCATTGGTTCTTGTCGGTTGGTTGGGTTTTGGTTTTTGGTTGTCAATTGGTTGGTCATTGACTGGTTGGTCAGTGGTTGGTTGGATTTTGGTTGGTTGGTCATTGGTTGATTGTCCATTGGTCGGCCTTTGGTTGGCCACTGGTTGGCCATTATTTGATTGGTCATTGGTACGCCATTGGTTGGCCATTGGTTCGTTGGTTTTTGGTTGATTGGTTAGTTGGTTGTTTCCCCAAAGCCAAGGCCTGTTCTGAGCCCCTTTGGTGTTCCCAGTTTCCCAAAGAGCTGGGGCTCATTCCCAGTGTCCCGGGCATTCCGTGGACAGGACTTTGTGTCCCGTTTCAGGACGACAGCGACATCAACATCGACTGTGCCAGCGATGACAGACACCCCACCAGGAGGGTGTGCAACGTCAGCTACCCCTTCTTCCGAGCCAAGGCCAAGGTAGGACATTCCCAACTTCCCACTGTGCTGTCACAGGGACCTTCTGCCCCCAGGGTCACATCTGGGCAGCCCTGAGCAGGATTTTGAAGATAAACTTTTGGTTTCTTCCCTTTTGGAGTTTGAAAGGCATCTTAGGGGAAGCTGGGATGGTTGGGATCCTGCCCTGGTGCTCAGGAGAGCTCCAGAATCCAACCCAGCTCCTCCAGGTGACAGAACTTGCCTCCAATCCTGTGGAAAAATTTAATGTTGGCTTTAAACCAAGGATGGGAACTTTCCTGAGCTGATTCCCTGCAGGATGAGGCTCCTTCCCTGCCTGAGAGGTTTTCCTTGCTCTGAGGTGCCTTTGGATCCTGCTCAGAGCCCGTCCAAGCCCCCCTGGGTGGTGGCATCCTCCAAACTGACGTTCCCAGTATTTGGGATGAGCCCAGATCCAGTTTATCATTTTTATAAGCCATAAACCCTTGGGAAACATCAAATTCAGGGTTCAATTGGGAAAGGAATAGTGGGGAGGAGATCCACTCAGGATCTGCATGGAATCCCGCCTGCCACCCGTGGGAAAAGGGACCAACACAAGCAGGATCTGGAGATAAAATCTCCCCAGCTCCTGTATCCGTCTGAAACCTTTCCCGGATTATGATGGATGAGCCTCAGGGAGCAGACTCGGCTTTAAAGCTCCCAAAAATCCCAGTGGGATGCCTGTGGCTGCAGGAGGAGCTGGCTGCCCATGACCTACGGGGTCGGGAATGCGTCCGTGGGCCATCAGGTAGTGCCGCTCCTGCCAAAACAAAGACGGGCTGGAAATGGAATTTTGGCTCCGGAGCCGCGGGAGCTTTAATATTCCAGTCAGCTGTGCCGGCCCAGACGGTTTGAGGTCACTGCAGATGTGACATTTATCACATTTATCCCGTTTTATTGGTGTTGGCTCTCTCCAGCTGCCTCCCCTTCCCGCCGATCCCGGGCCTCTGGAGGGATCTGCTTCCAAAGGGAGCCGCTCATTGCTCCCATCGCGGGGGCTGAGAGAATTCCTGCAAATCCTCTCTGCCTGGAAAGGCTCTGCTCGGTCCTGGTGGTATTGGGAATTGTGTCTCCTGCAGGGCCCTGCACTGGCCCCGTTCAGCACTCTGGATTTTATTCCCTGGGATGTTTTTCCCGATGTTTTTCCCGGTGTTCTTCCCTTCTCCGCAGGTCGCTTTCCGCCTGGATTTTGAATTCAGCAAGTCCGTCTTCCTGCAGAGCATGGAGGTCTACATGGTTGCCAGCAGGTCTGGGGATGCTTTCTCCCTCTGGAATCATGGAATCATGGAATGGTTTGGGCTGCAAAAAAACCCATCCAGTCCCACCCCTTCCCCGATCCCAGGGTGTCCAACCCTGGACAATTCCAGGGATCCAGGAAGCTTCTCTGGGCACCCCAAGATGCAGCCAGCTTTCCTTGGGATTCCTTCCTCCAGAGCCAGAGGTTTTCCATGGAATAACCCCATGGAGACCCAGTTGCTGTGGGTTACCCTGTGCTCCCAAACTTGGCTATTTTTATTTATCTGGGGATTTACATCCATGATTTTTCCATGCCTGTGGAAGCTGCTGGGCTCTGCTGGATATCCAGCCACTGCTGCTTTATTATCCATGCTCCCACCACAAATATTTCCCAGGAAAAATATCTCCTAATAATTTTACAAAGTTCTCCTTAGTGCTTACTCCTCCATAGGTAAAGATTTCCCACAGGGAAATGTGGGAAATCCTGCAAAAGAAGGGAAAATCCTATGAGGAAGGGGGGAAATCCTATAAGGAAGGGGGAAAATCCTATCAAGGAGGGTAAAATCCTATGAGGAAAGGGAAAATCCTGCAAAGAAAGGGAAAAATTAAAGCAACTTAATATTCATTAAATTATTAATAAATTATTGAATTAATTAACTAAATTATTAATATTAATTAATTTTTTTTTTAAAGTTTCACCAATTGTTAGAGCAGAGGAGGATTCCCCTGCACCACTTTAAGCTGCTGGGGGTGACACCTCCCTCCAAATCATTTAAATGATAAAAATCTCAGAATAAAATCCTGCTTTGACCAAAAAGCAAAAAAGTTCAGCATTCCCAAACAAAATTCCCAGGGGGATTTGGCTCCTGCCTGACCCCCTGGCCCTGCTGCTGTTGCAGTGACAGCGAGGAGAAGGAGAGCACCAAGGAGGACAACGTTGCCCACCTCAACTTCCAGCTCAAGTACGAGGCCGACCTGCTCTTCACCAGGTGAGGGGTTCGGGATGAGATTTGGCTCCTGGGAGGTCATGGATTGGGAAAAACCCTTGGGAAAAGCAGCTGGGAGCGACTTTCAAACCCAGGTTTAATTTGGGAGTTTATTGAAAAAACAGGAGCCGTAAAGGCAGGGAGAGCTTTTTATAAAATTGGCGAGCCACGGAGAGCTGGACTCTGCCGATGTTCAAAGGCATAAATTTTATTGAAGAGGTGTGAGGGTGAGTTTTTATGGGAAAAAAAAAGGGAATTCTTGGAGGTAATAATGGCCATAACAGGTGTTCCCAGTGTCTGGGCCTGTGGCCATCCCACAAAACCATCAGAGGGAAGCTCAGCTGTGGGATGAGCGTGGAATCACTGGGAATTCAAGTCTGGGACAGCCAGGGATGAAGGCAGAGATAATTTAGGAAGCTGCTGATGGGAAAATCAGGGATCCCAAAGCACATTCCCTGGCGCTGCTTGCTGGAATTTTTCAGGGATTTTTCAGCCCTTCGGTCATTTTGTATTTTTTACTCAGACGCCTCGAATAAAATTCCTTTAATATTTAGGATTAATGGGGAGCGAGGGGATTCTCCAGTTCGGAATGAAGAGAAAACCTGGAGGGAAAGAAGAGCACAGAAAATATCAAATTTGGGAATTTTGGAGTGGAAAAGGGGGGAGAGAATTTTAAAGAATGTCGGGACTTGCGGCCATCACAGGTGCCCCAGAATGGGTTCCCACAGGATATTCCTGGCTCTTTTCCCACCTCTCCAGCTGCAAAGCAGGGATTGATTTACCTCCTGTGACATCCAAACCTCAGCCAGGGCCTGGGATTGCTCTGCTTTATTAAAAGGCAAGAAAATCCTGCAAAGAAAGGGAAAATCCTATAAAGAAAGGGAAGACTCTGCAATAAAAGGGGAAATCCTGCAAAGAAAAGGGGAAAATCCTATAAAGAAAGGGGAAAGTCCTGTAGAGAAAGGGGAAAGTCCTGCAAAGAAAAGGGAAAATCCTATAAAGAAAGGGGAAATTCCACAAACCTCTTTGTCACTTTTTGTCCCACAGGACGTCGAGCCTGGACTATTTTGAGATCAGATCCAACAATTCCCTGGATGCATCCAACCCCATCGGGCCCCCCTTCCACTGCACCTTCACGGTGAGCAGGAACCGGATCCCTGAATTTTCCTGGATTTGGGATCTGCCCTGGGAGCAGGGATCCCCATCCCCTGATCCCAACACATCCCTGTGCTCTTCCCTGGCAGCTGCAGAACCTGGGATTCTTCCCGGTGCAAGGGGTGACCCTCAAGATCACCGTGCCCGTGGCCACCCGGGCGGGCAACCGGCTCCTGCTGCCCACGGAATTCCGGGCAGACCAGGTAGGATGGGATTGCGGTTTAGGGTGGGATTCCAGCCTGGTTTAGGGTGGGATTCCAGCCCGGTTTAGGATGGGATTCCAGCATGGTTTAGGATGGAATTCTAGCCCAGTTTAGGAGGGGATTCTAGGCCATTTTAGGATGTCATTCTGCCTCAGTTTAGGATGGGATTTCAGCCCAGTTTAGGGTGGGATTCCAGCATGTTTTAGGATGGGATTCTAGCCCGGTTTAGGATGGGATTCCAGCCCAGTTTAGGATAGAATTCTAGGCCATTTTAGGATGGGATTCTGTCCCAGTTTAGGATGGGATTCCATCCCCGTTTAGGGTGGGATTCTGTCCTGGTTTATGATGGGATTCTAGTGTGTTTTAGAATGGGATTCCAGCTCAGTTTAGGATGGGATTCTAGCCCATTTTCAGATGGCATTCTGTCCCATTTTATGATGAGATTCAGGCCTGGTTTAGGATGGAATTCCAGCCCAGTTTAGAATGGGATTCAAGCCCAATTTAGGATGGGATTCTGTCCCAGTTTAGGGTGGGATACAAGCCCAGTTTAGGATGGGATCCCAGCCTGGTTTAGGATACGATTTTGTCCAAGTTTTGGACGGGATTCCAGCCTGGTTTAGGATGGGATTCTGTCCCAGTTTAAGATGAGATTCCAGCCTAGTTTAGGATGGGATTCCAGCCCAGTTTAGGACGGGATCCCAGCCCTCCAGCCACATCCCACAGCGAGCCAAACTCAATCCCAGCTGCAGCACATCCTGGGGGGTGCTGGGGGTCCCTGATTTGAGATGGGGGCACAGGGAAGCCACTGCCATGATCCCGTGTCCATGCTGGAATTCCATTGGCTTCTCCCACAGGAAAACACGACCTGCAGCATCTGGGGGAACACCACTGACTACCGGAGAACCCCGGCGGAGGAGGACCTGTCCCGCACCCCACACCTGGTACTGGCCTGCGCAGGGCCAATCCTGGCTCCAGGATATCCCAAAACAGGGAAAAACCTGGAAAAGGGATGGCCCATGGACATGGGAGGGGCACGCTGGAATTTTTTAGGAGATTTTTAAGCCCTTTGGTCGCTTTATTTTTATTTTTCCTCTCAGCCACTGCAACTTAAGCCCCGTTAATACTCAGGGTTTATGGGAAGTGAGGGGATTCTCCAGCTCACAAAGATCAGGATAATTTTTTTCCAAGGGAAAACTTGGAGGGAAAGAACAGCACAAAACCCAGCAAAACTGGGAAGTTTGGGGTGAAAAAGGGGGAGAAAATTTAAAGAATGGGGGGATTTGGCCACACAGGAGGACAGGCACGTGGGATCCTCCCTCCCTCAGTGGGATTCAGCCACAGGGATGAATCCCAGTGGGATTTTCCCTCCTTCTCCAGCTGTGATCCCACATTTTCCTTTGCAGAACCACAGCAATTCCGATGTGGTTTCCATCGACTGTGAGGTGAAATTGGCCCCCAACGAGGAGCTGAACCTGCACTTGCATGGGAATCTGTGGATGAAGTCTCTGAAAGCAGTGAGTGCTCACCAGAAAATGTGGATTTCAGGGAGAAATCCCCCAAAGGAACCCTCGCACCCCAAAAATGTGGGATTTTCCCCTCCCCAGGAAGCCCAGGAATGTATGGGGTGGTTTTTGTTCCCAAAGTCACTTCTCCTGTTGGATTGTGCATCCACAGCCCCTCATTCTGGATTATTTAATTCCATAATTTATTAATTAATGCAAATTTAATTAATCTAAAACTTCTTTTGCTGTTGTTCTGCCCCACTCCCTGCCTGCCCTGCCCCTCCTCTCCCATGGATGCAAAGAGAATCCCTATGGATAAAAAGCCATGGGGATGGGATGGATCCCGTTGGGAATGGGGGCTCCTTTTCGACGTGGGATGCTCATCCCAGCCCATGGGGATGGGATGGATCCTATGGGGAATTGGGCTCCTTTTCCACGTGGGATGCTCATCCCAGCCAACGGGGATGGGATGGATCCTGTTGGGAATGGAGTCCTTTTCCACATGGGACGCTCATCCCAGCCCATGGGGATGGGATGGATCCCATGGGGAATTGGGCTCCTTTTCCACGTGGAATGCTCACCCCAGCCCTCTCCGTGCAGCTGAAGTTCAAGGCACTGAAGCTCACCACGATCGCCGCGCTCCAGCGGCGCTTCCGGAGCCCCTTCGTTTTCCGGGAGGAGGATCCCAGCCGCCAGGTCAGCCCTGGGATGGGGGTACCCGGAATTTCAGGATGCTGCCACACCCTGCCCTGATCCCACTGGGAAAATCCCTGTGGATGGAGGAACACAGAATTTTGGGATGCTGCCACACCCTGCCTTGATCCCACTGGGAGAATCCCTGTGGATGGAGGGACCCAGGTCTGGAAAAACTCGGTGCAGCTGAGGCCGAGCTCTGATCCTGGAATCTCCAGATTCCAGAGGAAAAACCCAGCCAAACCCTTGGTACAGCATTCCCAAAGGAAGGGCTGCTCCGCATTCCCGTTATCCCCTTTTCCTCTCCATTCCTGCCTGGAATCCACGGTGTTTTCTCTCCTCCAGATCACCTTTGAGATCTCCAAGCCCGAGGAGTCGCAGATTCCCATCTGGATCATCCTTGGGAGCACCTTTGGAGGTCTCCTGCTCCTGGCCCTGCTGGTCCTGGTGCTCTGGAAGGTGAGCAGCCTCCAGGCCACACATTTTGGGGGATTTTTGGAGCTTCCCATGCATGGAGAAACCCTCTGGATCCATGTCCAGCGCCCCACAAGCTCCTCAACACCACCAAGAATCCTCAAAACCTCCTCCAAAACCCCTTTCCCATATATAAATGACATCCAGGACCAACTTCCAGCTGCTATCCCACTGAAATCTCCTGGGATAACAGCGGGATTTTGTTTCTCTTCCCTCCCCACAGCTCGGGTTCTTCAAGAGCGGGAGCCGCCGGCGCGCGGCCGAGCGGGAGCAGAATTCCCACGGGATGGAGTGACTCTGCCGGGGCCAGGAGCCCCCTCCCAGCTCCGGAGATTCCCGGGACCCCGAGGGATTTGGGGGCTGAGCTTGGCTTTGCAGCAGGATGAGAGGAGACCCTTTGTGGGACAGCGCTTAAAAGCCATAAAAAAACCCCTCGAACCAACTGAAAATTCCCCAGAAAACTCCTCGGAGGTGCTTTCGACTGGGATTCCATAAAAAAAAAACCCTCAAACCAATGGAAAATGCCCCAAAAATCACCTCAGAGGTGCTTCTAACTGGGATTCCATTAAAAACACCACAAACCAACCAAAAAGTCCCAAAAAAACATCCTCAGAGGCGCTTTCAACCGGGATTCCATTAAAAAAGGCCTCAAATCAACCAAAAATTCCCCAAAAATCTCCTCAGAAGTGCTTCCAACTGGGATTTCACCAAGGTGGCAGCAATGGGGACGAGGGGACACCGACGTGAGGAGTCCCTGATGTGGAGCTGGAAAACTCCTTGAAATAAAAATATTATCCCAAAAAATTCCCCATGGATTGCTCCTTCCCGCGGTGGAGCTGTCGCAGGTCCCGGGCTCTGCTGGCCACAGCTCTCAAACTGCCTTCGTTAAGAGGAGTAATTAAGTGGAGGCGTTAATTAGTCTGAATGCACTGAATGAAATTCTTGTGATTTCAAGCACCTTAAATGCCAACTCTCCAGTGTCCAGCTGTACATAATTCTTCTAAAAACAGGAAGGAAAGGAGGGGGGAAAATATTAAAAATCCCGCCCAAAAAAACCAAAAAAAGCAAACCGCAAACTTAGAAATGATTTTGAAAAAATTTAAAATCATGTAAAGAATTAATTAAAAAGCAGTTTGATGAGTTTTGTCCCAGCAGAGCAGTATGGGGAGCCCATGTGTATCATACCTGTACATAGCTAGTGCCATGGAAATCATGGAATTTTAAGGGCAGGAATGCCCTTGGCATAGCAGAATTATTTATGCTAATATTAATTTTATGGAGAAGAGGGAAGAGGATTTTTCTGGATGCAGGGTGAGGTTCGGGACATAGTGTTCCTGGTGTTTTTTAAGGATTAAAAATATGGTATTTTAAAAATTCCTGGTGTCTGTTCCATTTTTTCTGTGGATATGAGGGGCCCCCTCTGGGACCAGGAGAAGGATGGCTCCTGGAATTTTTCCATCATTGATTTCTAAGGGATGCGTACTTTTCCAAGGATGTTTGAAATGGATGAGCAGTCAAGTGAAGCCTATGGAAGACCTAAACATGGGAAAAAAATGGGATAAAAAACTTCCCAAATCAGAAATTACACACTCGGCTGGAGTGGGAATTGTGCATTTCCCAGTTTTTGATGGATTGGGAGCTCAGGGGTCCGGCTGGGGTGAGGGGAAACGCTGGGGAGCCCAACAGGATCTTTTTTTAATCTATATTTTATATATTTTTTAATATATATACACACACACACACATATATATATACACACATACATATATATATATACACACATATATATATATGTACATATCTATATATTTATATATGTATACCAAAAATGCATATATATGTATATACCCATATATATATGTATGTATATGTAAGTATAAAATATATATCTGATTATGTATATAATTATATATATTTATACATATAAATATGTAATATATATCAATATATCAATATATTTACATTTTATATACACACTTGTATTATTAATTTTTATTTATATTATTTTTGTTATTTATGTATTAATATATATCTTATGTGTATATATAAATAAACATATTAACTCTAACATCTATATTATGTGTATTAAATAATACATATAATATATATGTGTAATATAGATTATATATATATTATATACTATATATACTATATATACAATAATATATATTATATATGTACATATGATGTATATAATATATATTTTTATAAATATGATCATAATATATATATGCATATGCAGTGTATATTATCTATTATCTATAATTATACATATAATTTATGTGTATATGTATATAATATATATCCATAAAATATATATGTGTTCATATAGTATAAACACATAAATGTATAAATATGTACCGTTTAAATATTTTACTTATATCTATATATATTATGTATATTTAAATATATTTACTTATATATAAAATATATGTGCACACACATATTTTAAATATATTTGTGATTTTATATCTATGGATATATATCTACACACACACACACACACACACACACACAATGTGCACATACATTTATAAATTATTTTATTTTTAGACTTTAAAAATGAATATATATGTGGGTGTACAAATATAACATAGATATATATATATGTGTGTGTGTGTGTGTATATACTTATATATATATACATATATAAAATATATATGTGTGTGTATACATAAAAATATATTTATACTTTATATTTTTATTTCTAT